>CM056381.1:80265466-80727966 GCA_029718625.1 Synaphobranchus kaupii
GCAGTGGACCTGTACGCCATTGGAACGACCACAGCGGACCGCCTGGAGGCCCCAGGTTCCCCCATCGCGGAAGAAAGCGGAGACATTGCTGTAAATGAACCCTGAGCTGAACGCTTCATAAACGCACACACGTGTGTTTAATATCGAGCGTAGACACGCGGGAGGGGACAGCTGATTCAGATTAAGTTAGGGTTCTGACTTGGAGAAACGACGGCTTTTAGTCGAGAAGAAGGGGTTGTTTGCGAGCGGATTGGCCGCGCGGAGGAGTTGATGCAATCGGCCTGCTCGCGATGTGCTCCATTAAAACACGCTTAGAGTAAAGGAGTGTGATTAATATGCAGCGAGCGCCTCGAATGAAATCAGTCTTTGGAGTCGGCGCAGCAAGAGGAGATCTCACAAATCATCAGCGGCTTCCTATATTGCTAAAATGGGGAGCGGATAAATCATTATTCCATTCACTGCATAGCCCTTCAGTCAGTACCGGCTGGAATGGATATTTATTTATGACATAGTTACGGCATATTGCATATAGTACAGGGGCATTTGATGTCACTGTTAAAGTCTCTTTAGCTTGCTGCTGTGGTGAAGCACAAATACAGCATATAGTTTGGACCAGTGTCCACGAGGTAAATATTATATTAATATTAGTAAAGACTTACCAAACAATAACACAACACCATTATATGAGTCTGAAATGAATATATGTTCATGACAAGGGAGAGGAAACTGAAATACTAGCATTATGTATGTGTGCATTTTGCATGTATGTGTTTGTATCTGCAAGCATTTGAAGGATAGTTTTGAGCCATTCTCTCAGTTTGATTTATTCTAGTATTTTCTTCTTAGACTCATTTGTAGGTTTTTGTTCTGGTTTTTCTCGTTTTATGTCTTTGGCTGGTTTAGTGTTCCATAGGTATGCCATTACAAAAATAGTCTTTGCCATCTCATTCTTATATGCCTTTTAAACTAAAAATTTCCTAAACACATAGGTAACTGCCAAAAATTAACCATGGGGTACCATAAGGGTGGAAAAATATGAAACTAAACAAAAACGCAATAATAAGCACATGAAACATGAGCTACGGGTCACAAAAGCAAAATGAAGGCTTTTTACGTCTATCGAAGACTTGTTTTTTTGTATTCAGATTAATGTAATACCTGTAAATTCATTTTAGGGCTACATTGAGCCAGAAAACCTCTTAATGTTCCGTGAGAATTGCCACTTATATATAAAGTACATAAAACAAATCTTTGAAAGTGTTGTAAATGTTTCATGAGCCTATTCCACCTTCAGACACTAGCATGACCAATTACGTATCAAGCAGTCGCTCTGATGCTGAAGGAAGGACTGTACTTCAGCCTTAAACACTGTTACTGTACCTTACTATAAAATTACTTTATTATAAGTTATTATTAAAAAAAACGTTTGTCTTTGTGTGTGTTTGTGCGTGTGTGTGTCTGGGGGCTTCTGAAAGGCATTAGACACATGCAGATGGAAGGAAGAACAGGGTAATGCCTTATGCCGTTATAAAGGTTCATCCTTAGGCCATGACTAAATCAAGGCCTGAATTCAACAAGCGTCTTTAACTTTGGCCTACTAATGAATGCAAATGGTACCTTTCTGAATTTGTGCAGTTTTATTTATTTAATTAATTAATGAATTTGTTAAAATTTTTTTCAATAAAAAAAATAAATAATTATTATTTATTTTTTTGTTGCTATTCTGGTTATTGCTGTGTCTGTACAAAAAAAACAGCACCTGCTCTTAGTTCTGAGTCTAATTTAAGGGAATAAGCGGACCGAACCCAGGCCTAAATGTGAGTGTGCTGCGGGAAGGGAATGGACGTGGGGACAGTGGGCATAGAGCAGGAGCTGCGTACCGTTTGAATAAAAACAGATTTCAGGGAGATAGATGTTTTCTGCTGAATAAAAGGTGTGCAGCCTGTAATGTCAGCTGTTGGACTGAGTGTGCCTGTGGATTGGTTACATAGGCCTGGGAACAGTTATACCTTACGACATTAACTATTGAACTGTTGTGTGAAATCAGGTCAACTTAATAATTCAAGAGTCAAAAAGCCAGGAACTAGTCATTTTAACTCTTGGTTTCATATTATCGTCAGCTTATATGGCCATTTCACAGTTGCTCTTACATGGGACTTTTTTATACCAACTTAATTTGTGCCTAAAATCAAGATTACTCATCACAGTACATGCAAAGTGATACCTTCTGCAGCTAAATAAGTATTTTGAGTGATTAGTACAATCTGAAGTAATACCCAGAAATCTGTACAAATGCTCGTGTGAAACCATTGATTGACATTACAGTTGTAAACTGGTTTATTATCTCTATGTTAAGTGCTGAATTGGGTTGGGGTGCATGACATAGTTCCTGCGTTGAATTACTCACTTTCAGAAAGTGCTTTTTCCGAGGCACATCTGGAAACATTGGACAAAAAGAATAATACACATGTCACATTACAGTTGATAAATATGAAATAAAACACTGCACAGAGCTTATTCTACCGGGGTGCAACGCGTGTCGAATAGCAAATAATCATCAGCGAAACAGTTGCAATAACGGCTCTCCTGGGTCGCCCGTAATAAAGTTACAACCTTTCACTTTCACAGATTTGACAGGGTACAATGTCCCTCTCAAGGATCATTGTTCTCATCTTGCATTTGAGTTAATATCTCTTGTCAATCCAGAATTGTTGGAAGAAGTGTAATAGAATTGGAATCATAACAATGAGAATTAATTCCCCCCCCAGCATATGACCAATACGAGAGGTGTCACCCTCTTACGCATTACTTTCTCTTGTTTCGAGTGACTTCAACTCACAAGAGTTTGCCCTGCTCACAAATGACCCCGTCCATTTAAATGCAATTTTCATTAGCTAGTCAAAACAGGAGATAATTGTCGCCGAAAAACCCCCCCCGACGGAATGTAAACTGGGCGGAGCTCGCCTCTTTTCGTGCAACATCGCGTGACGCTCAGGCCAAACATATCATCAACTTTTTTATTTTCCCCGCCCAAAGACCTCCCTGCTTCAGGTCATCGCTATGATACTGGCTTCCATGAGACGCATAGGGACCTAGTGTTATTTTAAAGGCTAGATGTTGGCAGAGGCCTGTGGCTATGCTGTTGCAGTCACTCTGTATAATAATACAGATTACCCTACAAATATCGTAAAAACATAGCATACATGCAATATTTGATATATTGTACTTTGGAGGAATTTGGAGGTCATTATGGCCATAGAAGGCTTGAGTGATAAATGTTGTTACTTCAAGTGGTGATTTAAAGGAGTGATAAAATATTACTTGCGCAAATGAAAAAAAATAAAATAAAATAAAACTTCTCAAGTTATGTCCATTTTTCCTCTTTTGCTTGGTAGTGGCCATTATCTGCCACAATATTCTGTTCTTTTTGAATTATTATTATTGTTCGGCATTAGTGATTTTTTTTGCGGCCTGTGTTCTGACAAATTGTTTCAAAGACTTTCATAGGAACTCATAAAACATTTTAAACAGGAGATTCATTACCCAGCTGTCTTAGAAACATTCAAATATGTAATCTTTTGCATATTGGATGAAGAACAGCTTGTAGGGAAAGGGGAACCAATGTAGTTGAGGTCAATTTAACACCAATGAGCACAGTGATTGGTTTGAATCATTATGACTGTTTTCATAAATGTGAGCGTTGCTGGGGAACAGAACTGAGAACCAAAGACCCCATGAATCACACCAGCTAAAATATTGCTCAATAATTGGAACATAATTAGTTGTTAACACAAGTATGATAGAGTTGAAAAAGTTTATGCCTCTCATTCATTTTGAAAATGATATTGTGTTATATGAGATATTTACAGGACCGGGGTCCCAACCTGGGATACACACGGTTATACTCAGTACTGTAGTCTACAATAGAATAGAATAACTTTTATTTTCCCGAAAGGGAACTTCAGTTGTAGCCACCAGCAACAACAAAAAAGACATAGACAGTGGGGCAAACCCACAATACACAAACAAACATATCAAATGGCAATATATATACAGCCAAACATCATGATTAAAATAGCCCCTGCTGTCCCGAGATGTTCAGTGTCATCAACCAGTCCAACACACAAACCTCCATGACTTTCCTCCATGGACCACACGCAGTGTCGCGGTCTCTGTCCACCGTCGAAACGGAGCTCAGCCTTCCCAGTCACCGCCTCACTCCTCCCCCGCATTATCTTCTCCTTCCCTGGTTGCCTTTTGAAGATTACCCACAGTCCCGAATCAGTCCCGACATCTTCAACTCCGGTGAAGAGCGATGGTAAACTCCGTGGCTGCAGATCCAACGGACATTTACGAGCATAATGCGAATGCGTCTCCATGGTGACGACCACAAACAAAATCATCCCCGCTAGACAATTCGTCAATATTATAAAAACGAGCAGCAGGAGTGCCCCGACACACAGCGCATGAAAAAAACAAAAGACAAAAGCCCGACACAACAAAACACATCCAAATTAACAAACACGAACACGAGAGACAGCTGGACTCCATGTCGCCATTACAGCGCCACGTGACGTCAAATGTAAATGTAGTGTTATTTTACGCACAATACAGTTATTAATGATTTAGTAAACATTTATAATTGCTTTTTCTACAGTGTTACCTTTAATCACAAAGAACTTCAAAAGTCGCTCCTGGTGGGTTTTATTTCATAATTAGCAGTCGCCATGTGTGAATAGTGCTAACTATCATATAAATCCATTCTGATATCAGTCAATTCTGATCAGGTCAAATTTATTCTGTGCTGCTATCATAGTCTATGCTATATACTATCATCATACAGTGAGCACACATTCACATGCGTACCCCAGCTGGTTTTGCCAATAAAGGTAAAACGGTGTTCTTATATGTTCACACGTAGCTAAAGGCATATGTGGAACAGAGGTAGCTTTGGCTACAGAGCCAGGTGGTGAGTTGATAAGACTAAAGAGAGCACAAAGAACAGTGTGTTGGCTAAACTGTGTTTTATGGACACATATTAACCGTCTCCCGAAATATATTTTCCATTAAAGAGGCTGTGCTTTACCAATTGTCTGATTAAATCACTATTTGTGTTAATTAATGTTCAATAAATAATCAACGAGAGGGAAAGCCACCTCTGTTGTTTATTTTTTTAAATACAACTCAGCTGTCAGCTATTAGAGTTTCAAGTCAAATTCTACTTAGTTTAATGAATTAATTATCATTATTTAAATTGCATCCACGAAACCTGTTGCATATTCTGTTCTGTCTCCTTCTATAATTTCCTTCAGCCTTTTGGCCACCCAGGATATTGTTCATCATTGTATAGGATTGTCATGGATCAGTATTCATTAAATTACTTTTTACCGTCTTCCACTAGCTTCTACATGCTACATGTTCATTTGAGAGCCATATCTAAATGGTTTAATTACCCATGGGCTTATAATGGCTGGATAACACATACTTGTCAATGCAAGTTAAATACAAACTGTCACTTGGTTGGACAAATTAAGGGCAACAAAATGTTTTTTTTTTTTTGTTTGTTTAATTAAGGGTATTACGTGGTCATTTGGTTGACACCAGCTTTTATGGCTCCCGATAAGATGTGTTAGTGGTAGAGAAAACACATTTTTAAAAGCACACTCTCCAGTGGGGCCCCTTTACCAGAGCTTGCTGCTCATTATAAGTGCATGAGGTTCACAGTATGGACATTCAAATGTAGCCATAATGAAAAAAAATATTTGAGCATTGTTTTTCAACGTTATGTGCGAGATTAGGCCTCCTTGGTGAACGCTGTGGCATCAGGTGTATGAGGAGGGCCATTTATGTTCTCAGCCCTTCTTAATGTAGTGAGAATAGGGCACCTCCAAACTGCTTTCAGGAGGGGCCCAGGAAGATTCTGGGAAAAGTTAAGAACGTACCTTTGGAAACAAGAAGCCACTTTCCACTTCCATACATGCTGGGATTTATGCTGGGATTTATGGTGACAACCGTTGCTATTTGGAGCACAAAATGCACTCTCTCTCTCAAAAAAAAAAAAATAAGCATAACAAACCGCAAAGTTTTTGTTTTAAGCAAATAAACATCCAAATTCTTCAAACCACTGAAACGTGGCAAGCTATCAGAAACATAAATAATTTCAGAAAGATATAAATGACAGATTCTCTTCTACAGGCACAGTGATTTTATTTTGAAAGAGTGACGGAAGGGAGCAGACTGTTCTACAAAAAAAAAAAAAAAATTAAAAATAAAAGCCAAGGAAAACTCATATGCCTTGGGCCATTTCTTATTTCTCATCATTAAAATTCAATTAACTTTTGTGAAGAGTTTCCAAAGCCAATGTTAACCTTCAGGGGTTCAACCTCATGCTTCTCAGGTGAACTACAGGTGAATGCAGAGGGTATCTCGTACACCGTAAGGCCGCTTAGTTTTTTCTCTGAAACAAACGCTAGTAACTTTCAGGCAAGAAGGAAATGTCTCCTTTGGACTTCTGAGGTAAATCACATTGGACAGGTAACATGATTAGGTCAGGTGAAATGTACAAAAAAGAAAATATGGAAAGAAAAGATACATCTGGCACCTGTTGTCGGCATCTGGAATAAACTGCTCGGAGGGAGGGAGGAGCCACGTCTCCCACGGTTACAGAATGGGGAGGGGTCTGTCTGGTGTGTAGGGTCTGGTGATCTTTTGGAGGTATGGAGGGGCAGTCCCCTTGGTAGCCTGGTAGGCTAGCACCAAGGTTTAATTTGACATAAATGGTTAAGTGACATGACGTTAAAATATTCCTACATCTACTTGTTACAGATATTAGTCTATATATATTTATTCAACGTTTTAATGAAAATATGTTAGAGTTGTTAATGCTATTCCAGCTTTGATACATGAATGCTTGTGAAAACATTGTTTGACTTAGTACTTCATGTGCTTCCCATAATGCATATTAAATGCAGTCAATATCCACATGAAATGTAGACCTGGAGGTGTGATAGGATGTGCCACAGTCTTTTGGATCTGACATAAAGACTCCCTCGTTGAGGTCCGTGAAGCCTATTTTAGTTTGAACGATAACGGCAATAAACCTCGCTTCTCAGATGAAATATTTTGGTTTTAGTTTGGATGGCTTTGTTTTACAGATCGAGGGTAATGCTCTTGGCGAGCGAAAGTGTTTTTCA
This sequence comes from Synaphobranchus kaupii, assembly GCA_029718625.1. Lineage (NCBI taxonomy): Eukaryota > Metazoa > Chordata > Actinopteri > Anguilliformes > Synaphobranchidae > Synaphobranchus > Synaphobranchus kaupii. The sequence goes on from CM056381.1 coordinate 80,272,660, forward strand.
CTTCATAACTATGATGTGAGTAATAGTCTATTCAAATACCTTCTCGCGGGCCCGCAAAAGGACTCAGCTTTCAGTATTTACATTGCCGACGTGTGGAGCTTCTGGTTTGGCTACTCGGCGAGGTGAAGCTATGGTTCAGGAATGGGGAGGTTCTTTTCCGTGCGAGTGAAACCACATTTGGGCTACCGGTCCTGGTGAGAGCTTTGAGAAGTGAAAACATTTTGAAGGGCAAGAGCGCTCTGTGACAGTTTCGTAACCCCTATGAAGTCTCTGGAATTCATGAAAACAGGTTCTCTGCACATTAAACATTTTTTTTTAAATTGAATTCTTTGTTCCATACCAATGTAATTTCCTCCTTAGCGAGTCAGGCTATGCCATGTTGATGTAGTGCTAAAAACAATGGCGAAACCGCAAGCCACAATTTACGAGTATCCACTCCCCTCCAGTGTTCGATTTGCACCATTTAAGGTGCGAACAACAAGGGCCTGTGTTTCAGCTGTTTCCAATCTGTTAGTCAATTGTTATTTATTGGGTTTTTCCATCTAGTTCCGTCTCTGTACTTAGAAGTAAACTGTGCAAGCGTTTGAGCAATTAGCCCACCACTGGCTACCTTCAAGTTCAGAGTACAGAACATATTCTCCCGGCTCTGAGACATTTTCCTGCAGTGCGGCTGATGCAGTCCCAAATGGACAACAGCTTATCATGTAACCGTTTTCTGCTAAAGCATTCAAATACTGTCATCAACATTTCTCCTTAGCTTTGATTTGCCAAATTGCATTTTTCCTACACAAACACAATTTGGCAAGTTCATCTATCACTAAATTAACTTATGAAGAAAAAATATAATAGAAAATACCATCACAACTAATAAGATTGGTTCAAAACCCATGATTCTATGTTGGTAAATGTAAAAAAGAAACTTTTTTTGCTGTTCTATTTTCCAGAGATGCATGTGCCTAAATTCAGTCATTAAAATTTTACTTGCAAACAAATGCAGGTGTCACCTTGTTTTATTCCTTGATTTTATTTGATTAGGCAAAGTTATGAACGAATGTTCATTGAATTCAGGTTGAGGTGTTTGCGTATGTGAGTGTGTACACTCTCAGGGAAAAAAAAAGCGTTCTTTAGCTTGTCTCCATACGGGAATCCTATTAGGTTCTTTGTTAACCCTCTTATGGCAGGTGTAAAAAAATGTGAAAGCTTCCAGATTTAACAATTTTGCCCAACAAAGAACCCTTGAACTAGATAGGGTTCCCCTATAGAGGCAGAGGAGCCTTTTGGAACCCGTGGTTGAGGAAATGTTACTGACGGCGCTTTCCCTTGCAGGAAGGCCGGATTGATCCTAACTAGATAGGGTTCCCCTATGGAGATGCAGAGGAGCCTTTTGGGACCCGTGCTTGAGGAAATGTTACTGACGGCGCTTTCCATTGCAGGAAGGCCGGATTGATCCTAACTAGATAGGGTTCCCCTATAGAGATGCAGAGGAGCCTTTTGGAACCCGTGCTTGAGGAAATGTTACTGACGGCGGTTTCCGTTGCAGGAAGGCCGGATTGATCCTCTCTCAGCTAGACGACCTGAGCGGCTGGTGCAGGGGCCTTCTGCAGGAGCCCAAGATCGGCCTGCGCCGAGCCTCCCTCAAGTACCTGGCCTGCCGCTACACCGACACCAAGGCCTTCGGCCTCAACTGGGTGGACCTGGGCCAGGACGTGCGCAAGGCCTGCGACGAGCAGCTCCTTCCTGTGCTTTACAATGACTATGGAGAACCCAAGGAACTGTGAAGACCACACGGCGGTCAGGACAAACAGGGCCATCCCCCGGGGATCACCTTCAAAATGTGCAAAATAGCTGCCAGGAAATAAATATCCCCTCAACTAACGTGTAGTAAAAATCTATCCCAGAACAACTCCACACAAAAAGGATTGCGATCCCAAATGCTTCTATTAGATCATTTAGCGTATATTTTCCCAGATAGCTTGCGGAACAGATACCAATTAATTTTTGGGTACTTTTGGAGAAACAGGAAGTGCTTATAGTTTGTAAATAAGAAATGTCTAACAGAACGGCGTCTCTGTGCGTTCATAATGCTTGTCTTTAGTGTATACTAACGTGGGGACTTGGTGCCAGAACGTTTAAGCTGAAAGCCCCCCGGAAATGTATTATACGAAACGGAAACGGTTTACTAAAATGTGGAATGTAGTACTTAAAATCTTAGACCTAACTGTTGTACAGATCTCATTAATTTCTCTTTTTTCTATGTAAACAGTATTAAGTAGTTTGGGAAGAAGGAACCATTATGTGATGTCTTGATCTGTGTTTTTAGTCTGAATATATTTTTAAGCTATTATATGCCAAAACCATCTAAAACACTCACCCACGCTGCTTGAACACATGATGCTCACATGGATTTGACCTAAAGAACCGATATTTACACAAAGAACAGGGATATGGGAAGATATTTCTAGGATTTATTGTTATTATTGGAGAAACCCAGCTCTTGACTCTGAATAACAATTTGCACATGCTTATCCTGGCCGAACATGAGATAAGTATATATTTTGGCATCCAATTGTGCTAAATATGTAGGTGTTATGAATGTTTTAGTGGAAGGAATATACTGAGAGCTATATTGGGTGCATTAAGAAAAAAACATGGAAATCTGAAATCAGTGAATTTAACTCGCATGTTTAGGAATACAGTTTTATGTTTAGATAACGAGAACAAATAACTACTTAAGGCAGCCATTTTATCCACCTCATTCATTAAAACATTCATGTTTTTTTACTTCTTTTTTTTTTTTAAATGAAAAACATAAAGTGAGGTCAACTTAATCTCTGCCAGCTCAGTTATGACTTTCAATGTGTAGACCTAGATCCTCAATGAAAGAAAATCTTTGCACGACTATAAATTCTTCATATCAGAGGCGTGTGTATATGGGAGAAAAAAAAAACTAATTCTGAGAAAAAAGAGAAGCACTCCCGCCCACTGTCTATGTGAAATAGTGTCAGTTTATTCACGTTAGCATTAGACCCTGAAAATATGAATATGAATAATGAAGATACAGCAAGCTGTGTCCGGATCAGCACTCTTCAATACTACTGAGTATACTTTTTGAGTACACTTGATGAAAAAAGTTGCAAAATTTTATCTAAATGTAGTGTACTTAAAATCCCCGGATGATATACTTATTTATGGGGTTTCGCTCAGCATATTTGGGAGCATACTTTTCAGGAAGTAAAGGGACATTTTAGTCCCACAAATATGATGCGCAGCAGCTTCGCTTTAAAATTGAGGCGCAGTTTCGTTGACAATTTCCTTCAAAAACAACAACAGAAACAGCACGTGATATGGCCGCACAAGGGCACTTCCGCAGTATGGTTGGAAAATAGTATGGAGGGTATTTTTTTTTGCATTCTGCATTACTGTATGCTAAACAGTATACAGTAAACAGCACACAGTCTACTAGTACACAGTACACAGGAAGCAGTAGAAAGGGCTCTGATTTGGACACAGCCTTTGCCTCCTAAAGAACTCTCAGAAGTTTTCTGTCAGAGAATTAATCTTCTTTCATGTTCACAAAAGAGCCAGTGAGCAAGCTAATTTCTGGCAAGCTAATTGCTTGCAAAAGTAGGAGTTTTAAAATGTATTTATGTGTACAGAATTATTTATGTTTAAATCAATGCTCATTATTTTGACATTTTGATGCGGAGACCATTGATCCCATGAAGTTATCTCATGAATCCGTCCTGATTTACAGCACACTCACTTTTCCACAGGCTTGAAAGCCACAAATATACTTCAATGGTCGGTTTGGCGGTCCAAGGCCCCGTGCGCTGATCCAGGCTCGGATGATATAACCGTAATCGTTACCACAGAAATTCAGCGCAAAAAAACCTGAGCGGTCACAGGGTCAGTCCGAGTCAGACTTCGCTCCAATGTAATCGCTACCAAACAAAAGAACACGTGAAGTCGGATATGTTTTGACATGAAAAGCATAGCTACAGGGAGATTCAGTGAAAATGAAGACGTTGGCAGGTAGGAAGTCAGAGGTGCTTTTGGGGACACGACAGCAGGCTAGCCGAAACAGCTACAGGCGCGACTCGTTCGTATCGGATACTCCGCGAACAGATCAAGTTGTACAAATTCTGATGTCTGTTAGCACATCACTGCTGCATGAACCATGCGGTCAATTGTTTGCAAGTACGATTTGAATTGGTTGATATCTGTGATACCCCATAATAAACCGTTGTATTTTATCCAAAGCCACTGTGACACATAGTAGTGGGTAAGTTGGAACATCGAACCCTTGTTTTTCTCACAGAATAAGAACCGTGTTGTTGACATTGTTGACTCTCACCCATTGAACCTTGGGTAGAACCCCAATAAGTATCCCTGTACTTTCTCTTTCAGGTCAAAAGTTCATGCATTAGCCTAACATACGCTACTAACTGTGTTTTATCTCATTGCTTTATTTACTGTCATGTGTTTGAATTAGTAGTAAGATTTTGTACAGCGCTGCCTAACCCTTGGTCCTAGAAAGATTTTATGGGTGCTGGTTTCCATTCCAGATAATTTTTATATCAGTCAAGCTAATTGGAAATTCATATATAGTATACACATACACACACACACACACACACACACACACAGGCTATTCCAATAATATGTTTTCGGTTCTGTGGTTATGGCACTTCAATACCGCTTTGGATCATGGTGGTTAATTATTCTATTTTATGGGATAGCTTAGCACCTCAAGTCATTGGTAGGAATTAAAGCTAAACAGGGCCTTGGAAATGTTTTCCAATATAGATGACGTCTATTTAAGTCCAGATTTCCCTGAAACTGATTGTGAACATTTGGTTTCTGTTGTTAAAATAAAAGGACAATAGAGAATACAATACAATAAAACTATCAATGTTACTTCAGCAGAGTCCAAGAGGGATCTTATGTAGACTCTATCTCAGTTGATTTGACACTTTATATTATACTGTGTAAGTAAAAATGCCATTGTTTGCGAGTCTAGTCCCACAAGTAAGTACACAAACTTCTAAGGCATATTTCTGGTTTTGTTTAGCCTACTATAGGCCTATTTAGTAAGCACAATGTGATCATGGGGCATTTATTCTACATGGAATGTATAGCTATTTCTGAAATAATGTGGCTTAAGAGGGCAAATAATCCCTCTAAACATGAAACTAATGAGGAACAATTGTTAAAATTCTGGGATTGCAATTGTAGTTGTAAATTGTAAAAACAAAAAAAAACAGCATACACAGGAGATCTCCAGGACCGAGTGAGAACCACTGGTATGTAGTATAGCATAGACTAGACACCATGGCACGACAACAAATACATTGTGAAGCTGATCACTGTGAGAATGGAACCTTTATAGCAAGAGCAAAAAGTCCCTTAGTCCCAGTCGACCTGGGCCTTTTGCTCCAGTAGGCCTCAACGGGGGGAGATTTAGCCTGAGTAACGAGCTCCCGGTGCTGGCTGCGTGAGTCACCGTGGCCCCAGGAGATGAGGGGCTGTGGAGGCCGGGGGTGAGGTAAACGGTTTGCCTGCGAGAGCCGGCACCTCGCTGAAGGAGCTACGTCCGTTCCCTCAGAGGGCCGGTGAGAGGGCTTTTTGGGCATTACACCGCAGAACAGGAATGTAACCGTTCATCCTAAAGGGTCAGGACCGTTCACTCCGTCCGTTTTCTGGGTTTTTTCCCCCACCCGTCACTATGTTATGAAACTCGCCCCGTTTTGGTCAACTCCTCGGTTCTGGTTTTGGTTCTCTTCAAATTCTCGCTGTTGTCCATTTCAAATTGCCGTTGGATCACAGCAGCGTGACATGATTAGTTGTGTGCTTTTTGTGCTTTAAGAGACTAAAATATACATACATGCAGGTAACAGTTGTCATGTTTTATTGCAATTCATGTTCCAAACACAGTTTATTATTGTATACATATAAACTGACTGTTTTTTTTCTAAATTAATGTTTAAATGCATTTCTTAATGTGTTCTCCTTGTGTTAATTTGATTCTAATCAATAAAAATCAATTCACAAACCTCAGTTTTCTTGTCTAAGTTATATTGCGCGTATGTATTATAATGTGATAAAAATCTGGAATTATTGTTTTTGTTTTTTTGTTTTTTCTTTCAAGCTCACGAAATTCCAAGAAATTGTACTTCAAAGCTCATTTACGCTCTGAAATATGTACTGGTGTTGTTGACCAAAGTATAAAACTCCCACTGTGTCTGAGGGAGACGGCAGTCTGTTGAGCATTAAAGAAGGATTGACTGCTCGTATGTTGACAGGCCACATCGCTGATCAGCCTGAATCAGGCTCGGCTCATGTCGTAAGTCAATCAAAACTCCGCGGCCCTGTAGACTCGCTCATAAAAGTTATAGGAGAACCTCTATATGTGTGCCTGTGTGACTCAGACAAGCTAGTCTGGTATCGAGTTTGAGGTCTCCCGACTGACACAGACACGGCTATCGCTGACAAAATGGCAGAAAAATAAATAAATAATCACGCCAAGTGTGACAGCCAACCCAGAGCGCTCACACGCATCCTAAAATTAATCCCTGTCTGCCTGCAAGCGCTTCCTGTTATAAAGTGAACCGCAGAAGACGGGGCAAAGTTCTGTCAACTCATTTCAACTCTCAATTTAGAACTATCTCAAACTTATATTCCTGCATAATGTTTGAAGATTATGCTCCAGTTTAATGTCTTCAGGGGTTCAGTTATGCTTCGATTTACACATTTTAAACGTCCTGACCAACTCTGATGATGTCGTCTGAAGTTTATTGTGCTCTGAATCTCTGAATAAGCATATCCACGGGATTGAAAAGCGTTGCATGAAACTCTTTTTTTTTTTGTTGTTGGAATACACACATTATGATATACCTTATATTTGCGGTGGTTTATGATCCTGTGTGGTTAGGAGAGGTAAGTATACCATTACAATTGTAAAAGATGTAATGAGTAGTCTCTATAGTACCATTACTACACTTCCAATTTATCTGAATTGTCTGTTTGCACAGTATGGAATACTGAACATTTCAGTGCCAACTGCCACCGGTAGACATGGTGCATATTCTATAGTAACTTCCTGTTGCCTGGAGGGAGGAATTCCCCATTACATCAGGCAAGAGTGACACCTCTGGCCAATTGGCTGCCTGTAAATGTACTGAATGGAAATATAAAAGAAAAAACAATGTGGCATTAGCCTAGATTGAATCAACACTTCTCCTTAATTTTAACAGCGCTAGTTACTTCTTTTTTTCCATAAAACTTAGTTTATGGTGAGTTCATTTTGGTGATTTCAGAAGGAAAAAAAAACCCAGCACCTGCATACATGTCAATGTTAAGGACAAATGTTGATAGAATCCAGGCCTTGTTCTTTCAAGTGTTACTCAAAGTTAAGAACATAGTGTGACATTCAAAGTCGTACATGAATGTCTTCCTTTCTCTATATTCATCTTTCTTTGGTCGAAAACATTTTTTTCCATTTCAAAACATGTTAGCTCAGTACATACAGTATAAAAAAACAAGAAGGGGCTGTTTTAGGTCCACCGTCTGTAAATGCACTTCACTTTGTGATGCGAGTCGGGAGTCGGGAATTTGGGGAGCCAATGAAATTGCTAGCCTCTGAACTCGATGCACGCAGGGCGTGGCCTATAGGTGCCACAGCGAGGCTAATGCGGTCTCACCTTCACGCTCAGGTCATCCAGCTTTCTCAAAGCACAGAGGAAATTTGCCAGTTGGCAGGCTCCTCCTCTACAACAGGATATTCCTTGGAATAGTCACCCGGAGATGAATTGTGGGAAAAACCAAAATGAATAAATACAAGTAATCATATCTTCAGCTTGGATTGTTGGAGTATACAAATAAAGATTTTTTTTAATGACCTGTGCTGAAATCGTGGCATTTTATGTGTGTATTGAAGGGCGATTTAATGTGTGGCGATGGAGGAAGAGAACACATTTGTTTTGTACCCTGGAAAGTGCTTTTGGACAAATGCTATAACTATCAACTAACAATCTATTATTATTATTAAATTTATTTATTTATTCCTTAAATATTTTTTATTATTTAATAGACACACTTATCCAGATAAACTTACAATGAATATGAATGTCAGGGATCAAACTGCAGTAATTCGCTAGAGGGGGAAAGTATAGTCCCAAGAGACAGAAAGTACAAGATTGTATAATCGATTGACATCTTGTTAACGACCCTGTTAAGCCTAAGAACATGGAATCACCGGCTCTGAAATTAGTAAAAGAAGTTAGACTTCACCAGGGCTGTGTCTGAATCCGAGCCTTATCTACTGCGCCCTGTCTCCTGCGTACAGTGCACTGGCAGAAGTGTGCTGTTTAATGTGCACTGTTTAGCAGTCTGCGGAAAAATATCCACCGCACTATTTTCCAACCGCACTGTGGAAGTGTCGTAAGCAGGTCATAGGACGTCCCACCAGTGTTGCCATGTCCGCGGTTTTACAGCTAAATTGGGATACTTTCAATTGGGATACTTTCAAGACAGGTAAAAATGTTAAGTCGCAAAGCACGCACTTATTTTAAAAGGTACAAACATGATGATTTCTACTTAAAATATGTTGGTTTCTGTTAAAAATAGCCTATAATTTGGGCTAGTTTGAGTCGCCATTTGGCTGGAAAGTCTTACAAGATTTGGCAACCCTGCGCCCCACTCTTGCGCTGCCATATCACGAGGTTGTTTTTGTTGTATTTGAAGGAAAACATCAGCGAAGCTGCGCCTCATTTTTTAAAAACGAAGCTTCACGTCATATTTATGTGACCAACATGTTCATGTACTTCTTGAAAAGTGTGCTCCCGAATGTACTCAGCGAAACCCCAGAAGTGTGTCATCCGGGTCTTTGAAGTATACTGAAATTTCAAAAATTTTCACGTACTCTACGACTTTGTCGCCCTATCTACTCACCAAGGCTACTCAACAGTGTGGAAGAGTGCTGATTCGGACACGACCCAGGTGTTAAGGCTAAGGAAAATTGCTTAAATAACAGTTCTAGAGTGGGTTGGGGTGTAGAGGAGCCGAGGTACAAAGTCCGAAGAGCTGGGCCTTAAGTCTGTGTCGGAAGATGGCCAACATCACTGCTCTTCTGACAGACGTGGAAGCTCATTCCACCATAGAAAGAGCCAGAACAGACAGTAGGCGTGAGCAGGAAGTGCAGCCTTGGAGAGGGGGAGAAGCCAGGACAGAACGTAGGTGTCTGGCTGGTGTGTAGGGTCTGATGATCTTTTGGGGGTATGAAGGGGCAGTTCCCTAGCAACAAGTTTTTTAAATGAGTGGTTAGGGGTAGCCAGTGGAAGGCAATGGGGGGGGTGAGCGTGTTTTAGCAGCGTTCTGGGTGAGCTGCAGTGACAGTAAGGGGGGAAAGGACCATCTTACATAGTAAATCATAATATAGTGAGTTTACTCTCAGCTCAGACTTATTATGTGTACATTAGTGGCCTTTAAAATTTTTTTTTTTTTCAATGCAAACCTTTCAGTGCTAAGGAGATAGGAAAGCAGGGCTGAAATTTATATATGAGGTTTGATGTTTGTTTTTTGCTTACTCTTTCAAAGGTGACACAAAGCAAAGATAAAACCTCAATTTGCAACGTCGCTGTCACAACAAAAACTTGCAGATAAACAAAATCATTCTGGATTGGAAGAAAAAAAAAAAAACAGTACTCGTGTGCCATGTAGCTGTGTAAGAAAAGAGTTATAGCAATTTGTCATTGAAAAACAAAACCACTAATTTCAGAAACAGAGGTCTCACAGCCCTCAATGTTTGTACATTAATTCCTAACCTTACAAGATGGATATTCTCTGCGCCCTGTGTATATTTGTAACTAATTTAATATCTTGACACATAATACAAATTAGAGCCAGCCATTACTCCAGTCTGACTCCCAGTACACATTTGAATATTTCACAGACAAAAGCCTCTGACAACTCCAGATATTGTACCAGGGCGATTTTATTACCTCTTGAGTACGACTCGAATCCAGGAGTCAAATGTTACAGCATCACAACGTGTGTTGGTATTCTTTATATAGGACCTCTGTGGTGCAATTTGTAGCATCCCCCCCCCTCTGGGTTATATTACACTTTTCTTTTAAAGAAGTGCAAGAATATCCATCTTTTTTTGAGGGTGCGTTTTGTACAAAGACAGTGAAGAAGGAAAAAGTGAGGACATAGAATGCGAATTTGTCTTATATTTTGTAAATAATTAAATAATTTGATACAATTAGTCGTCATCCTTCATCTTTAAAACAATATGACTTTTGTTCTGAATGCCCCGCCCTGGCTGTGATTATGTATGTTAAAGTCAAGGGAATGCGTTTTGTGCTGAGCAATGGACATAGGCGTTTTGAGGATACACCATTTTAATTTACAACTGAACATTGAATTTACATAGAATGTGTAACATAAACTGGGGGGTGTAGAAGTTATGATTGGATGCCAGGAGCCAGTTGGATTATACAGTATATAGACATACAAAATAATGCATTTGTATGCATTTCCCATTGCAACAGCTGAAAAGATTTACTAATTACTTTCAACAAAATAAAAGCACTAAAACTGGTTTGTGCTAAATGTATAATTTATTAATAATTTGTGTGTCAAGCCTATTATGGCACAAACAAGCTCATACTATAGGTACAATATTTGTATAAAACATTTCTTAAAAAAACAGCTACATCTGACATGGACTTCTTCAACAAAACAGTATTTGGACTTTGGTTTCTACAATATACATAAATGGTTATGTGATATGATGTTAAAAGATTCCTTAATTTCTACATCTACATGTTGTTAGAGATTGTCAAAATATATTAGTCTATATTTTATAAATTGGTATAGTTTTTAATACTGAAGCTCTTGCTAATTGAAATACTGCTTTTTTCTGTCTAGTGATTATCTTTACTTTCCCTGGTAAAGACAACAAAATGAAATGTGATTTCAAGTTTGGAGGTGAAGTTCACTGGATGTCGTCTCGTCGGAAGCCAGCTGCTCCCAGTGCTGTCTCTCCGTTCAGACCCGTTCAGACCCGTTCAGACCCGTTCAGACCCGTTCGGACCTTCACAACTTCCCTGGGCCCAGGAACTTGGTTTTCTGCTGGTTCTCCTCAGCGTCTGGGTCTCGGCAGGTGCACTCGTCCTGGTGGCAGTCGGCCCCAAACTGAATCACCTGTCAATCAACAAGCAGACAAGCATTAGCACTAGCAGTGCATCCGGCCTATAAACTCAGGAAGAAGCTCCACCCCCCTGCCCAGCCCAGCCCTTTTTGGAATGTTCGATTTATTGTGAGTCAAAATTAAATTTTAGTGGCAGGCCCTGTATCACAGATGACAAAATGGCAGAAAACAGTCATTTAGAAAAAATGCATAAGCTCAGTCTGACATGTTTAAAGAAACAAATTAATCTCAGCTCAAACAGCCGCACAACATAGTATTATTTATTTATTCTATTTTGATGTTTTATTTTTTTATTTGACTTCAGGGACAGCCCTGTGGGAGCTGATAAATGATGAATTACAGGCTGCCTGTGCCAGAGGTATCAGCTGCGTAACACCCTGCCTGTGCTAGAGGTGTCAGCCGCGTAACGCTCTCTGTGCCAGAGGTATCAGCCGCATAACGCTCTCTGTACCAGAGGTGTCAGCCGCGTTAACACCCTGCCTGTGCCAGAGGTATCAGCAGCGTAACGCCCTGCCTGTACCAGAGGTGTCAGCCGCGTAACACCCTGCCTGTGCTAGAGGTATCAGCCGCGTAACACCCTGCCTGTGCTAGAGGTATCAGCCGCGTAACGCCCTGCCTGTGCTAGAGGTATCAGCCGCGTAACACTCTCTGTGCCAGAGGTGTCAGCCGCGTAACGCCCTGCCTGTGCTAGAGGTATCAGCCGCGTAACACCCTGCCGACAGTGGAGCGATCAGCCGCGTAACGCCCTGCCGACAGTGGAGCGATCAGCTGTCTGCTGGCGATGTCATGAAGCCTGTCTTTACTGAAGGAATTAAACTGGAAAATAAATTCAATAAATAAAATAGAGAAATAAATCCCTGTGCTTTAATCCGCATATTACACTTAGTGATTTTGCGTTACTCATATGATATGGTTTACTGATATGAAAATTTGAGCGGAATCAATTTAGACGTGAACGTGATCCACCCCGAATAGTTCAGCTGTTAGTAGAAAAAAAGGGAAATAAAATTAATGTTTTCCAAAATGGCGTTTAATGTATTTTTTTAATGTATTATTTAGTGGCTGTTCTGAAAGGCAAAAACACTGCTCATTACACTGATCCAGTCCATTACCTCCATTCATCTCAATGTTGTTATTTGTTTATTTATTATTATTCAGTGTTATATTATTTTTTATTTTTTTGCTTTTCTTCTTATCAAATCTTTGTGCGCTTCTCCTCCAGGATATATAGAATATAGCATTATTAAAATGGAAGGGTAAAAAAAAAAAAAACAGAACTTTTCCTTCAGGGTGGGGCAGACAGGAGGTTCCCAGGAGACGGAGGAAGAAAAAATGCGCCGCCGACCGGAACGCCGTGGACACGATACCGCGAGATCTTTTGCATCAAACAGTGGGGATAGACAAGAGAAGTGAGTGAATCAACACATGTTAGGGATCAACAACTGGACTTGCCAGCTCCGGTCTAGGAAGTCTGCCATCACCTCAGGTTGCGGAGTAAACTCAGATGCCCCGCGCAGCAGCCCTGCTGTGAAACGAGCGGGAACATGAAAGGCCGGCGGGAAAAAACGGCGATTTCACACGACGCGTTCGCCGAGGTAACGACTTAATTGCGATCCGCCGCGGCGACTCCAGAAGGCGTCTAGACGAAAGACGGTCAGTCGTGCGAGGTCGCGTTCCTCGTTAAAGACGGCGTTTGTCTGGACGCGAGCTGCTTCCTCAGCCCCCAGGTCGGTTTGTTGATCGAGGCTGGCAGGCAGGCAGGCCGAAACGCGTGACAAGTCGGCCGCAGCTCCGCGCAGTTACTCACCCGCCGCCTCTATATGGGAGGGCCACGTTTTGCTCTCTTGTTTTAAGTCAAAGCCAAACTGAGATGTTTTTGAAACAGGAAACCGCTTTCCCCGAGCTCCCCTTGGATCTCTCTGGAAACTCAATCATTAGGACCTCATAGTGATCTAATCTGTCATGAAGAAGTAGTCAAGTTGTAATGAGCACTGAACTGTGAAGCGCAGACCATTAGTCTTACATTACAACAAAGCACAACAGGGACAGGACGCAGAAAAGAAATGTACAAGATATTATAAAAAATAAACACCGCATAAAATATAATTCAAGTCATCTGCTACATGCTAGAAAATATTATGTAAGCCTGCATTGATTCACTGTTTAATTTAAGTGACAGCCAAGAATGTGTTTCCAAGCGAATGTACACATCATTTACAATTTGAAATTTACAAGATTTACAATTTCAAATTATTTACAATATGTGTGCGTGTGTGTGTGTGTGCGTGCGTGCGTGAGCTTACATTTCCCACACATACAGCCATACATTTGTTTTAAAATTATTATGCTTTTACAATTCTCACCATCAGACAGTATAAATTCTAACTATTAACACTAACTGTCAGAGGCTATTAGCTCAGTAGGAGAGCATACGGTATCAAGCCGTTTTTAACCAACATGGCCGATGCTAATGTCCTGTATGTTTATGAGAAACAACAGGCTCTGTGGCAGTAAAACACACTGGGTACACTGCAAACACTGCAATGGAAGAGGTGTTTAACGTAAATCCAGCGATGGAGTGCAACGTGTGAAAAAGAAGCTAGATTCTCATAAAGGCCCAGTTTTTATGGACAACTGACAACGTTTACTCAGTAAGAGCGAAGAACAAGGACTGCGTCGTCACACAACGTGCATCTGAGCTGAGAAAGAGGGTGACAAAAGTGCATCTGGTAGATGTAGGAAGACGGGGAAATATTAGACAAAATGGAGTTACGTTTGACTGATTTTGACAGAGACACAGAATCTGCTCACAGAATCTGCAGTAATCACGGGCCTACAAATCCCCCTTTGGCCACACCAAACTTCGCTGAAATGTTGTGACCCCGCTTGAAAACCCCCGCTTGAAAAACAGCGCTGACGAGCTGGATATTTGACTTTGCAGGCATAACCCTTTTTGGTACATCTGGTACGTCTTATGTTGTTCTTTAGGCTTTTGTGCAACAAAAAAAGAAATAAATTGAAAGAACAGCTGCTTTGTTATGATTTTTGTCCTGCAAATTCTCACTGATTGGACAAAATAGCACGACCCTACCAGATGATTGCCATGGTTGTACTTCTGCCATTTCTGTCTGTAAAGATACACTCATTTTCCAGGCTCTGAATGCTGGCGTTTCAGCCCATTTGCACCATATAAAGGATGTCACACTTCCGCCTGTGAAGACTGACTGGTAAATCAATGCCGTCGGTTCCAACAGGTCAAACCACTTTCCATGGGATCAACTGCAGGCCTCCACTGGCAACACCTAAGCTATTTACTTTCTCCCTGGATCAAACTCTTGTCTGGATCACATGCTTTCAAGACCTGGATATATCCTGTTGTTCTTGGCAGTGCTGGTGTTCAGCGGACTGAAGGGTCAAACTTAAATGCTGCTTCACGGTTTTCTGTAAAATAAATAAATAAATAAACATAAGGCTATATATAAGTGGCAATATACTTTATGTATTGTTGCCCAACTATTGAAAAGCGTTGTGAATCATAATAATGTATTGCAACACTTCACAATATGCACGCATTGCCACTTTCAGATATTTGTATGATTATTTTACAGCATTTGACCATTTATGATGGGATTTGTTCATCATATATAGAAGGATAATATAGTGTACTCTAGTTCCATTAGGGTCGACCAAGGAGCCAACCATGCATACTGTAAGCTAAAGCCTCATCATAGCTTTACAGATTCAGCTTGACCAAGTAGTTCAGTCTTACATTTAAGTTTCACCTCCACAGTTCTGTCTGAAACAGCATTTAAGTTTCACCTCCACAGTTCTGTCTGAAACAGCATTTAAGCTTCACCTCCCCAGTTCTGTCTGAAACAACATTTAAGTTTCACCTCCCCAGTTCTGTCTGAAACTGCATTGAAGTTTCACCTCCACAGATCTGTCTTAAGGTCTTTGCACACCAGGGGCAATTTTACGTTTATTATGCAGTGCACGGTCGTTTGTAAAAGTCAGATGTTGATGCCCCGCTGTACATGGAAATAATAATATGGAAAAAAAACATTTGTGAACCTACTGTCGTCGCACCACAACCGTCGTCTTTTGCATTGTAATAGAAAAAATTTAATTAAATTAAATTATCACAGCATGAAATTTAGCATTCGGTGTGCAAGTAATCACAGAGGACCCAGGGGTTCAAAATATTTTCATGACGTAAAAAAAAAGAACAGAAAAAAACATTATGTCTGCAAAGGCCATCACAAAGCATTTAATTTTGACCTCCACAATTGGATAAAATTTTTCATTTAGAGATTATGAATTCAACATTTAATATTTTCCCATGAATAATTTTAACATGATTTGGATGTATATAAAAAAAAAATATATATATATATATATATGGCTATGTAACATTCAGAATTACTTGAAATTTCACTACACTGGATGAGATAGTAGCCAATAATCTTGGTGAAACCTTTAGCATGCTACTAGCGTGCTTCCGTATATATTTTTGCACTTTCGCTATTTGGATATAACACACCCTTTTCTTCATCTTAATTTTAACTAGTTAGTTAGCTTTTAAAAAACAGGAAAACAGATACACTAATATTTGTATTAAATAGATGTGCCACTGTAAATAAAAATGTATTTATGCTTTACAAACTACCTTCCCTAAATTAGACTGCACATGTAATTGCCTGAACTAATGTAACATGCTGTAATTCCGTTGTTTTTTTTCCTTAAAGCCTTTTCCCGTTTTTTTTTTATTACATTTTTTCCTGATTTTTTTTCTCCCTTTTTCTCCCAATTTGGTAGGCAATTGGACCCTATGCTATTCAATTCCCCCCGTGTAGCAACCGCTAGGGAATCGCTGCTACAACCCCTTTGTCCGGTAGCAGGAAAGAGGGGTGCGACTCCTCGAGCTCCTAACCGTGATTCCAGCTCGCCCAGGGCTGTCTTATGCACAACAATCCCCTCCGAGGGAGCGGCCGCCAATTGCCACTCCCTCAAGGCACCGGCAATACTCGGATCTGGCAGGACCGGGAATCGATCCCCCGATCCTCGGGGCGCAACCGCACAGACAGAAAGTCTGCGCCTTTGTCCACTGCACCACCGCGGTGCCAAGCCTTTTCCTTTTAGAAATATGCTATAATAATATATATATAATAACACATATATAATATGTGTTTCATACAATTGTTGTAAATGGTACCCTGCAGCAAAAACTATTTAAAAAGCAGAATCTGTAGTTACTCGGGATTCTAAATGTATAATGAGAAAAAGAGAGGCGATGTAAACCCTGGAATATGGCAGGATTAAAAATAAAAAAATATTTTAAATTATTAATTATGAATTCTATGTTAAATCCACGTACAGGATAGAAAACCGCACTAAATGACGTTAATGTCAACTTACACAATATTGTATTACGTGATATTTTGTCAGTGTTTATGTCATTCAGTTCTGAGGGAGAACTGCTCTCCAGGAGAGAGGGAGGGGCAAGGTTCGCTGGGTGATTAACATTACGTCTGGATATACGGGTGACTGACCTCCGCACAAGGTCACATCCAAATTGGGCATGACATTGCGTTTAACCAGGCCCCTCACAATGTTTCACATTCACACTTTAATGGCACACCTGTGTGAGCCAGAGCAGGAAAGGGGCAAGAAGGGTGAAGAGAGAGAGAGAGACAGAGAAAGAGAGAGAGAGAGAGAGAGAGAGAGGCCATCTTCCACTGGTGGTGAATGCTCCCTTAAATAAAGCCCCCACTCATGCGCTGTCCCGCTTCCCTGCCAGCTTGGACCCAAACCCAGACTCTACCTACCAGGGACCCTGCTTTAAGTTGCTCCTGGGAGGCCGGCAGAGTGCCACCGGCCGCACGAAGACCAACAGGGCCGTTCCGCCCGGCCTGCGGTGGCAGGATGCCGTTACTCACAGTTTATTTCACTTTCTCAGACCCTGTTAGTCTAAACGGCGCTTTGGTGTTGACGGCTACTGCCGACACCCGTCCTCCTCCCCCCCGTAAAAGGGCATTTAACAGGAGGCTCATTTACGAGAGCCACTTTCCGCCTTGGCTCGCTCATTCTGGGGGGGGCGCGATTCCCCCCTCACCTGTGCGCGTATGGAGAACGAAGGGCTTAAGCGGCCTCGGCCTGTTAATCTACGTGGGTCAACACAGTTCATCAGAGACCGATAGAGGAGCTTGGGTAGGCCTGAAGTTAATCCTCTGGAGGTGTGTGTGCATGTGTGTGTGTGTGTGTGCGTGTGTGTGTGTGTGTGTGTGTGTGTGTGTGTGTGTGTGTGTGTGTGTGTGTGTGTGTGTGAACAAGGCAAGAGAGGCGCTGTAGTAATCATATTTGAGGCACAAACAGCTCCTTGAAGCTGGAGAGGAGTTGGAGGGGAGGGTGAAGGAACAGCCAGAGATGGAGGGGAGGGGGGACGGCTGCAGGAACAGCCAGAGGTAGAGGGGAGGGGGGACGGCTGCAGGAACAGCCGGAGGTGGAGGGGAGGGAGGGTGGCTGCAGGAACAGCCGGAGGTGGAGGGGAGGGAGGGACGGCTGCAGGAAGAGCCAGAGGTGGAGGGGAGGGGGGACGGCTGCAGGAACAGCCGGAGGTACAGGGGAGGGGGGACGGCTGCAGGAACAGCCGGAGGTACAGGGGAGGGGGGACGGCTGCAGGAACAGCCAAAGGTGGACGGGAGGGAGGGTGGCTGCAGGAACAGCCAGAGGTGGACGGGAGGGAGGGTGGCTGCAGGAACAGCCAGAGGTGGAGGGGAGGGGGGACGGCTGCAGGAACAGCCGGCGTAGTTACCTTCCTGGTGGAGAGGGTGGACGGGCAGCAGTCGCCTCCGTCGTACTGGCAGTACGCCCGGTTGTTGATGGTGTCACACCAGCCGTCTCCCTCAAAGGGCTGGGAAAAAAAAGGACGAAGGGGGAACTCTCTCATTAAGGCAAAATTACGAGGGGAACGTCCTGGGTTTATTTGTTTTTTTAGCGAAACGCACAGGGGCTCTTGACGAGTCCCAGTCCGCTGCGATTTTCCTCGCCTTAAACACGCAGGTAACGCATACAGTTCCTCGAAGCCTTCTCAACCCAATCCCACACCAGAGCATTGGGCTCCTATTAAGTTTCATCAGATCATGCGGTTTTAACAGTTTCTGAGCATTTCAATAATTTAATACCTGGTTTGCCAAGGACATCGTTTGGCGGAAATACGCTCCCCAATCCTCTAAACAGATTTTACACGCTATGTTCCAGTGTAAGCTAGTATAAATATTTTGCTTTTTGATAAAGGTTGTCACCTATTTCTTTATTTGAAATAATGAATTCCTTCATTTCCCCCAAAGACTTGTAGAACATGGGAAGGCTTCCTTGTACAATATCCCACAGTGTTCTTGCACCATCCAACTGTTAACAGGGATTTCATTTGAAAAAAATCTTCCTTTTCAAGAAAAACATTTCCCGAAATAACCAGTTTCATGGTGTAATTCAATACTAATAAGGTTTTAGTTATTTCAGTAATGACATGCCTATGTAAACATATTCACACATATTGTGCCGTGAATAACAGATAAGGACATTATTATTTTGCAATGTGTAACTAATGGCCTTAGGTCAAATGCACCTGATTTTAGGGTGAAAGTAATAATATTTTCTTTGCTAATGCAACTCTCACACTGGCTCATATTTATTTTTCAATATGGAGGATAAAGTACAAGACTGAATATAAGCTTTTTTTTTCTTCTTTTTTTTTTATTTTTTAGAAAAGGTAATAATCGTGATGAAAAACAAAGTTAATTACTTGAGGTTTATTTTTTTAAAAAGCTATCCACTTAGAGAAAAGGTTAAAAAGTTAATTACTTTTTTAAAAAGCTACACACTCTCAGAAAAAAAGGTATGAAAAACTAGCCTAAAAAGGTACAATTCTTGAACATTATTGTACCTTTCAGGGTACACTTGGGAATTGTGTTCCTTAAAGAACAAAAAAGGACCTCCACTGCACCTTTATTTCTGAGAGTGTATTAAATGCATACTAATCATGTGCATTCTGCTTTTATGGTACATGTATCTGAACATTTCATCTGCCATGTATGCTATTATGAAAGCCACCATCTGTGGTATTCCTTACTTTTAAAAGGACGAAATGTGCATTTGAAAAAGCCTGTATTATTGATTCCTCTCGAAGCTGTAGTTACTCTCAAGGTCACGCAATGTTCCAGACACGCATTCCCATCTGCCTGTGGCATGAGCTGATACAAACACTACCTCGCAATTACCTGACTCATAAACAGTGCCGAGCGCGAGCAGACGCAACGTTTTATCGCCGGGAAACGGAACGGCGCGCTGCCGGTGACCGTTCCTAAAGCGCTTCGGGGGGGGGGGCTGCGACTCGCAATTATCGGCACACAATTATCAAATTTGAGGCACATAAAACCTTTAAATGCGTCATAATGGGAGCCTTCTTAAACTTTTTCAACTTAACCTTGGCGTGTGTACGCCAAAAATTAAAAAACAAGGACGGGCTGCCAAGGTTACTGTTGGCTCTCCTTGAGGCCCGTGGAGTTATTTCAAAGGCTGTAGGACGTACCTGAATCCACACCACAGCGGAATGGCAGCTGCTGGGAATATCACTTTGGAGTTTCACCTTTGACTGAAGCATACCTCGTTCAAAATGGCTTTTCCTTCACAAAACCCGGGGCCGCCAAGTCATAAACAGATATCATTTTTCATTGTTCTGCTCTAAGCTTCAGTCCATCCTTGGGCCCGACTTTAGCCAAATGACCAGGGCTGATGCAGCGTTGCCACGTGTAGGTCCGCTCTGACCTCAAACGCTGACCCCAAACTTATTTACCGATTTGTTTTTTAAAAATAAAGAGTAGGTACAACTGTCTGTTAGCACAGAGGGGAGGGGGGGTGGGGGGTAAATAAATGAGTAATGTCGGTATAAATAATAACGGGGGGGTAAAATGGTCCCATTGAAATGGTTGGACAGACTAATGCACTCTTTAACATTCACTTTGGGAAGTGCAGTTGTTCATGGTTGTCGTAAAACGTCTGTCTGATCTATTACATTGCCATGAAAACTTATGGCACCACGCATTCTGTTCATTCTCTTCAATCCAATGCTTTTTTCCTATCTCTTAAAAAAAGACACAAAATAGAATGCGTTTAATAAGTCTTTTTTGTCAGTTTCACGCAGTGACATCGCATTGCAGATTCCTGGGCGCAGAGTTGAGAATATTTCACTGTCTACAGCATGACATCGGTCACGGCCATTTTATTATTGTATAACTGCAGTACGAAAAGTTAAAAAAATTGAATCCATATGCAGCGCTGTTGCTTTGGTTACTTTTCAGGTGCTAAGATCACATGGGCTGTGTGAAACCTACTGTGGGAAATGTACAAATCTTGCAAATATATCGCACTGGTAAACAAGCACACAGTGGTCTGTGTGGCACGGGAAATGCAACAAACTGTAAAATGTCCGTCAAACTCTTACAGCCCAATCCGCAAGCTCCCACTGTTGTAAAAAGTTATATAAAGAACAAGTTGTGTGTCAAAGTTAAATACGGCGCGAGCCAAGTCAACCTAACCCACACCACGTTTCACATCCAGTCGCCGTAGCCAAAAAACAAGACAATAAAAACGTGCATCAGTTGTTCTTGACAGACGACTCGCTTGTGAAAATGATGTGAGCTCTCCTAAAAATGAATTTGTGGAGCAGATTCTCGTAAATTCCCTACTACTACACCAAAATGTGTTAAAACACGGCGGAATTTCAGGTGGTGCAGCGGGCTTGTCTGTGCGGTTTCGACCCGAGGATCGGAGGCTCGATCCCCGGTCCCGCCAGATCCGAGCATGGCCGGCGCCTCGAGGGAGCGGCAGTTGGCAGCCGCCCCCGGGGAGGGGCTCGGAGAGAATCGCCGCGCACAGAACGGCCCTGGGCGAGTCGGAATCACGGTCAGGAGCACGAGGAGTCGCACCCTGAAGAGGACGTGGCGCCCTCCGTCCCACCAACGGCCGACGGGGCTGTGTAGCGGCGATTCTCTAGCGGTTGCTACATGGCGGGAATTGAATTAGAATAGGGGTTCAATTGGGGTTCAAACTGGGAGAAAATTGGAAAAAATCACGGCGGAATTTCAAACTGCATATCCCCCCCCCCACCCCATTTGTTTTCTGGACACAAAGTCAAAAACTATTTTTTTCTGACCCTCCATTCTCCAGTGAGGGTGAAAGTCTTTTTCTTTTTTTTTCGGGTGACTCATTTGCCGCTCTTTTCTGCTTCGAAGTATTTGCTTGTCATTATGCGAGCTGGGCCCTGGCGCTGTTGGGAGGACGACGTCTGTTGGATGATTCCAGAACCTGGGGACAAAGACGGGGCCAGACCGGGCTTTCGGCGATGACAAGGTGAACCACGGACAGCGAGAAAGTCCTGTTCGCCGCAGCTCGGGCTGGGGCTGAGGCGAAACGAGGGTTGTCTCAGCGCGAAACAACGGCGAAAAGCTGAAAACCACGGCTCTCGCTGTCCACATTTACAAAGGCCCGTCTCCAATTCCCTCACCTGACATCTCAATTTGCTGACTTATTACAGAGGCTGATTTTCAGAAGTATTGCTGGAAAGTTCCGCAACGTTACGATTTTTGGTGAATGTGACAACGCTTCCTATTATCACTTGGTATGTTTGCGATTATGACCAAGAGGTCAGTCTAAGGTGAAGTTTACAGTGAGATATTATGACTGAATAATCTGGGGGGGGGCAATGTTAAATTAAAAAAGTATCATCATCTCTGGGGAGAGACACCTGAGAAGAGCCGTGCTAAATTATTGAAGCAAGAAAAGATTGAGGTGTCCTAAAATGGCACCCAGTGCTGAACCAAACCCGGCAGCTTGGTGTTACTCTGTGAGATAAAGAGATTCACCATTAGCTTTCTTCTGTTTTCCCAAACATTTTTCATAGAGGCGTCTAAAATGTATGCAATTGTTTATGCGGCCAAGGCAAATTTTAAACGGTCAACAGAATTAACAACCTTTTTCTGAGTCACATTCACAACTGTTGTGAGCGCTTAAGTATTTTGAAGAAAAAAAAAACATACTGC
Source organism: Synaphobranchus kaupii (assembly GCA_029718625.1). Classification (NCBI taxonomy): domain Eukaryota; kingdom Metazoa; phylum Chordata; class Actinopteri; order Anguilliformes; family Synaphobranchidae; genus Synaphobranchus; species Synaphobranchus kaupii. The sequence continues at coordinate 80,294,968 of CM056381.1, forward strand.
TAGAAACAGGTTCCAGGATACCTTTAAGGCACATAGATACCACAGCACTCAAATCAAGGAGTTTTGAAAACCTGAATGGGGGGGGTGGGGGCTGCATTGACAAGAGAATTACACAAAATCAGGTGTGATGCTAGGAAAAGGAAACGATAAACGAAATAGACGCCACAGCAACGACTGTGAGTGTTCCTGAGGCCTCACATTACAACTGGCACCTCACCTCAGAAACGTATGCGCCTCCCGCTTTGAGCTCCCACTGTTCCCCCAAGACACACTAATTATGTTCCGCCTCATTTCACTTGTAATGTAAAAATTGTTCTCTTTCGCTGTTTTCTGCTTTGTTTTTAATAAACTGTGGCCGCGTGTCCAAGCACAACACGGGTTTTAGGTAACACTTCGGATAAAACCTACGGGAGTCGGGGTCTGCCCGCTTCCAAATGTAAAAATAACTCAGGCCAGTTTATTTTCAAATTTGTTTTGAAATGTGTCTTGTCGTGACTGCTCTGGGCCATATTAACTGACAATGTAGGGGTGGCTATAGCATATCCTGCTGATACCCGGCAGAACATTTTTTTAATATTATTTTTTTGACATAATACAAGGGCCATGGCAAAAGAAAAAAAGAAAAAAACATATTGCAGTGAAAATATTATCAAAAAATGTTGTAGACATCACAATATATGTTTATTGAGCTTAAGACCAGACTCATGTCCCCTACAGGGGATACAAATGAATTGCCAGGTCATAGGAGGATATTAGTTAAAAGTATTTTTAAAGTTAAAAATACCTCAGGAAATGTCATTCTGCTTGCATGCTGAATTCAAGCCAGAATGATTAAATACACAAGATACAGAGTATAATCACAAAACAGTAGTTTTTTAAATAAGCAACGGCACACTTCTACAAAATATCAAAGCTTGATGCTTTGTATTCTGGGCTAGCAGGATCGTGTTTGACATTTCAAACTTATCTGTCCTCTGGATAGGTTTTTTTGTTCTCCTTGTGGGAGTAGAGGCCAGCCGGTTTAAAACGGGGACGGCTGGCTATCACTGGCACGTATTCAGCTAGCAAAATGGATCGTCCCAGGTAAATGGTGCGATACGCTCACCGTCTCAGGTTGCTTTTCAAGCCATAAGCTGAATAACGGATAGACAGCTCTCGCCATAATTTAACCCTTCAGCACACGGGCATGACTAGACATGACTACGGCGTTTCATTTGAAGTCCATCTGGACAAGACGTGATGTACGACGTGTGGCGGATGCAATTTACGATGTTGCCACAGAGTCTCCCGTGCCAACAAGCGAGTGTTTCGCTTAGCAACACGGGAGAGCTTGAGAGGAAGATAAGATAGCCTGGCGGGTCGAGTGAATATGTTAGTAGTGTAAGATGCCTCATCAGAGTTTATGCGTTCCGTGAATAGTTCCAATCCGTGTTCAAAAAGCTAGAGCCTGTCCAATTCACTCATCAAACGTTAACATCCAACAATAATGCAATGTATTTTGACTAATAGTGGAAAAGAAAGGCATCCTCTGAAAAAGACCACTGCAGCCACATCCGTCATAGTTATGCGTAAATATTCATAGACATGAAAACGAATCAGAAATGAGATGGTTTATGGGTCACTATGAGTACTGGAACTTGGAGAGTTTCAGAATGCACAAATCAGTTTTATGAATTCTGTTCTGGACAAACGTTTTATCGTAGCGGGTTATATAAGTTATATAAACTATTTATAAAAGCCATGACTACACGAGACTGTCATGGCATAACCCAGCATGTCAGCGTATGATATGCCAGTAAATCTTTGTTTACTGCTACCACAAAGTACCATCTCAGACAAATTGTTAAATGCTAAAGAGATCATTTGAAGCGTGTAACACATAAATAACCACAGCTGTTATATTTACAACCAGGTTTAAGAGAAATATCATAAATAAAACTATTTTCTAGTTATGTCTAGTTATTGACTGAGTTGAGGAAAGAATTGTAAATGGCTATAAAGTCATTATTAACCCTTTTACAACATATTTCCGTGAATAATGTAGACTTAAAAAGTCTAGAGCAGGGGTTTGCAACCCTGGTTCTGGGGAGCGACAAACTCTGCTGGTTTTTGTTCACCTTTAAAAATGAGCACCCAAATCAGACCCAAGTAACCCAGTGAAGTGAGTTAACTGTGTAATCAACTGTTATAATTGATTAAGTGCAGATTATCAACAAAAAACAGCAGAACCCGTGGCTCTCCAGTCCCCTGGGGCCTGTTCCAGAAAGCAGGATTACTGAGTTAGCTGGATAACTGCGCTGAGTTAGAGAAGCAGGATTACTGAGTTAGCTGGATAACTGCGCTGAGTTAGAGAAGCAGGATTACTGAGTTAGCTGGATAACTGCGCTGAGTTAGAGAAGCAGGATTACTGAGTTAGCTGGATAACTGCGCTGAGTTAGAGAAGCAGGATTACTGAGTTAGCTGGATAACTGCGCTGAGTTAGAGAAGCAGGATTACTGAGTTAGCTGGATAACTGCGCTGAGTTAGAGAAGCAGGATTACTGAGTTAGCTGGATAACTGCGCTGAGTTAGAGAAGCAGGATTACTGAGTTAGCTGGATAACTGCGCTGAGTTAGAGAAGCAGGATTACTGAGTTAGCTGGATAACTGCGCTGAGTTAGAGAAGCAGGATTACTGAGTTAGCTGGATAACTGCGCTGAGTAAAACCCGGAACAGCTCTTTTTACTTCAGTCCGTGTTCCAGATTTGGGAGGGTCCCGGGGTTTTACTCAGTGCAGTTATCCAGCTAACTCATCCTGCTTCGTGAGACAGGGCCACTCGTCTAGAGTTTTAACTGTAGATGTTTTAATCTCCTATTTGGAGAGTGTGGATATTTATTAAAAAAGCTATTCAAAACCTATAAACTCTCAGAGCGTAGCGCTCACACAAAAGCAAATTGTGTTATAATAATAATATTATAATTTTTTATTATTATTATTATTCTTATTATATTATTATTCAATATTCATGTACAGAACATGCTAAATAACAAAGAAGAACCAGGCAGATTCAGTCGGATTTACTAATTATTATGTATGCATGTGTGCGTGCATTGGGCAGAAAACTAAAGCGAACCTGGTTGTTTCCCAGTCAATTTTGCATTTTATAATTTTGTTTTTCAGGAAATGTGGGCCTCACACAGATTCTGCTGTCAACACAAAAATCACCACGAAGGCTCTGCTTCTAGGATAGAAACCCACTCCAGGTTTAGCACATTTTTTCATCTTTTTCAATACGCTCCACCAAAAGTGCTTAAGCACACCGCAGGTTTGTGGGTAGTCATTAGATATGCGCTCCACACATATCTCAGTTGGACAGGGGACAAACAGGCAGTAATGCAGCCATATCCACTGTCTGGTCATAAATAAAGAACAAAATTACCCTCAAATCATTTTCAGAATGTTTATTTAGTATGATTGATTGCGCTCATCATTTGACTAGGGATGCATCAAACTGATATTTTGAATATTGGTGAAATACCATTCTTATGCCTGAAATGATACACAAATATATAACATCTGTGCTCAGAACTGCTATTGGGCTAGTTTTCTTTAGCATTCCCCTGTACTGTTGGCAGGGCCTGTGCAGTTTGATGGAATATCATTTTTCTTGATTGAATCTAAGGATAAAATGTTCTCTTCTCTGTGACAGCTGGATTAAAGATCATTACTTCATTTGTTTCTCGCTAAGAATATTCATCAACACAAACCCTCTGTCATCGGCACCCCCCCCTGAACCCCACCCCACCCCCCCCCCTCCCCTCCCCTCCCCCACTGGCAAGTTCACCCACCCACACCGATAGTCTCATCCATTTATTTTGGCGAGCCGAGAAGGGGACCCTTGCCAGAGCTTGAGGAGTTAGTGCCTTGGATGACATTAAAAAGGATTCCATAAATCGTGGGCTGGTTTACTGCTGAAAACAAGGTTGAATTGCGGGGTCACTGTGCAAACACAGACACTTTGCAGGAGATTGAGGAAATTATGTAGATTTTATTTTTTTCTCTCGCATCCTTTGGGAACTGCTAATTAAACAGAGGGTGTGGGGAGAGGCTATAAAATGTTTATTTGCCATTCGCGTTGAATAATGTTTCTCTTGGATACTTCAGGATGTGAACATCTGAATGTGCATGCATTCCAAGGTGGATGTTTTGGGTCACGCATGGATTTCAAGGGGGAGAGTTTTTTTTAAAGTTTTTTTAAACAGGCACATTAAATACCTTGTGTGTTCTCCAGTTGCTGCAAGCAGCGCTTGCACAATGTGGAATCGACATTATAAGAGTTATTGCTGATTTATTGGTTAGGAGTTGTTGAGTCTGTGTGTATGTACAGCATTGCGCCTGCATGGTGGATGTGGCATAAGTACGCACACTGGAGTTTCTGACGGACCTGGGCATAGACCCTGGACTCTGACCATCCTGCTTTCAGCGTCTTGTGGTGGCCGTGGCTTATTTCAATCACAAGTAGTGCCTGTTCTCCATTAATGTTTCTACCACAGTTACCACAGTTACTGGAGCAGAAAAACAACCAGAGGACTAGACACACACACCTGTGCATTTGCAAAACCCCTCTACCAAAAATGTTTTTCCTCCACTGTATTTATTTGATTGTTCGCAAGTTGAGATAATTTAGTGTTCTTTATTAGCGGGTGTGATCTCTGAAAAATATAATAAAAAATATTGCGTGACCAAACCACAATGATAAAAAAAAGAACATTCCATTGTATTCATATGTCTTCGTACTGTATATGAAAGAAATTAACGTGAAGGCTTAAAATCTAATTACATTACATTACATTACAGTCATTTAGCAGACGCTCTCATCCAGAGCGACTTACACAACTTGTTTTACATATTATCCATTTGTACAGCTGGATATACTGAAGCAATGCAGATTAAGTACTTTGCTCAAGGGTACAACGGCAGTGTCCTACCTGGGAATCGAACCTGCAAACTTTCAGTTACAAGGCCATGTTCCTTAACCATTATACCACACTGCCGCCCCCAAATCAACCAATATCAAAACAGTAAATACATTTTTTTTTTCTGTGGAAATTCAGTTGTCCTGCCATGTTTTTGCTTTGCAATGGTACAAACACATTTTATGTTTTCTTCAATTCAAAGTGGTGCCAGGACATTTTCAATCTACATTTTGGCTTTTCTGTCAAAACTAAAGTGTTCGTGGACGGTTGAGTCTGGATACTGAGAGGGTGCGAGTTTTAATTCACAGAGTCGGCAGAGTGGTGGGGATATGGGTGGACTACACTGTGATATGGGAGGTAGTATAATTTAAGGGTTGTGGAACTGGACTTATAACTCAATTGTTGTGAGTTAATTTCCCAGCCGAGTTGCTGCTGTTGTACCCTTGAGCAAGGTACTTAACCTTCAGTAAATATATCCAGCTGTATAAATAGATAGCACGTAAAAAAAAACAAAAAAACATTTTATCTGTGTGCGTCACTCTGGATGAGAGAATTTGCTAAATGCCTAATTCATAATTTTTTTTGGGGGGGCGTTTATAAACGTTAGCGAGTATTTTGTTCGCTGTAAAAGCTAAAAACAAGGGTGTTGCTTCTTTAACTTTTAAGCTCATTTCTTGCCCCCCCCCCACCCCACCCCCGCTGTCGTGGCGTGTTATGTCTGCGTTCACGCCAGGGGAAATAGGAAACACAAACTTAGGAAACACAAAATCTTCCTTGAAGCACGAAGCGCAAATCCGTGTGTAATGACTTTCCCATTTGCTTATGTAAAAATCCCTCCTTCGATGTCCCCCGTCTGAGATGGAATTTTGTCTCTATTTAGCTAGCTGCCATAAACTGGAAGAAGTAAAATAAAAAAAGATCTCCCCCATCTAACGACCTGAAGCTTTACAGTTCTCCGTCTAATTTTGATTTCACAGTTTTGTTTTTTTCTCACATTTAACGCTCACTGCAACAGTGTGTGCTACTTCCAGTTCCATTTCCTGTGCGGTCGACCAACTTATCCAAATCTCGGAGATTGTACCACACACGCACGTCCAACTTAGTATACAGACATATAAATGCATACAGGCATTCAGAATTGGGAGATAAAGAAAATGGCGACAGAAACTGTAAATAAAAAGCATCCTCGTGTACCGTAACTTCTCCGAGGCGCACACATCTGCTGCTCATTTTTCCCCACAGCTGTTCAGGTTTCCCGCCAGAATTCTGCATGTCGTGCACAGCCGGTGGTGGCAAACTGCAGGTGCCCGACCGAAGAGGGCCGCCGCTCGACGAGACGTGAAACTCTAACCACGGCAACGTCGCGGCCTGCTACGCCTCGCCCCCAGCGCGGATCCAAGCCGACATGTACACTTCAGGTCACACATTAACTGCATTTCCAATCATAGAGAAGCCAGATTGTATCAGCACTACCTAAATGATTAACTGTAATTAATGCGAAACATATTCTTTCATTAACTTCCTTGACTTTCGTCAACCGCATCCCGAAATAGCTTTCGTTTTCAAATAGACTTTGTTAGCTGCTTCAAGAAGTCTAATCTTGAAATTCAAAAAACCAGCCTCCCTTGGAAATAATGTTCCGCTGTCATAAATATATGAAGACAAATCCACCCCTGCCCATGTATGTTCAGCCTCCGCGTACATTTTTAAATCTCCTTTTTGGCTTGCTGTGAGAGATATATTTGTACAATGCTAAATTTACCTGATTAGATCAGTGTACACAAACCCTCCAAGTTTTGGAGACCTGCAAAGGTTGTGTTATTTATCCCTGCCAACAGCGCTTCATCACTTAAATGAACTAAGTGCACTTTTGACAAGTTTAACCCCTTGTCTTGACGTTTATTTACATCACGGAGACTCCCAGATATGTCTGGCACCTGACCTATAGCATGGAGCCCTCCTGCAAGGCGTCACCAGCTGTGATGAAACCAGTGGTTCTTCCCACTGTCAAAAAAGCACGGGTCTGAGGCTTCACAATAAAAGCGCTTGGTCAGATACCAGAAGGTGTGCAGTAGGGTAGTGTTCCGCATTACCTCCGAGGTCAGCCTTGGCAGGCTTCCTCGCATTCCGCCGCTGCCTCCCACACGGGCCAGCGGACTGGCCGCCATCTTTAGCTTTTTACGAGCTGGACACCGTGCGGCCGTGCGTGTCCGGGCCGGGCCTCAGGGTGGATTCTCTGGCCCCTGCCTCCATGTATTCCTGCCCCCCCCCCCCGGGCGCCCGTTTGAAGACGAGGCTGATTTACGGGTGTGAAGTGGCAGCCGCTCTCCCCCGCTATCAGGCCTGTAAATCAGGGCTGCTACTGGAATTCCCATCAGGGTCAGCTGGATGCTGACGGCAGGGGTAATGCAACGCACCTGTGGGGGTTCCGATTCGGCCGGCGTAAGGGGGGGGGGGGGATCACGCCACTGATAACGTTTACCACATACTGCACACGGGGTCGAAAAAAACCCACCCCCACTCCCCACCCCCCACCGTCTCTCAAGCCCCGACTCCTGAAGCATACGTCAAGATCCCTGACGAAGGCAGAATCTTCCCGCGCCGCGGGAACAAAGGCGGCGCTTCTCGCTAACGTCGGGCCTGTCGCTGCATCGCTCCCGAACCCCAGCTAATCTGTGGCGCGCGGGAGCCAAGCCGACGCACTGCAGTTAGCCTAGCGCTCGCCTTGCCGGCGGTGACTTTGGCGTCACCGGCAGTTAGACAAGGTAAAAAGCGCCATGTTTTCTCCGAAAAACAAGAGGCGTGAGTCGCGTGACAATAGTATTAATCCCACTAACGCCAATAGCCTTGGACTGCTTTAACCCGGACTTCGCATAGCCATTCACCACTCACAGCGAATCACATCTTGATGGAGAGAGTCATGATACATCTCTTCAGTACATGATAAATGGCACGGACCTCCTCTGCGTAAAATCCTCCAGCCTCTTTTAGCCCGGCTATCATCGCCGGCGTTTAGTGACTACCGCCTTCGCGAAAGAGCGCGACATCGACGGGGCTAATCGCTCGGCACTAGGGAAAGGGGAAACGATTTGAAGTGTTACAAATGAGAACTCGTATCCTGGAAACATGAGTCGCTGCGGTCTGAGCCAGAGGCTGGAACATTAACAGTTCATTAGTCATATTGTGGGGGTGAGTCCGTTTCAACAGGTTCTGGCCGCCCGCCGAAAGGATGAGGAGACAAACTCCGCTCATGATCCCCTCTCTAAAGCTTCCCCAATACACTTTTTAAAAATATATATATATATTTCAGGGCTTTTTCAACTTGAACGGACAGCGCAGTGTAGAGAGACTGGAAGAATTGGGAGCAAGAGAAAGGGATATACATGCGACAAAGGTTGAGCGGTCGGATTTGAAACCGCCGACGTTGAGGCTCGAATTGAATGTGTGGTTAGTGCTCTACAGGCTACGCCACCGAGACACCCACAATGCACTCTGATTGCTCTTCCCGTTGCCTTGGCTTTTCACGTCTGCTGGGCCGGAAAAATAACAATACTGGGATTTTGCAGCAACTGGATTTGTTGTTTACCTCCTACCCATACAGACTACAGTGGGGCAGAGACTGTGATTTTAAGGAGAGGAGCATCTTCCTCTTAAGATGGCAAAGCGACATGAGTTTGTTTGTTAGAACTTAACTGGATAACATATTCAGAGGAAAATCCCCCCTTAAAATCCAGTTTTCATGGAACTGCTTGAAGATTATAAGGTCTCTGCTTGTGCTACGTCAGTCTGGCACTATTGGCTATGGGGATAGAATATAACAAGAACCTTTTTCCTGTGTCTCTGATGTGAAAAATATTGGATGTGATCAGAGTCTGAATAACAGGAATCAGTCAGAAATCCAACACTGACAGGCCATTGTTATTCCATACTTAGCAGACGTAAACAATGTAGAAAGTGAAAATAATCTGTTTCGTTTGGAAATGTGTGGACGTGTGCATGCGAAAGGTTAATGCAATTAGCGTCGAATTTGCGATGAATTTCCCACTCTTGAGACAATCCCGTTGGCACATCCAGGGTGTTTCTAGTAATACGGAGCGGCTGAGGCAATTCCTGGTTCTTTAGGGCCTCTGAAAATCAAAACATGACATCACTTCTCTGGATCTGACCTTCGGGTCGCGGAGTTTTCTGGAAGGATTTTTATTTGTGCTGCAGCTCAGTGTGGTTGATGATTGAAAGGAGGCTAAGACAGGAAGACCTGTTTAGGTCAGTTACGCCTAAGGAAGGCCTGCTAGGTAACACATAACACATTCTTAAGATCCTTCCTGAAACTTCCTGTATCACTTCCCTGCCCCAACGTACTTGCATTGGCTGCTGGAACCAGCACAGATGTACTGGGCACCTGATAAACATGGTGAGTAACTTCGGTTCCCACCATACTAATATAATAAAACCACTGGCTATACGTCTCCCAGTGCACAAACATTCCACATTATTTAAATTGTGCACAACAGTGCAAGTTGATATCATAAGTTTTTTTTAAAAACGAAAACAAAAAAAGATAAGATCTGATTGATATCATAAGACACTTAATTCTCATTAAATATTAACAATCCAAAAGGTAAGGTAAGGGACATGCCCTGATGGAACATAATAGCATGTATCTATCTCTGTGGTCAAAAGGCTACTCACAGCAAAAATCGCCAGCGCAAATGTAACACTGCTGGTGTACATTCAACACCCTAGGGTGTTTATATGAGTCCACGGATGTACAACGCCATTTTTTGCCGTGCTGAAATGCACAGACCATACTCAGACACCATTGACCCTGTGTGTCTAGACTCACCTCACATGACTGTATGCAGTAGACTAGCTTGGGGTCAGGATGCCATTTCATCATGCCGGTGCACACTATGTTCTGTGGGAGGATTCAAAAAAACAAAATTACTTTAGAATCTGTATCCCCACACCTCCCCCCCCCCCTCCCCCCCAGCTTAAATATATTACATTTAACACTGACACAACACCACTGCTGGGAAAGGTTGTGGTTGCCAGCCACAGTACAATAGAGACCAGCAAAATGTATCATATGAAGCCGTTTATATTCCTGTACTCGACCTGGAATTACATGAAAAGGGTCAAAGACTAAATATGTCCATTTATCCATTATCCCACTAAGCACGGTACTGTTATTGAGAAAGCTGCCTGGCGCTTCCTATAATCAAGCACGCAAACGAGTGATTAATACCACACATTTCTTGCGATGTATTTGCCCGAACCTTTCTATGTTTAAGACCTCGTGCGAAGGCCCCTCCCTCATCACAAATTCAGAGAAAAGGACCTTGGGGTGCTGCCCATTGCCCCATGGCTGTTGGAAACAAAATCCACGTTATGTTCACCCGCAACGCCGCAGAGCTACAGTGCGCTTAGTGCCAACGGTAATTTATACTGCGTGCGGGTGGTGTTGAAATTATGGCCTGACAAAGTGCCGACCTAAAGCACAACCTCTTCATCAAAGGTCCAACAGGCCCATCCAAGAAAGTGGCCAAGGAGTGACAGGGTCTCCTTCGGGGTAACTCCCCCTCACCTAAATTGGGGTTGGTGAGGAGTGCTGTATCTGGGCTCCATCTACATTGGAGGTAACGTTACCCCTCGCTCGACGACGGCGGGCCAATAATGTGACACGTTATTGAACTCGGCTCCAAACTAGTCCACTGGAAGGGCCTTGGGCTCTTGGCTCCCGACGGAGCTGGCCAATGGAAGCCCAGGGAATGGGAGTGATTACATTAGGATCCCATTAGGCAACTCGCCCTCCTTAAAGAACAACATTAGCTCGCACACCGAAGCATCTAAAGAATCCCGGCAGCGATGATTGTAGGGAGGGCCGGGCCGGGAGAGTCGATGACAGCTCCTGGAGACGCACAGACCTTTCCTCTCCGAGCTGGAGCCGTTCGCAAAGCCGGGAGGAAGGCCGCCTGGCGAATCGATCGATACAAATTAGTCTGAAAAGACCACAGTCAGCCCAAGCATCTCCGTGGGGAGCCTTTTATTTAGCGCCCAGTAACAAATTATGACATCTGGAGTTACGCCGACAATTGTAAACATGTCCTCCTGAAAACAGCAGCTGCCGTCTGTTACGAATGCTAGGATGCGTTCCACTAAAAACACGCGTATTAAAAAATAAGCAATTAGGTAATAGGAAAAGGGTCACGGCAACCAAAATCTGTCTGGTTTGAGATTTTGACCTCAGGTTGGGACTCACTCTGATCATTAATGATCTCATGCAACTGATTGCAAAAGAGTGTCCTGGAGAAGACGTTGGCAAAATATCTACTAAATTATTTCTGTGTTTCCAATGAGCAGAAATGTTACTGGTTCAATAGGTGTAGGTTTAATTTCAACTTTAATTTCAACTCGTCCTGCATAGTCAGATGTCAAGTCACACAAGCGTACTAGCTAGTCCAGGGACCAAGTTACTGTATATGAAAATATTGGGGGTGACTCCCTTTCTCTCCCCAGACCTATGCGTAGGACTGGTCCCACCCTTCAAAAGCAAGTAAATAATATACTCTTTCTCAATTGGTATAGTAACAAGAATAACAAGAAATAACAAAAACTGTTTGAATATTGATTGGCATATTGGGTAATGGAATGAGTCATTAACATCATAGTGACAATAATTATAGGGAATTATCAACTGTAATTTAGCGCCTTTAAAATTAAAAAATAATAATAATAATAATTAGCGCCTTTAACGGCTCACCTGGACCCTCCTGGGCAGCATCCAGTGCTTGAGGGTGTCCGCAGTCATGTCGCCGGCCAGCACCACCGGGTCGCTCAAGGCCACAATGCATGTTGGGTAGCAAACGGCACCTGCGGTGTTGCACAGCAAGCGCTCCTTTTTTCTCGGCTCATTTACATGTGTTGAATAAATTCATGCGCAAACATCAGAAAACCACCCAAGCTTGAAACCGGCCGTTTGTGGTTAAGCAACGCTGGCAGCCAGGCCTACAAAGCCTTCCAGCACCTGCTACCTGCTTTAGCCGTGGAACATTTCCCTTGGTTTCCTTAGAAGCGCACGGAAACATTACTCTAATTGACCTTGAACAATGCTGTAGAAAAGAGGAATTTGCAAACAAAGGACGTTGAAAAATGAAATGACAAGGAGTGAGTCCGTATACTTGGAACGTGAAGCGTTTAATTTTAGGAGGGAAAGGCGAAGCAATCGTAAACATAGCACGGGCAAACGAGTAAAATCGCTGCCGTTCGTTGCTCCGCAGCCATTTATTAACCTACCCACGAGATAAAACGCAATACGTCCCTTCAAATATTATTCTATCAAGTCGTGTTTGTTTTCTCAAAATCTATTTAGACACTTATGTTTTTATTGACTCTGTCTTAGTTTCTTGTAAGGATTTTTAATTTTTTTTAAACTCAGAAGCTGGAAGATTTGCAGTGATCTGAATACAACCCAGTGTGGATGGATTTTTACTAAGGTCCACAATGCAAACTCACCCACGGTGTGTCCCTCGTCGCAGGTGTACTCCACGAGATTGAGATCGGGGGGAAGAGGACATGACCCCTGTAGCTTCCTACACATCTTGAACTCCTCCGTCCACGCGCCGTCTTTGGAGCAGCGGATGGTGTGCTGTCGGAGGAGGAGGAGGAGGAGGAGAGACTGTGTCACTGGGGAGGCCTGGTTACCTCAGGTCAGGTTTATCTGTGGGCGTACGGAAGGCTCTAGAACTGGGCTCTCAGACTCCAGACCCAGATACCTGCAGGACGTGCTGATCTTCAGTGTGTTTCAGCACTCCCGTGATTGGTTAAAGAATCCACAGGTCTTGTTTCCGAGGCCTGAATTGGGTACTGATTAAAAGGGAAACCGCAAAAAAAAAATAAACGGCCAACACTGCACCCCTCCAAGAGTTTGGCGCCCTTGTTCTAGAACTTTTAGTTTTGAGCTGGTCATCGCTATACCGGCAACAACCATCAGACGCCAGAGCTTTTATCCAAATAGCATTAAGCATTAAGTGTATTAAGCATTAAGGGCTTGATTTACTAAGACCTATAGTGTGTGCAAAACCTTTCAGCACACGCAAATAATAATAATAATAATACCTTGCATTTATATAGCGCCTTTCACGACACTCAAAGCGCGTACAGTGACGAGGGGGAAACTCACCTCTACCACCACCAATGCCCAAAATAACCAGTGATTGGTCATGGTGTTTGTTTTGCACCAATCATTGGTTGTGTTATTAGTTTTGCGTGTGCTAAAAGGTTTTGCGCATGCTAAAGGTCATAGTAAATCAGACCCAAAATGCACTGTGACAGAACACTCATGAAGAGTCTTCCATAACAGGTTATGTACCGTATGAAGCAACCAGCTGCTGTGCACGTTGTGAAAGGTTATCGAGCCACGGCAGGATATTACTTTTGTGTTCTTGTGTGTGATGTGCTCCCGCACTTGAAGATCGACTTCAATAGAGTTACTGTGCGGACTCGTTCACAAAACATAAACAGCACAGTTCTTTGTATTGTGAAGGACAGAAGCGTGACAGAAATCAGAAGCATTTGATTTTATTTGTATATATAATAAGGCTAGGCTAATGCTAACTCCTAACCACATATGAACTCTGGCAATAAGTATAGCTGGTAAATTCTAAACGCATATAAACAGATTTAGATTACTTGAAAGGACCTAAATGGGAGTGCTCCACAGCTGAGCCAAAAGGCGGAGTGTAACTGACACACACTAGCACTGCGCAATAGAGCATGTTCATTTTGTCATCTTTTTTTCCCATTCCTCCCTCTCTAGCAGACAGGTGCCATTTTCCGCAAATTTAAGAGAATTAAATGTTGATGAGGCAGCCCCAAAGCTCTCTTTTGTTTCACACTGACAAGAGTGTCAGCTCCCTTCTCCAAGTCCCCAAATAACACCATTTAACTTGAACCGTTCAAATCAATGTCTGTTTTTTTCTACTTCTACATTTTGTTCCATTTGCTCACTTTCATCAAAAGAAGAAAAATCAGCTTGGCTTTGTTCAAGGAGCTGTTAAATCACAAATAAGTATGTGAGTCACACGAAAGGTCTTTCCTTATCTTCTAGAATGAATTGGCAGTTGACAATTGCATATGTTCAATGTCTTAAGGGAGTGTTAGCACCGTGATTGGCTGCCTTCAGTAGAAGAATAGAACGCTGGTTAAAGAGTGAGGTTCGCCACGGAGATTCCGTCTCACCTTCTCGGTGAAGTTGGGACAATGAAGGGTGCAGAGGCTGTCGAACTCCAGGCCTTTTGTGCAGGAGTACATGCCCTCGAACTTGGCCGGAGGGGACGGGCAGGAAACGGGGTCACAGCCCCCTTCTTCCCACTGACCCCCTTCCAGGCACTCCACCTTCACGAACTTCCTGAGGACACAGAACATCGCCGCTGAAAGTGCAATACATTTCACACCAAATCTAAAATGGCCACATTCAGCTTTTAAAAGATATCAACCATAATTTCTCCAAGAAGTGATGTTGATATAAATATTATATTGAAGCAAGGATGAGAGTTATCAGATCAAATTTGGAATTTTTATTCTTCTTAATTTATTTTGTGTGCTGAGCTAAAAAAAAGGTCAGTTTGGGTTGGATATAAAAACAAAATCCCACAGAAGCTAGAAAGTATCAATTATTAAAAAGGCCCTGGATGTTATATAATGTTTTTTCTGCACACCGGTTCGGTATGGAAGAGTTTTTACCATACCCCGGTAAAATTCATTGAGTATAAACATGTCAAATGTTTTAATAAACAAGAAAATCATTCTTTATTAACTTCTTTATTAGACCTGTTGGCCATTTTGCAGGGTATTAATGACTCATTAGAGTGTTTAAGACACATCCATATATTTTAACAGCCTGCTGAATGGACTAATAAATGAGGGCAGGTGCAACAACTTGCCCCCCATGCCGTTCTAATAATGTGTTTGGCAATACCAGCCTGTCAGTCAAGCCTTAAAGGCGGGTCCCCAGACAACAACCCCTCTAATTGGCCAATCTGTCCTGCCCATTAAGGTGAACTCTGCCTCTTGGAAAGGAGTGAAATTAATTAACACCAGTCTGGCTACCACGCTGATGGGGAGTATCTGTTTAAAATAATATAGGAAACACATTAATTTATTCCATAATGAGGAGCATTACTGGGGCTTTCATTTTCCAGAATAAGAGCATGACATGTAGCAGGCTAGGTTGCTATTTTTCTGTGGCCACTACTATGGCAGATTTCATCGGACAGTATTTGCAATGTGTTAGTTTGGGTGAGGGAGTTATTCAAATCTTTACCACGGTAACCACAGCAGAATCATAACATGGACCCAGGTGTGTGAGTTCCATTCAGCTGGCCAAAACAATCAGCATCAAACAAAACAAATCTCAAGACACGGGCATTTAAAAAACACTCACTTCTTTGGCTTTTTGCTAAGGCTGCCAGTCACGTAATAGCCCGGCTTGCATTTATATCGGCAAATGGTGCCCACGTCGTGCCCACGACCCTCGCATTGGGGTACTAGGAGCTTGGCGTTGGGCACGACGGGCGGCTCCGGGCATTCGATCTTACAGTAGGCCTCAGGAAATGACCACATGCCGTCTTCTAAGCACACCAACCAGTTGCTCGCACCTGCAACACAAGGGATCCGCATTAAAACACAACCTTTCGTACTCCGTTTCAAAGAATCACCCGTCTATTTAATTAACCTTAACAGAAATACGTGTGTTCAACTCGCTATTGTCAAGAATGCATAATTTCTGCTGACAGGGATCGGGTGATAGTGACATCATCAAAGTGAGACAGACCATATGGCTCACAGAAAGGTGGTAGTTATTTCTTTAAGTATGCATGACGGTCACAGAGTGCATTGAACCGGATGATCCGAAGGCTCTAAGACAGCAGGTGAAGGAGTGTTTAGCAGCAGGCTTAAGAATCCATTTCACTAAAAGGCACTGCACGGCACACATTTCAAAACTGCGGCCTTAGCATTGATTCAGTAACGCTAGGCCCCGGTGGCATAACTCATGAGAAACAGGGCAATTTATTTTATCTCCATTTATGCCTAATCCCTGTATGACCACAATCTCTTTCATGGCCAGGACACTATTGCGTGTTAAGAGTCAGTAAATGATAGAATTGTTGAGAGTCGAGAGTTTTTAAAAGAGTTGATGTTAAAACATACACTTAAACATATGTGTTTATATTCTGGACAGTTGCCTCTAGGATATAGGTAGTAAGGTACTTTTATTGGAATTATGGTAGTGATTTATACATCTAATTATGACATTTCTGAAAGTTGTACAAATTTTAATGGTCTATAAAATATAATGACTCTTACCCATGGCTTCAGACAGAAAAGGGTTTCAAATTCTCATGTAGTCTGAAAAGGATTGTGCAATTAAAAATGTTGCTGTACATGACCTGTTTTTATTTTGGGCGCCTTGCCAAATCCTTGCCAAATTTACGATGACTTTTTTTTTCACCCGCGCTTCGACCAACACTTCAAAAACCAACTGAAGTTATTGCAACAATGATTTGGTTGCTTGTTCCCATTGTCAGGAATTAATTACCATCATGTAAAACCACAACCTCAAAAAACGCAAATCCACCTTGACGGGAGAACAAAAAAAGATGTGGAAAAGGGGGAAAACAATCACACTTTTTAAACATTTGATCAGTGGCACAAATTATTCACAGCCCTGTGGCTGATGGGGGACTTCAGGCGGCTTCACGACACACATCGCATGCATGCGATACGCATGCAGGCCTTAATGGGTTTACAATATCACAGACACTACAAGAACAGACAGCAAAAATCAAAGGAACGTCGTCCTGAGGCCCAATGACAGGATGATACGGTGCGGTGAAATGACAGTTGAAAATGTCTCCAGTGCTCTTGTACAGAGTGGAACCATTTGATGAGGTAATAACGAGAGAAAAAAGGAAAAGAAAGCAAGGGAATATAGGAGAGCAGTCTTGGATTCGTGGAAGGTTCGCTATGCAGGATAGAAAGCCAAATCCCGGCCTTCGGGGGGGGGTCCGTAGACCTTTTCAGGAACCCTGCTAGCTTGTGGAGCAGTTTCTGAGAGAGGGAAAAATTCTGGCTAGGGAATGATTGCTGTTTTCTGGTTCACAGCGAGTCCAGTGAACCTGTACAGCGTAGAGCGTCTGAAGCCACATCGCCTGGCAACTCGTATTTGAACAATGTAATTGGCTTCTTCTCTGGACTTCGAAACACCAAAAAAATACGACAAAAAATAATAATTTAATAGGGGTGCCTATGAATGCCTGAAATATGAAAAGCTAAGAGAGCTGCAGAAAATTTATCAAAATAAATGGAGGATCGACCTTCAGAATTTGGTCAATTTTGTGTGCGACACAGAGCCATTGTACGCAAACTGCCAACTTAATCATATGCACTATACCTCGTACAAACCTTTGTAGGACCAAACAAACAAACTGTATGCTCAATTTTAGACAATTAGCATTGTGTAAAATGGCTATTTCATAATAGAATAACATAACAACTGTAGGTATGCTACGAATGTGTAGCTAATCCATCCCTCTGAAAGACGAGCTGGCCTTACGCGTTCTCACCGCCCGACCACGGGCCGGGCCTGGTTTTTGATCAGAAGGAAGGAACGCTCTCTCGTTTTCTCCGCCTCAGTTGTGTCCTTTCTCCACCTGCGAGCCGCCTCCTGTGGGTTTCCGGTTCTGCCTATTGGCGCGGCCTCTAAAACCACTGTCACCGAGCCACGGGGCCCGGAGCAGGGGCCCGGAGCAGGGGCCACTCCCTCCCAAAACCACATTGAGGTTTGCCCTCCAATGTGAAGTCTAGCCTCCTCAGTCTCTGGAACTGATTCAGTAATGAAGCATCGCAGTCTGTTGTGTTCTTGTTTGTCCTCTTTGATTTTTAACCCCTTAACTAACACCGGTCCCTATTTGGGCCACAAGTGGTGCATAGTTTATTTGCATCCATTGCAATCTGGCCACCCAATATAACGTTGGAAAGTGTTAAAACTCACGATTCCATATCTCTAAACTATTTTACGATCCAAATGTTATAGGCACAATGGTTCTTTATTTTGTAACATGACACAACACAGGCCCAATCAAAACGTTGCCTACGTTCTATTTGTTCCACGGAAATCCACAGATGACAAGAATGACAGTAAAGCCGCTATTCTTATATAAAAATAAAATCTTTTAGGCGAGAAAACGGCCACTGGGTTTGAGCTTGTCACTTTGTTTCAGTAAGTAATACTTAAAGAGACAAACTCTCAAGAGTCCAGGATCATGCCTGTAGTCAAACGGGTTCAAGAACAGTAGCCATTTTATTTTCAAGCTCGTGTTCAAAAAAGCTGGTGCTAGAGAATCGGTTACAGTCCTGGTAATTATTAATTTTTTCCCAGTAACACATGTCGAGGCAAGGTTGGAGATGCATTTACAATTCAGACCAAGGACCTTCCGTGGAAATATATATATATATATATATATATATTAATATTACTGCAAATACAGACACCTAAGAGATCACATGACTGAACCTGAGCTCCTGAGCGCAGTACCCTCTCCTCCTCCGCCATGATCTTCTTCGGCTGCTACCCTTTTAGTGCCGTTATGTCACATTAATATTTCATTTAAAATGTCTGTCCATCACCATAAACACAGCCTTTTCAGGGGCTGATTCACCTTTGGAGGAGAAGAAACAAGCTGACTTGCCTGAGGGGGTCTGCAGACTCAGCTAGTGAAGACAGAGGTGACTGCCCTGGTGGGGGGGGAGGGGTGGGGGAGCACTAGCTACTCAATTTAAATCCCACAGAGATTAGCTCTGCATGCAGAATACATCCAGCCAACTGCTCACCTCCAAAAAAAGGGAGGCCGTTTTAGGACAAGAAATAAACAGTCTGAAGCAGCAGATCTAAAGAAATAATAACATCTACTAAAATGACCCCTTACGTATATGGAATAAACTATATGTTGTAAACATGTTGATTTTTTAGAAAATCTAATGATGAATAATATTCACGTCAAAGATTTAAAAAGAAAATATATATCCTCCTAAGACCCGGCAATCATTTTTTCCCGCTGTTGGGGACATACATCTCTGGTCTTAATCTCAAGAACCATATATTCTATCATGCCGAAACCTACACTACAAGGGACATTCAATAAGATAAAATAACTAATATTTCTGAAACCATTTTCACTGGGACATGTTTTTGTCATCCAAGACACTTGTATTATGTAAAATAAATTAATAAATTAAATACTTAAACTTCTGCTGGGTCAATCGCTATATTTGTTTGGCTAAGTCCACCCTATAAATATTGTTGACAGAAAAGGTGTCTAAGCGATGCATAAAAACAGCAAAACTTTTAATGGCTGATTTTATGGATCAATGATATTTTTGGATTTGATTGTCTCAAAATAGACATTTTAGTACTTTTAGCACCACGGTCTTCAATTGTGCACTTGGCCTTGTATTGAGAAGTGTTGATAATATATCTCATTTTAATATGTTGCGGTACATTGCACTTCCCTGAGAGAAATGGCCACTCACCCTGCAGTTTGGCAGGGGCCCTGCAGGCGAAGGAGCACTTCCTGCCGAACGTGGTGCCATCGGGGCAGGAGAAGCTGGCGAAGTAGATGTGGGACTGGTCCGGAAAGCCGCAGTCGATGGGATGGCAGGTCAGGACCCTGTCCCACGCCCCGTGCACACACTCCAGCTCCGCCTTCTTCTGAGGGGACCCAGTGAGAAACAGCGGGGTCAGACAGGCCCGCCTCCCTTTGTGACATCATCACCTAACCGCTGAGCCTGCTGAATCACTGAGCAGGGGTTTGTGTGATTCGAATACATCAAGAGCACTGGATTCGGCATTGCATGCAGTCTACGTATAAAGCAGCTTTTCAAATTTCAAATGACTTCCCAAATCAAATCACGATCAAAAAAGTAAATTAATTCATGACCGACCGAAGAGAAGAAAATTAGAGTGGTACAGTGCAGGTCAAAGTTCAAAGTGGTTTTCTGAAATTAATCCAGTCAGGTCCCAGTTGTAAATATTCCAGTGTAATTGTCTTAGTCCTTGGATGACCGTGGTGAGGCGAGGGGAATGCTTTGACTAAGCGAAATTGACAGTGAAATCACACATTATTAGATCTGACATAAATTGTGTATAGTTTCAGGCAAATACCTGACAACAGTACAAAACCTAGAGATATTAAATAGCCATCACTAAGCTGCATATAAGACTTCCAAGGACGATTGGTAGGGAACATGATGCAGCCTTCTAGATTCTCCTGGCCCCAAGTATGTAGTAATTGCATATGCGTAGTACCATAAAAGATTGTATACAGAATTTTCAATTGTGTATGATCTGATATCAGAGCCATAGATTTAGAAGGATTAGCTATGTTGGTAGAATGAACACATTTGCAATACTTAAGGCGGGGGTCGCGAAACTTGGATCTGGGGCGTCGTAAGGTCGGCTGCTTCTTTGTATTCACCGTAAAATCACATTAATACCCGCGACACAGGATGAGGTCAGCTGATTGATTATGTATTAATGCAGAGCACCTGTTTGGGGGGCAGGCTCTTGCCGCTCAGAACACTGAGGGTGTAACCTTGGTGACAGAGCAGGGAGCAGTGGGGGGTCCCGGGCCCCAGGTCGCAGGTGACCGTTCCGTGCTCCACCTGCGGGGGGCTGCAGGTGTCCATGCTGCACGGCCTGCGCACACACCTGCAGGGAGAGAGAGAGAGGGAGAGAGAGAGATAGAGAGAGAGAGAGCAGAGAGAAAGAGAGATAGAGAGAGAGAGATAGAGAGAGAGCAGAGAGAGCAGAGAGAAAGATAGAGAGAAAGAGAGAAAGAGAGAGAGCAGAGAGAAAGAGAGAGAGAAAGAGAGAGCATAGAGAGAGCAGAGAGAAAGAGAGAGAGCAGAGAGAAAGATAGAGAGAAAGAGAGATAGAGAGAGAGCAGAGAGAAAGAGAGAGATATCATAGAGAGAGAGAGAGAGAAAAATACACAGAAATACAGAGAAAGTATCAGAGAAAAAGAGAAAGATAGAGAGAAGGGGAGAGGGTGGGAGAGAGAGAGGTACAGGGAAAAGGAGAGATATAGAGAGATGCACAGAGAAAGTATCAGAGAAAGAGAGAGCAGTGAGAGAGGGATAGAGAGAGAGGGAGAGGGAGGGGATAGGGAGAGAGAGGGATAGAGAGAGAGGGAGAGGGAAGGGGGAGAGAGAGAGAGAGGGATAGCGAGAGAGAGCGTCAGACAGATAGAGAGGGAGAGAGAGGGTGGAGGGGGGAGAGAGAGATAGAGAGAGAGAGGGATAGAGAGAGAGGGAGAGGGAGGGGAGAGAGAGAGAGAGGGATAGAGAGAGAGAGCATCAGACAGATAGAGAGGGAGAGGGAGGGTGGAGGAGGGAGAGAGAGAGAGAGGGATAGAGAGAGAGGGAGGGGAGAGAGAGAGAGAGGGATAGAGAGAGAGAGCATCAGACAGATAGAGAGGGAGAGGGAGGGTGGAGGAGGGAGAGAGAGAGAGAGGGATAGAGAGAGAGGGAGAGGGAGGGGGAGAGAGAGAGAGAGAGAGGGATAGAGAGAGAGAGGGAGAGGGAGGGGGGAGAGAGAGAGAGAGGGATAGAGAGAGAGAGCGTCAGACAGATAGAGAGGGAGAGGGAGGGGGAGGGGGAGAGAGAGATAGAGGGATAGAGAGAGAGAGGGAGAGGGAGGGGGGGAGGGATAGAGAGAGAGAGGGAGAGGGAGGGGGGGAGAGAGAGAGAGAGGGATAGAGAGAGAGAGAGCGTCAGACAGATAGAGAGGGAGTACGTTTGACCGCCCAGGAGCCCGCTCTGGCTTTTCCAAGGCAGGTTTTCCACTCAAGTCGTTTCGGGGAACTGCTGGGCCGGAGTCAGAATCCCTCTCAGCCCAATAATTCCCCAATTTCTGGTTCGGTATTACATTCGCAAATGTAATATCAAACAGGCCGCGCATGCCAGGGATACTCGAGCCTCATTCTGTGCGACTCTGGTGGAGAACAGGCATTGAAATTAATATCTGAATCATACATAGGCTTCCACTCTGCCATGCTTACATTTCATAATGCGATGCAGCTTTTTGTCAACTATACAAATCCCCCAAAAAAGCAGAGCCATTTGAGAGCCGAGCAGTATGTGATGACAGAAAGTTCAGCCTGTGATTTTAGAGGCTATAAAAGAACAGGGCGATCGCAGTGTTAATTCAACTCTAACAGAGTCTAAATGAGCTGTTTAAGTGTACTGAGAACAAAGTCATTTATCACAGTTGATTTAAAATAGACTTCATATTCTGCTGTTAATGCAGCAGTTGTTAAAATGAAATTTTTATAAGGACGTTTTAATATGGTTGCGTTAATGCAATGGATATCATTCCATTGAATCATGCGCGGCAGCTATACACTGTCAGATTGTGTGATGTACTCTGCCATAAGCTGTTGAGTATCACTGGATGTGTGGTATTAAAACTGAAATAATGTTATAGTGTGGGAGTGTAAGGTTTTACTCGTGAAAGTTGGTGGTTTGAGGACGTACAGTATGTGTGCGTATGTGTGTGTGTGTGTGTGTGTGTGTGTGTGTGTGTGTGTGTGTGTGTGTGATTATTTAGTAGTCTGTGTAAGAGTGTGTGTACATGTAGTAGCCTGTATAAGAGTGTGTGTGAATGATTGTTTGTGCAGTAGTCTGTGTGTGTGTGTGTGTGTGTGTGTGTGTGTTTGTGCAGTAGTGTGTATAAGAGTGTGTGCACGTGATTGTGCAGTAGTCTTCCTGTATGTGAGCTTGTGGTAGTGTGTGTGTGTGTGTGTGTGTAAGAGCTTGTGGCAGTGGGTGTATGAGCTTGCAGTAGTGTGTGTGTGTGTGTGTGTGTGCGTGCAGCAGTGTGTGTAAAAGCGTGTGGTAGTGTGTGTGTGTGTGTGTGTGTGTGTGTGCTTGCGGCAGTGTTTGTGAGAGTGTGTGGTAGTGTGTGTGTGTGTGTGCTTGCGGCAGTGTTCGTGAGAGTGTGTGGTAGTGTGTGTGTGTGTGTGCTTGCGGCAGTGTTTGCGAGAGCGTGTGGTAGTGTGTGTGTGTGCTTGTGGCAGTGTTTGCGAGAGCGTGTGGTAGTGTGTGTGTGTGCATGTGTGTGTGTGCTTGTGGCAGTGTTTGTGAGAGTATGTGGTAGTGTGTGTGCTTGTGGCAGTGTTTGCGAGAGCGTGTGGTAGTGTGTGTAAGAGCGTGTGGTAGTCCTGGAAGACCCCACCCTCAGCGCACCCGGTCAGGGCAAAGGCACTGAAGTGACAAGACGTGCGCAGTGCAATGCCCGTCACTGCCACCAGGGGGGACGAGAAGTTGAGGAGCACGGCGGCCGTCAGGAAGAAGGGCAGGCTGAGGTTATGTGTGACGTTCACCACCAGGGGGTTGCGCTGGCACGACAGCTCGTAGGTGCCTGGAAACAGTCACACAAGAGCAAAGTCAGTGCATAATTATACCAGTGAACTGCGTGTAAGAGTGCTGAAAGCCTGTGAACTCTATATCAATGCCGGGGCATCATTGTAAATAAGATTTTGATCTTAATTGGCCTGCCTGGGAAAATAAAGGTTAAATTAAAAAAAT
This sequence comes from Synaphobranchus kaupii, assembly GCA_029718625.1. NCBI lineage: Eukaryota > Metazoa > Chordata > Actinopteri > Anguilliformes > Synaphobranchidae > Synaphobranchus > Synaphobranchus kaupii. The sequence continues at coordinate 80,318,567 of CM056381.1, forward strand.
AAATAATAAATAAATTTCATGTGAAAAGAAAACATTAAATACACAAGGAAACAAGGAAAACCATGTATACATGTTAATTATATATAGGTACCTGTTAAGTGTAAATAAGTTCTATGTGACAATAATGTTAATTAATCCGTGCAACATCTTGTTTATTTCAACTTAACTATGGCAAAAGTGGGATGGCAGAAGAAATAAAAATATATATTTTTTCTGTTTCCCAAGGCCGTTACGCGAACAATCAGCCATTGTTTTGGACCGCAGGGCTCCAGAGCGACCGCGCTGTTTTGGACCGCAGGGCTTCTGAGCGACAGCACGGTTTTGGACCGCAGGGCTCCAGAGCGACAGCACGGTTTTGGACCGCAGGGCTCCAGAGCGGTTTTGGACCGCAGGGCTCCAGAGCGACAGCACGGTTTTGGACCGCAGGGCTCCAGAGCGACAGCACGGTTTTGGACCGCAGGGCTCCAGAGCGACAGCACGGTTTGGACCGCAGGGCTCCAGAGCGACAGCACAGTTTGGACCGCAGGGCTCCAGAGCGACAGCACGGTTTTGGACCGCAGGGCTCCAGAGCGACAGCACGGTTTGGACCTCAGGGCTCCAGAGCGACAGCACGGTTTGGACCTCAGGGCTCCAGAGCAACAGCACGGTTTTGGAACGCAGGGCTCCAGAGCAACAGCACGGTTTTGGACCGCAGGGCTCCAGAGCGACAGCACGGTTTGGACCGCAGGGCTCCAGAGCGACAGCACGGTTTTGCACAGCGACGCTTCGTACCGAGAGAATGGTTTTTGCCGGTCGTGTCGCTGAGCTGGATGGTGACCACTCTTCTGCACTGTTCTCCAGGCCAGGACCCATCTGAAGACAGGTAGATGATCACTGACGCTGCTACTCCTGGCCGAGTGAACTCCACCTGAACACAATCGTTACATCATCTGCATTAAAATTCACCAGGTAAAGCCTAATCTTGAATCTCCCATTTAACACCTATTATAGTAACCACTCATGTAGCTGACAAGTAAACCAATTAAGCTCCTCGTGATTTCCTTTTTTTACATGAGCAGTACATTTATTTCATATTTCATAAGGTACACTGCACACTGGCTTCTGTTAAGACTGCATGATGGTTCTACTAATAATGTTACTAGTACTACTATGGTTCTACTAATAATGCTACTAGTACTACTATTACTATGACAACAACTACTACTAGTACCACTGCTTCTGATAACAATAATAATATAAAAACATACCTTCAGCCACACTGACTGTTCCTGGTCATGGTGGCTGTAACCGTGGGACTGAGCAGTGCATGGAAACCAGGCGTAGCGCGACAGCCCGTCATTCATGTCCAGGTACTGGGACTTGCACAGCTTTTGAAAAGATGGACAAATAAACTCATTACTACTGTCAGTACTACTTTATATTACATTTCTGAAAGTTCTGTTACTTAGGTTTCCTGTGGATTAAATAAATGTAAAATAGACAAAGTGTGCAATATACCAGCTAAGACTTACCTCAGAAAACTCTGTTAATGGCAGTTTGTTCCACTTTACAGCATATCTACTCATGTTAATCAATGATCATTTAATCATTTAGCAATCAATGACAATCATAAAAATCACATAAAACACTAGCATGTCCTCGCAGTACAATGAGAGATCTCCCAAAGTTGCTCTGGAATAGTCATAGTCACTTAAATTACTGTATTAAAATTGACCCTGTGGATGTAGCCTTTTACCATTCTGTCCTGACAATAAAAAGCAGCTTGTTGAAAGACTAGTGGAATGCCAAAAGGAAACTATGATGTCACCCCCAAATTCTGGATGATCAATCACTACCAGAGCTAAAGCCAAAGTAAGGAAGGTCGGTTAATTTACTGTAGATTAATGGGGGAAGTGAACAGTGGTCCTGGAGATTTCCTGTGTCTGTATTTTATAGTTTTTTTTTTTTTTTTTCAAACTATTAAATATTTAATCGTTCTGTACAAATTGTTCACCTAAAGGGCTCGTGATATTCAGGACTGTTCTTCTGTCCTGTTCTTGGAGAATCAATTTGTCCACCGGTCTGTTTTCCCCTGGCTTTTCTGTCTCCACCGGTCTGTTTTCCCCTAGCTTTTCTGTCTCCACCGGTCTGTTTTCCCCTAGCTTTTCTGTCTCGACTTTGAGTGGTTCCATTAAATCTTCCTCGGCTCTCTCAGTTCATTGGCCGACGGAAGCTAGAGATGTCCGTGTGAGAGATGGTGGCTACCAATCATGTCGTCTGAGCTCAGCCGGACTGAATAGCAGCAGCGGACTGAATAACCGACGAGAGCTCAGGCGTGCATTACCTGCGTAAGGGAGGGCTCCCCGATGACCGCCGTGGCGGGGCAGCGGCTCTTGTCCTGGTGGGAGGCCGAGGCGTCGGAGGCCCACTGGTCACTGAAGCCCAGCGGGGTGAAGAAGCCGCAGTCCCGCACGCTGGAGCCTCGCTCGAACTCCTCGCACACGCCGTCGCCGTCGAACACGTAGCACATGCTGGGCTGGCCTGCAGGGGGGCAGCACACACACCGCCGTCCTCAGGAGCCAAAATGTGCGACACAGAGTGTGACATCAGGACTAGGACGGGCAGACAATCCGGGCCGTCTCTTTACGGTAAGGTTATCAGAGACAACCTCATGATTGGCTGGGGATTGATTATTATTATTGTTATTATACACTATATTTTTACAAGCACCTTTCAAGAAACTCAAGGACATGTACAATGGTGAGGGGGAAACTCGCCTAAACCACCACCAATGTGTAGCACCCACCTGGGTGATGCGCGGCAGCCATTTTGTGCCAGAACGCTCACCACACATCAGTCGAGGTTGAGAGGGAGAGAACTATTTTTTTTTGCCAATTAAATCAGGGGGTTGATTAGATTCCAGGTTGAGAGCCAAGTTGGGAATTTATCCAGGACACCGGGGAACCCCTCTACTCTTTGCGAAGAGCGTCATGGGATCTTTAATGACCACATTGAGTCAGGACCTCGTTTTAACGTCTCATCTCATCTCATTCAGGCCAGCAAACAGCCTCGTTAAAAGGTCCAAGATTTCAGAGCTCAAATTTTTTACCCTGGTGTCGGAATACAATTAATGAAACGGACGAATGGACTTTAGGTCGTCGCTGCGCGAGAGACGGGCTCTAATAAGCTCCCAAACACAAAAGCAATGCAAAGAAAAGGAAGATGAAAGGTGAAAAACAGGGAGCGAGGCTTATATTCATTAGAGGTAAGGACTGAATAACATCAGAGTCCCTTCCCAGCACAGGGACATCACAGCCTTTAAGTGAAGAACAGAGATTACGTTGAGATGAGGTATCCAAAGGCAAGTCATCCACCGAGAAACCAGAGAAGCAATTAAAACACAGCGCTCAAGTCATCCCTAACTACTGATTTTTCTCACATTATATACACTGGTCATAAGGTCCATTCGTACTATAAAAAGAAGCTACACTCATTAAACATATTAGGTATTTCTGAATAATTGATGTGTGAAATTGATGTTGCCAAAGTCGTTGGATAATGTTTTGGCAATTACTGCATAATTTATATAATAATAATAAACATCCAATCAAATGTAAACAAAATAAATGACATTTCAGTTCAGTAACATGTTCATGGTTGTCTCCAGCCAATGAAAAACAATGGGAAATTTTACAATAAAATGACGTTTAAAAACTTGAAATATAAAATGGCAGATATTAAACGTTGTTCTTAAAATGTAATCATGATCCATTGGGGTAGTGGTTAAAATCACAGAATCTCTATCGATGTACCCGTGCCTGTTCACTGCTTTTTCTGGTTGGCTACTTAAGACCACTGGTCGGTCAATAGTACTGTTCAACAGGAAGCCTGACGCTCAGTAGTACTGACATCAGAAATCACAAAAGTATTGACATCACCAAGTATTGACGCTTAGTAGTATTGACATCACAAATTGATCTACTGTATGGGGCAAGATGACCAATTTACCCTCGTTGGAACAGGGTCATAAAGTGTTTAAGCTCAAGAAGACAGTGTGAAAACCAGATGCAATGTAACAGGGAGGCTATGGCCATATTCCAAGCGCAACAAAACATTACATGATGTTTTAAACCTGAAATAAGACTGAGCTGAAAATCAGGCTGCAGAATCTAGCAGGTTAAGTGACTATAAGGGCAACTGCGTTTGTCACTTATTTGGTGGACAATTACATACTTTAACTTACCCCTCCACCGACCCAGTGGAGACAATATGTTCCCACCCCCACGGAGACAATATTCCCACCCCCACCGAGACAATATTCCCACCCCCACGGAGACAATATTCCCACCCCCACAGCATGCTCATCAAGCATCTCTCGAGTCAATTTCCGGGAGAATTCAAATTGATATTCTACCTATTGAATATGTCCCATTTCTCATTGGGGGAACACTGCCCTGACTTTCCCAACCCTTAATAAACCGTAACACATTGTTCAACAGGAGCGAAAAATGTGGTTGTGAAGCGTTTTTTTTTTTTTTTGTGGAGCTACGCCCAACTGGCCTCCAGCTAACGATTAACAGGGATCAATCTATCACCAAGGTTTCCAAGTGGGGAGCCCAATCAAAAAATCAATTAAGCCCAACAAACGAAGTGTGTGAGAAATTGAGGAAATAAATCGCCAGGCCTCATTAATTAGCCGTACCCATTCGCGCACAGCTGTGTTTATGTCTGCTTTGGCTGGAGACATGCAGAGCAACACTGAACAGCAAAACGCATGGGAGCTGGAGGGCAGCGGTTTGTGGGAGGTGCTGGAGAGATTGATTGACAGGAAGGAAGCAGTGGGAGGTTACGTTTTAGTCCTTGCGGCACAGAGATGAACATTTGGCCTTCCAAACGCTGCAGCGAAATGAAAAACAGAAACACCAATGCTAGATTTGGTTAGAAGCTTTTTTTTTTAATGGAAATCAGACTTGGAATAGACTACCTGTAGCAGACATTGCCTCATCAATTAGAAGCATTGCAGCTTAACCTTACGAAACCCTGTTCTGTATAAATCAACCACCGCTGGCCACATGCTGGTATACAACGGTAATATGTCCATCTGCATATTTGAGACTGCTGTTCTTTCTCAGACTCCTATGTTTTTCCATCTATCTTCGTGACTAATTAAGGTCCAATGGCACAATTTAATTACTCTGCCATGCTATTTTTATATTACATTACACTCACTTTAGCAGAACGGCTTGGCCAGAGAAACTTGTTTGGAAGAAAATTAAATGCATTTCACTAAACCTTTGAATAACAATCTGACAATGGTGTATTTTTTTCCATATTTAAAAAACGTGTTTTCATTGACTTCAGCTGGAAATGACAAGAAAAATTACGAAAGAAAGCTTCCGTCGAAGGTAGAAGGTGAAGCCTGGAATTCAATTCCACCCTACAATTTGCGGAGTTTCTGTTTTTTTTCCCGTTTGGACTCACCGTCGCAGTTGAACCCTGGCTCCTTACGACACTTCTTAGAACAGCCGTCCCCGTCCAGCAGATTCCTGTCGTCACATTCCTCCTTCCTGATTGGACAGGCCGGGGGATCAGCCAGGAAGCGTTATGCTCTCACAACCCGCACACACACAATCACAAAGCGACTGGACTAATCAATCGAATGATCTCGGTTCATTTGAACTTGCTGTACATTTCAATAACGTGGAGTTTCCTATCAAAAGAAAGCATCAAAGCCTTTAGTCGTTGAACTAAAAGAGCTCCGTGAGTTCACAAATGACACTGACACATTTGTTTAATTGTACCCCAAGTGGCACGCATTCCAATGGTGCACAGTAATTAATTTTTCATCACAATTACATGCGAGCTACACATGAAGTGCCTTATTCAATTAGCTCTGAATTTTCATTACCCAGTGCTGGTCTCTGAGTTGTCATTGTTGGATAATTGAAGTCGATCTAGCTTGAGTTTGTAACATTTCTTTGCTGCTCTATTGTTAGGTCCAGTCAGTTTCCAATGACTTTACTGATAGAGAGCCATATGTTTTAAAACAAGACTTAGACTGCCAAAAGTGTAATGATGTTTTACAACAGAATTTTTAGCCAAAAGCAGTCTCGGCTACAAATGCAATTATCATGTACTGTTCTTGTAATATGTTGCTACTTTTTCCTATAACAATTAAACTGTTGATAGTTATACACATGCATACACATATACTGCACTCTTTTCAAACACCAAGTGATATTAAGAAAATAAAAAATGTATATGCATCATATACATGTACATAATTCCTATCAAGAGGGAAGATTGAGTAAAATGCTCATGCGCTATTCATTATGGCATTGTGAATTCATGAGAGAATGAAGACTTATGTCTTCAAGTGGCGTATCGTGTAGCTTCTTTGCAAGTAGCCATAACAAAATTCTGATGTACATATACACAAAGCAAAAACAGCTGCCTACCCAAAGTTTGCCAGCCGCGGTAAAGTCATGCCAACAATGTCTCTGCGCGCCTGGAATAGGACCAATTATGTCCGGGAGTGCACATAAGACTGAACTTACCCTTGCAGTTCACCATCTCCACAGTAGGGGGCGCCATGGGTGTGGAGGAGCGGAGGTGAGAGCTCGCTGAGGGTCCCCTCTGCCTCCACCTGGACCCTGTACTGATACTGCAACCCTACTGTCACATCACTGCAACACACACACACACACACACACACAAACGGCTTTTATAAATTTCAGTTTACCTGAGGTCTTGACTCTGATACGGACCATTTGGCTGAAAACATCTGAAATGGCTGAGATGTTTCTCTCAAGCCTTTATTGGCTTACCGGACTCAAGAGTGGTCGCCCTTGTTTTCCAGTACACGGACGGAGTCTGACTAACGACCTGAACCTGCTCACGTTGTGTCCGCCTCAACATGCTTCGTTTCCCTACCGGTCGAAACCTGCTACACATGGAAACCCATTGGACACATTGCGGATTTACACCAGGGTGATTTAGGTAAGGTAATTAGCTTCTATCTCATCCACACCGACAGTATGTAAGATTTCTTTGTTCTGGAGCCCAGACTGCCTGTGTTAAAATCGTCTCCCTGGACCACTTTAGGCCCACTGGACCCCTTGCTTTCCACCTTGTTCCACTGCTACATCTCAGTGTTATTGAGTGCTTACAGCCCCCTTCATTTTAAAGTCACTTAAATAGACTTGCGTTCAATGTCCACGGCCAGGAACTCTATAGCAGCAATCTTTGCTCATTGTGATAAAGTGATATGGGGGCATCTTCCAAAAACCATTCCTGGCAGCTGTGCCTTGTTTTCGATACAGGACCTCTCGAAATAATCTAAAATCATTAATAGACCTTCCTGATCCCTCACAATGGTGCTGACTAATGCATTCAGGTTTCCTGTGATAGATGGTTATTTGTGTGTGTGTGTGTGTGTGTGTGTGTGTACGTGTGTGTGTGTAAACACGTGTGTGTCTGTGGGTAAACATTTATTTCTGTGTGTGTGAACGTGTGTGTGTGTGTGTGTGTGTGTGTGTCTGCGTGTAAATGTGTGTGTGTGCAGGACAGCAAGTTTCCCCCTTGTAACAGTATGCCCTGTGGGGGATATATTGCCCCTTGTTCCAGGGTTATTGATTTGTTTTGAAAGACCAGAGCTATAAAAAGAGCCTTGCTCCAACTTCCCAGCATCGTTGGGCAGCGATTGTCTTCTGCCTGCAGCGAGGAGCGTGCGTCCATCTTCCCAGGAGTGTCACACAACCTCCATGCACAACCTACTCTTATTAATTATGGATCATTTGCAGATCGCCTCTCTGAGAATACTGCTCCGCGACGGCTGGTAGCTGTTGGGATCAACGGGCTTAACTGTCCGTGTAGCCTCTCTCCGCTAGGTCCACCGTGTGTTTAATTTAGCACTGTGCTCTAGTGAGCCTGTTGAAATAAAAATAAAAACTTCCCATTGAGTTTGATGTGTAGGGCTGTGCAGGTCAGTGACAAAATTAACTGGGAGGTGGGGGGTGATGTGGCCCAGCGGAAAAGCAGACCGCGGTCGCTTCCAGGGGTCAGACAGCCGGGGTTTCGTGAATCACCATTAGTAGAGGCCGTGTAGTAGAGGCCCGTGTAGTAGAGGCCCGTGTAGTAGAGGCAGTGTAGTAGAGGCCGTGTAGTAGAGGCAGTGTAGTAGAGGCCGTGTAGTAGAGGCCGTGTAGTAGAGGCCTGTGTAGTAGAGGCTGTGTAGTAGAGGATCGTGTAGTAGAGGCCGTGTAGTAGAGGATCGTGTAGTAGAGGCCGTGTAGTAGAGGCCGTGTAGTAGAGGCCGTGTAGTAGAGGCCTGTGTAGTAGAGGCCTGTGTAGTAGAGGCAGTGTAGTAGAGGCCTGTGTAGTAGAGGCCTGTGTAGTAGAGGCCTGTGTAGTAGAGGCCTGTGTAGTAGAGGCAGTGTAGTAGAGGCCTGTGTAGTAGAGGCCGTGTAGTAGAGGCCTGTGTAGTAGAGGCTGTGTAGTAGATGCCGTGTAGTAGAGGCCGTGTAGTAGAGGCCTGTGTAGTAGAGGCCTGTGTAGTAGAGGCCGTGTAGTAGAGGCCCGTGTAGTAGAGGCCTGTGTAGTAGAGGCCGTGTAGTACAGGCCCGTGTAGTAGAGGCCGTGTAGTAGAGGCCTGTGTAGTAGAGGCCTGTGTAGTAGAGGCCGTGTAGTAGAGGCCCGTGTAGTAGAGGCCGTGTAGTAGAGGCCCGTGTAGTAGAGGCCCGTGTAGTAGAGGCCCGTGTAGTAGAGGCTCGTGTAGAAAGGGCGCACCCCTCAGTGGCCTCGCAAATGTGACAACTAATCTTTAATCTCACAAGTAATCAGTCTCGTTATGTCCCCCACAACTTCCCCCTGTGACAGATTCTTCCACTTCCAGTTCACACAAACCACCGATAAGGAGCCTTGGGGTCCCACTGGCCGACGGGGAGTCGTGAAGGGACATCCCCAAAACCGGCCGCGGGCGTTTACCGTTTCTACTGGTAAAACGGTCACATTTGGTTTGTATTCCAGAGATCCTCGGCTTCCCGCTTTTCCGCCCTGTCCGAGCCCTCTTCCCTCCCTCCTCCCTTCTACATAACTGTATTCCCAAAGGTTTCTTTACATCTTTCTGTACTTACGCAGCTTGTGGAATTCTGGAGATGAAACAAAACTCATTCTTTCAAATACACCCCCCCCACATTTCCAGTACTTGTGAAGCAGCATAGCAGCCTGGCTAATGTCATAACTGATTAATAGCAACATGAGAAAGGGCACTAATAGTTCATCCTTTTAACGGTTTTAATGAGCTTTTCTTCGTAAAACGTGAACAGGCTAATATGGGACTAAATGGTACATGACATCAAACATGTCTCATACCATACTCAACTTTGATTCATCAGCAAAAATACAAATAATAATATAATAGCCACAGCTGTAGCATTTGTGAGTTTTCCCGTATTGTTTAGACAGGTAATTGTTTCTATTTACCATATCAAGAAGGATTTTGGTATTATTGATTAGTGAGCCTCTCATGATTCTACATTAAACCAGCAATATGATGCCTGTATAATAAATTCCGTCAGTTGTGTTATTTATGATGGAGAGTTCTCTTTTTTTTAATGTTTCATTTTCAAACATCCCAACACACACATTTGCCATGCGTGACAGACCAGGTTGGGACATCGTGTCTCGTGCAAAAGCCACGCAGGCCTTGTTTCCGGGGACCACGGGTCAGCTCCTCCTCTCCGAACGTTAGCCTCTACATTTCAAAACAACGACAAGGCCCATCACCGGGAAGAACGAAGTGTTGTTTGATCTCGGAAAAACCGCCGTAAATCTCCTGTCGTTCGCGTAGTTTCTTCTTGAAGCTAAAGTTCCCGCAGCCTTTGTGCCTTTCGAACTAACCTGGGTTCGGTTATGGCGAGCGGCCCCCGGGCGTAATATATCTGCCGTCTTTCATCCGAGCGTGGGGAGAGAGAGGCTCGAATTCACATGAAAACTGAAGAGCGGTAGTCAATGCAGAGTAGGTGCCCTGAAATGGGGAAATATTAGTCAATGCTGATTTCTACCGAGAGCAGACGAGGAATACGCGCAAGCTGACTGAACCGGAGCTGACGGAACCGGAGCTGACGGAACGAAACGGCCGCGGCTCTGAGGAAAGCGCTCCGCTTTCAGCTCTCCGACTCTCAGCGGGAAATCGGAACTCCTGAAAAAACGCAAAACAGCGCGGCGTATTTTAATTTTAAAAAAGGACAAAAAAATAATAATACTTTGACAGTGAAGGGTATAAGTGCAAATGACATATACATATTATTCTGAATACTATACAGGACAGATAAGCGCTGGCGTTCATCGAGGGCTGTCAGCTCGGAGTCTAGTCCCAGCGACAGGAATGGGAAGCTTAATGCAGTTTGACATGAGGAAGGATAACGGACAAGGCTGAGGCATAACGTCCCAAAACAAACCGTATGTTGTGACAACATTTCGATCCCAATGAAAATGTACAAGACAAAATAAAGTTTGTTTTGGGGGGCTTGGGTAGTGTTCGAGTGCCGCAGTCTGACTTATGTTATAAAATTCTGCTCGGCGCATAATTAAGTGCGATGTGCACATGCTTTACTGAGCAAAAGCCCAACGCAGAAATTGAATATGTATATATGCCAGCGAGCGATCATATGACGGCCCACTAGTGGCCTGCCACCGGCACTGCCGTTGGTCTGCCGGTGTTTCGAAATCGGCGCCACAGCGGTACACAGTCAGGTGCGGGAGTTGAGATGAGGATCGATCAAAATACTTGTTAAATAATCCTGCTGCTAGCGGACCGCCGTTGTACCCGTTTTCAAAACGCTGGCGTGCCGACAGAGGTTCCCGACAGCAGTCTGACAGGAGCTTGCTTGCTGGGTTATGATATCCTGTCAGTCCTGTGGCCTATTAAAAGTGCACAGGGTTTGCTAGCAGCCTTCAGCAGGCCGGAGAGCTCTTTGAGAGGATTCTCAGGTGTGTTTGCCCGAAGAGGAGCACAAACTCACCTGTCGGTGAAGGTGAGCTGAGTCTGCTGGGCGGGGCCCTGGGGAAGGGGCGGGTCCCGGTGGAGGTGGTAGCGCAGCGGGCGGCAGCCGGAGCAGAGGGGGTTGTGGGGGCGGGAGGTGAGCAGCACGGCGTCGATCTCCATCTTCTCGTCGAAGGTGGAGATCTTGACCCCGGTGACCTTCTTGTGGGTGTGCGGGCGCAGCGTGAGGGGCACGTCGCAGAAGGCGTGTTGGGGGCCAGTGTTCAGGGACTCCCCGGTATCGGTCAGGAACACGACGTTGGCGATGGCTTGCGTGTCTGCATCAACATGACCAAGTACACCCGGGTCTGCGTTTATAAAATATCTCCGAGTAAGAGCACTGATCTAGGATAAGTTTTGCCTTGTAGCTCATAAGTGATCATGGTTAGGATATAGCCAGCAGAAACCTGATCCTAGATCAGTACACTTGCTCTGAGAATCTATGGTACCATGATTACTGTGGTCATTAAAGATTCTGTGATACTTTTTGAAAGAGTAGGTCATGTTAACCCGAGTGTCCTGAACAAATTCTTAAAAGCCTGCCACCTCACTCCCCCACAGTACCTTGCACTATTTTGACTCCCAGGTCAGCACACTGAGAACTGGGTTTCCCGACGACCTTCCTCTTTAAACAGGTCAAATAAAACAAAGAAGCCTATCTCATAATGCCATGCTGAGAGAGTGCCACCAGTAGATGGCGTGAAAGCTGTGTGATTTGTCCAGACCGTCTGTTAGGCTTGTGACAGTTTCTATAGAAATTCAACTGGATTGCACTTTATGGAATTAATGACGCATCGGTTCTCATTATCCAGCATTTCTAGATATATCTTTAAAAACTACAAGTAAAGCTTGCAAAGGAATGAGAAAAGAAAGCCTAATATCATAAATATTGTGAACGATGGCAAAGAATAAGAATAAACACAGAGCTAACAGTGGCGGAGATAGCAGGGATTATTAGGAATATGATTTTTTATTGTTTTTTTGTCCTCAGAAATGCTAATTGGTAAGAAATAACCAAAATGAACTCGGCAAATCTGAAGCTTTTTTTCCCCAAGACATTTTGGCTATGTTGGCACGCTTTGATTACAAGATATGTATTTATGCAAGCAAATAAACCTATGAAGAAGTGTTTATTTAAGTTTGGTTCGTGAATAGCGTATTTGTCAAATAGCTGCCAGGGGGTGATTTTAAGACCCCATTAAATCAATGTTATTTGGCTAACAAAGCTAATGGCTAACAGAGAGAGCTATGCATACTCGAGGCAGGAGGGCTTGAGCTCGATATGTCCCCCAATTTACCACATAATTCATGGTGAGTAGCTCAGTGGACCTGAGTCTAAAAAATGCAAACTATACCTTTAAAGACAATTGGTTAAATCCCAGCAATGACCATATACACAAGAACAATGCATATATACTTGGTAGTACTAGAGGGACTTTATTGATCACATAGATGGGCATTGCAGCATCGCATTTATTAGAGGGTATAAAGAATGGCAGAGATCTAGACACGGACTCACCAGTGGAGATGTAGGTCACCCAGATGGTGAGGCTGTCGGGGACCACGGGGTGTCGGAAGCGGAGCACCAGCACGCACCCTTCGCTCTTGGGACAGGGGGAGGTGACGTTGGTGTCGTAGAGGTGCAGCTCGGGGCTCCAGGCCTGCAGGCTCGGCTCGCAGGGCTGGTACACGTCGGGGGGGCCTGGGGACACGTGAGACAGATGCGCGGGTAATCCAGCTGAACTTGTGACCCACAAGGTCGTAGGCGTGGCGCGTGATAAAAGCCGCTACAGCCCTGCTGCATTCCACAGCGGCCGCACGGCGGGCGGCCTTGCGCGGAACGTGAGCCTCAGGTTGTCTGTCCTTGATGAGTGCGTCTGCTAAGCCAATGAGCTCTAAAGTGGGAAAGCAGAGCTCTGGCTGTTCCGGGCCTGGATCTCCCTGAGCACTACCTGCTCTCACACAAGCTGCGTCAATTAACTCTTTAGAGCTGAGGAGAGAGGCCTGGACACGCCCTGGACACAACATCACCCTGACCTTCATCACCCTGCTCGTCATCACCCTCCACTTCTTCACTGCTCTTCATCACGCTCACCTTCATCACCCTGACCTTCATCACCCTGCTCGTCATCACCCTCCACTTCTTCACTGCTCGTCATCACCTTACCCTTCATCACCCTGCTCGTCATCACCCTGACCTTCATCACCCTGCTCGTCATCACCCTCCACTTCTTCACTGCTCTTCATCACGCTCACCTTCATCACCCTAACCTTCATCACCCTGCTCGTCATCACCGTCCACTTCTTCACTGCTCGTCATCACCTTACCCTTCATCACCCTGCTCGTCATCACCCTGACCTTCATCACCCTGCTCGTCATCACCCTCCACTTCTTCACTGCTCTTCATCACGCTCACCTTCATCACCCTAACCTTCATCACCCTGCTCGTCATCACCGTCCACTTCTTCACTGCTCTTCATCATGCTCACCTTCATCACCCTAACCTTCATCACCCTGCTCGTCATAAACCTACCCTTCATCACCCTCCACTTCTTCACTGCTCTTCATCACCCTCCCTTTCATTACTCTTCCCCTCCTCTGGATACAGGCATTCATTCTCTCATGTTGACGGCTCCATTCCTTTCATATTCCAGCTCCTGATCTCTTTTTTTTTCAATTTACAATTTACTATTTTTTTTATTTAGCAGACGCTCTTATCCAGCGACTTACAAAGTAGCGCAGAATCAGGAGTAAACATTCAACACTGGGAGGGTCAATGAGTAACCTCAGGGTGCCGTGGAAATGAGAATATGCACTGGCAGTGAGGAATAGGCTACAGAGCGTAGGCTACATAATGTATATGCCTTGCACAAAGTGAATTTATTTATAAAAAATAAATGATATGAGTAGCGTGAATTTGATAATTCTCACTGTTATAGAAGGGGTATTCTATCCTAAAACACAGCCAATAGTACACACCCGGTATCAGTGGACACTTTTCCATGCGTGCTCCTTAGCAATTAGTACTGTGGCCGCGCTGATGCGAAGTTAAGCACAGCTTGGATAAAGGAAGAGAAAGCAAAGTCCTCTGAATGCCTCTCCTGGGTGCACAGGATTGAGTGTAATTGTTGCAAAATTGCATTCTGCGGAAAAAAAGGCGGGGGTAACCACGGAAAACTGAACCTGCGTATCCCAGCGGCACCCGCCAGTGAAATAGGGCCCAGGCGTGACTCTGCGTGACCAATCGCAGGACTAAACAGGAGAGGCGGCATCGTCAAAAAAATTCATAAAAGTAAGAGTTAACTTCCTGGGCGGGCAGAGAAAAGGGGGGGGGGGGGGTGTCTCAGCAGAGCTATGAATGTTTAGACATGGTGGGCAGAGGGGCCGTCCTGTATGTGTGTGTCCGTGCAGAGAAAACAGCAACGCGCCAAGTTCGGCCATAAAACTAAATTGGTCAGATAAACACAGGCCCTGCTCTGGGGGCTTGGGTTAGTCGCTCTCTCAGATGCTGCCCCCCTGCCCCCCCTGCCCCCCTACCCCCCTACCCCCCCTACCCGCCACCCCCAGCCCTCCCCTCCCGAGGACCCTCCGCCCTTGTCCGAATTACCGCTGCGTCACCACGGCGACAATATTCACCTCTCTTAAGTTCCAAACGGGTGCACTCGGATTTCAACGGCTGAAGCTAATGGGCGATAGGGTTGGCTTGGGCCTCGTGGAATGGCGCCTGTACTTACGTCCGATACCTTCCTAATGTATTTTAAAACATAATATTTGCATAATTCATTGTTGTCACCATAAAGGGCTAAATACTAAACACATAAGGTAGCTTGGAGCTTTCACAAACCACTACCAAAAGGCCATGGAATTGCTGGCTTCAGCCAATGTTCTCGGTCTCATCCGTACCATCAGTCAATCTCACTGGTCTCAATTGACAACGCGTGCATTTTTATACTGATGATTTTACGAAATTGGATAATTTGTTAAAGTAATTACATTTCCAGTTGGAAAATAATAGGGGAAACGTCTCTAGTCTACACTGCGCTGTCCAATAAAGCTGAAAAAACATATATTAAAAAATACATTGAGAAGATAATCTATTATGTGTAGTTTGGCAGTGCTGTAAACTCAAAAATCTTTTTCAGTCCAATTCTTATTCACTGAAAAGATTGTGAAATGAATTAGTGCACCAAATAACTGAAAAAAATAAAATAAAGTGTGAGAAGTTTAAATCTGATTAGGAATGGAATGTATTTTTGACTGCATATGTTTTGCATAAATATCATAATTATCATAAATATCATAATTCCCACCACTCTTGTTTGCCTATTATTAGCTGCATAAGCACCTCCACTCTCCTGCAGCTTGAAGCTCAGTATGTTTTTGTGAACAGTTGGTTCGCTCCCTCTTTCCGAACGCTTCGGTTACAGAGGGCTTCCTCGCATTACGGTCTGGGTAGAGCGTTTGAAATCAAATGGCCCCGTACCCGTCCATAAGGGAAACGCGGCTCTCAAACCGCACAGGAACTTGATTGAGATAATCAGTTGCATCTGTTACACCTGGAATACGGTTTCAAAGCAATACGGAGTGAACGCATAGATTTTTATTTTTTTAATGACAGCTGAATGTTGGAACGTGCCCAAAGTTACCAAACCTCAAAACTATGTTGTGGCCTTTTTTTTAAACAGGTAAAAAAAAAAAAAGTTTTTTTGCATGTCCATTTTTTAAGATTTAAGATTTATTTATCTATTCCAGAACCTTCACGCACCTGGTTGGGGGATACAAAAGGATCTTCCTGGTGGATGAAACTCCCCCGTGGGGGGGGGGGGGCATCTGCCACTGCTGATGTACAGTGTTTTCTATCTTCATTAATCAAAGCTGAAGTACTGTTTTTTTTTTTTTTTTCCTGGTGTTGTTTGTTGTTGATTAACGGTAATATATTCAAAGTCACGTGCGGCTTTAGGGACCACTGGAGTTACGGGGGAGTCAAAGCCGACGCTGACGCACTCTCAAAACAGATGTGTATGTGTTAGAAACAACACATACCGTCTCATTTTTAACACACCTACATGTCTAGTTAAGGACAACACAATGTTGTGTTACTTTCAACACAGTCTGTGTTAAAACGTCTCCCTTTGTGACACATAAATGGTGTATTTGTAACACAAAAGTAGTAACTTTGACACAAAACGTGTTGAAAGTAACACAAAATGTGTTTAACTAGACATGGAGGTGTGTTGGATATTGACACATCCTATTTGAGAGTGCACTGTGCACTGGAAAAAAGCGACGAGAGGGAGGGACGAGTGTGATGGAATCTTCCACGTCAACCTTGTCTTAAAGTGACAGTTCGGAATTTTGGACATGTCTCAATTACCATAGAGTTGTGCTATCATTAGCAACGTGTGTATGTCCAAAAGAAGGGACAGCATGGAATTAGCTGAAAATGGTTTACATCAATCAACTACATCATGGGTAAGTCGTAATTGAGACATTATGTCCAAAATTCCGAGCTATCCCTTTAAGAAGGCAGAACTCATAACAAGTTCCTTGCACGCTGAAGTTACTTAACTTCTACCCCCCTTTTGACTACCTCTTCAGGTCTATTAAGCCCTCTGAATTTCTGTCTTCTCTAATTCCTGTGTCTGCTGGTCTTGGTCTCGCCCCTAGTTATGTACTCTTATACGACTTAGCTCACTTGTACAAGGAGTTTTACGAGGGAAAAAAAAGGACTGCATCCCATAATTTGCAACAATCCGTCACACTTGCTACCGTTCCTGTTGAGAGGTACCCAGACAGACGTATAATCTTCGAATCGATTGTCCCCGCGCATAATAGCCGATCTGAACTCATTCTCAAGTGTCTTCCTCGGAACACGCTGCTGATCAGAGGATCTAACGGGGCTCGGGTTACTCGACAAGGAACAATCCAAACGCCTGAAACCATACGCTGGCTTCGGCGAGCAACGGGACCGAGACAGATATGAACCTAGGTTAAACACTTCATTACGCTCTTTTCTCCTCTCTCTCTCATCTCGTCTGGGGAAGAATCAATGGATTAGGATGCTTGTTTTGTCTCGGAAGCCGTCCAAGCATCCGTTAAGGTGTCATCCAGAACTCCCTGTACTCTCCCGGGGTCTCCTTAAAATCTCAGGGAACAAGTTCTTGGATACAATCAACATTTGTCCTCAACTTTGACTTACAATTAAATACAGCTGTTCACTTGTTTTTTTTTCTTCTTCTTCTTCTTCACAAACAGTTTGGTGAGTGCAGCAAGCACCGACTGAATTCACCTGACTCAACTGTTTGTTAAGAACACAAAGAACAGTTGAATTTCTCTGTAAAATTAATTACAGTCTGCATTGAGGTATTGTGAATTCTACACAGGGTGTTTGTGTGATGATGTATTATGAAATTCTAAATTAATTAATATTCTGAGTAATATCATTGCAAACAGGGTCAGTACAGGTGCATGGATTGGGACAGGTGTATGGATCAGTACAGGTGCATGAATCAGCATAAGTGCATGGATGGGACAGGTGTGTGGATTGGGACAGGTGTATGAATCAGTACAGGTGCATGAATCAGGACAGGTGTATGAATCAGTACAGGTGCATGAATCAGGACAGGTGTATGAATCAGTACAGGTGCATGAATCAGGACAGGTGTATGAATCAGTACAGGTGCATGAATCAGGAGAGGTGCATGGATCAGGACAGGTGTATGAATCAGTACAGGTGCATGAATCAGGACAGGTGCATGAATCGGTACAGGTGCATGGATCAGGACAGGTGCATGAATCGGTACAGGTGCATGGATCAGGACAGGTGTGTGGATCAGTACAGGTGTATGAATCAGTACAGGTGCATGAATCAGGACAGGTGCATGAATCGGTACAGGTGCATGGATCAGGACAGGTGCATCGATTGGTACAGATGCATGGACCGGGACAGGTGTGTGGATTGGTACAGGTGCATGGACCGGGACAGGTGTGTGGATAAGGAGAGGTGCATGGATCGGTACAGGTGCATGGACCGGGACAGGTGTGTGGATAAGGAGAGGTGTGTGGATAAGGAGAGGTGCATGGATTGGTACAGGTGCATGGATCGGTACAGGTGCATGGATCAGGACAGGTGTGTGGATAAGGAGAGGTGTGTGGATAAGGAGAGGTGCATGGATTGGTACAGGTGCATGGATCGGTACAGGTGCATGGATCAGGACAGGTGTGTGGATAAGGAGAGGTGTGTGGATAAGGAGAGGTGCATGGATTGGTACAGGTGCATGGATCGGTACAGGTGCATGGATCAGGACAGGTGTGTGGATAAGGAGAGGTGTGTGGATAAGGAGAGGCGCATGCTGGAATGTGGGCGGGGTGCGTAGGTCAGACTGACCGACAGCCTCTTCAGGGGTCCAGTAGCCGGAGGAGTCACAGGCTCGGGGGGAGGTGGCCTCGTGGGCGTACTGATGAAACATCCCGTCCTCCTCACAGTCCCTGCAGTACACTACACCCTCTCTGAGAGAGAGAGAGAGAGAGAGAGAGAGAGAGTTAGAGAGAGAGAGAGAGAGAGAGAGAGAGAAGAGAGAGAGAGAGAGAGAGTTAGAGAGAGAGAGAGAGAGAGAGAGAAAGAGAGAGAGAGAGTTAGATAGATAGATAGAGAGAGAGAGAGTCAGATAGATAGAGAGAGAGAGTTAGAGAGAGAGAGAGTTAGATAGATAGAGAGAGAGAGTTAGATAGATAGATAGAGCGAGAGAGTTAGATAGATAGATAGATAGAGAGAGAGAGAGATAGAGAGAGAGAGTTAGATAGATAGATAGAGAGAGAGAGAGAGAGAGATTATATATTTTCTGTGTTAATGAATTCATTGAATATCTAAAATGCAAACATCTAACATGCTATGAAACTAAATGACGAACTGAACATCTATCCACACTGATGTCTGCAGGAATGATGGGGAATGTCATACCTTTGGTGAAGCGCCCCGCTCACAGGAGGAAGCCAATGAACAGTCACAGACTCTGAGCTCTGACCAATCACCATGGGAGACAGAGGAATGGGCGTGGGCTTTTTACCGCGCACCCAATTCCGATAGACCAAGTCCACGTAGCAGTGCATGCGAGCCACCTGGTTTGGAGTGAAATTATTGGTGCAGCTGTCATCTGAAATGAAAAGACGTGCTCAGTATAGCGTATTGCTCCCGCTCTAGACTACCACAGCGCTTAACACCTGCCAGTGAACAGCCATATAATGTGTGCAGCGCAAATTGAACATTTGGCGAAAATTGCAAGCATGTATCTAAATTCTAAAATGATCACAACTTGGCATGGTGAAAGAAACCAGTCAAAGCTGCTATAAAATACTTTTTTTTTTTTGTACTACGATGGGACACAATGCAAAGCTGTTACCTCAAGTTAAGGACAGACTACTCCACAAGACAATGTATATTGCCAAAAGCACAGCTTTTGATTTTGATTAGATTTTGACTAAACGGGCACGGAGTGTCTGATGGCACTGTTTAAATTAGGATATAAACCCACGACCATCTGGCGAAGTGCCCAAACCACTGTTTCATTGCAGGCACAGCTACCTGTATAGCTCATGTAGTTATCGTAGGGGGTTCCGTGGAACAGGGAGGGGCCGCAGGTGTCATTGATGGGGTCCGGGTCGCGGCAAGCCTTGGACTTCGGGGTGGGGGCCGTGTCGGCACAGAGGTCGCCCGTCTCCATGGAGGGCGCGATCTCCCGGCAGGGGTCGTCGCACGACTCGCGCTCGCTGACCCCCTTGAAGACGTGGTACAGGCCCAGGATGTGACCCATCTCGTGGATCATGGTGTTGTTGTGCCCGACGGTGCCGAAGTACGAGGGGTTGAGCACCATTCCTCCTGAGAAGCAGATAAAGGCAGAGCTCGTGTGCAGGTCCTGCTGTGCGCTGAAAACTTTCAATTTTCTTTTTTTCCGTTTATTTTTTATTTTTTTTGCTCACACCCCTCCTATAACCACAGGCCCCTCCTCTACCCCTCTAACTCCTCTATAGGGGCGGCACGCTGGATGGATTGGCGACCCATCCAGGGTGTATTCCTGCCTCTTTCCCAATGCATGCTGGGATAGGCTCCAGCCCCGACGTGACCCTGACCAGGAATTCGATAATGGATGGATATATACTGTATATAGTATATGCACCATATATATGCACATACAAGACAAAAACAACACATCTGTTTTTCCTTCTACATCAGGTGCACGTTGCTTGATTGATGACATTCCTCTAGCATAACAAGGCGAAAGTTCATTTTTGAGAAGCATTTTTCAAGACGATGTATATCAATCATCTGTGCCGTGTAGAAACGGAAATGGAATTCTCAGGAACAGCTGCTTCTTTTTTTTTAACCATTTATCAATATGTATTATGATTTTATCATTTGGGGTACTGAACCACCTTTATTAGTTGCTGAGCTATGAAACTGACAGTCCAAGCAACCAGATAAGAAACAATAATGACAAAAAAAATTGAGATTTTATGCACGATGGAGATGAACACACGATAAAAATACATTAATAACACTAAGCTGAAATGGACATCTCTTTCAGTTACCCTGTGGGCTGTTATTAACACGAATTAGGTGATTTGTCACCTGGAGACTGAAGATTGCTTCGTTCCGCATTACAGTTCAATACAAACGCATTAAAAAATGAAGGAAGATTAAACGTTCCCTGTTGGGACAAATTTCTTCCCTTTATTGTTTCCTTTCACCCGAGCTGTCAAATCCCCTGAAACGGGATCTGTTCATCTTTTCCTCGTTTATACATCGCATAACGTCTCACCGAGACGCTCACCGAGTCAGTTTGTGCGAAACGCGTTTACTCCGCCGCGCGACAGCAACCGCCCAGCCGGGGGTTCGAGACCTACGTCGCCCTCGCGGACGTACTCCAGCCCCCCCCCCCCCCCCCCCCCCCCGCCTCGGACCTGAAAAAGGGTCTGGGTACGGCAGCTGCAGACGCGTTTGGCGGGAGACGGGGACTGATTAAAGTGAGGTGAGAGGCATCGATAAAGCGTCGAGGTGCTGCTGAGCGCGTTGGCGGCGTTGGGAATGTTTCCGTTTACCGGGCTCTTTTGGGTACTCGGACTCCGGATCATTCTACCCGAAGAGAGCCCTGTTATGGAAGTGACTTAATTTTTTTTAAAATTTTTTTATAATATATAAATGGAAACGTATCCCACAAAGGGGACATTATATGGACTCGTTCATTCCACTCAGAGCTTCTCCATGCCCTCGGAAGCCCCCCCCCCCCCCCCCCCTCCTGCTCCACGAGAAGTATTCCTCACGGTTATTTGTCTGGATCGTAGCAGGTCCAGTTCCTGGGATCGTTGACCGCAAAAGCTCCCCCTCGTTTGGGTTATTAAAAGAGCCTCGCTGTGATATCGCCTGGCTCCTCGAAATAGGGTCGCTCTGCTTCCGATGAACCGCAGTCTGGGAAAAGCCCCCCCCCCCCTTCCCGCCTCCCGTCCGTAGCTGATTGCGTATCGTCGGGGATAGCGATACGACTGGTATAACCACTTCCCAGGGAGCATTTTAGAGACGGGTCTCGTCCCGCACGGAGAGGAACCGTCCCGGATTTGCTCTGATTAAGGTGCCAATCAGAAGGGCTCTGACATTTTAGAGGGTCGGGGGGTTCGTGCCCAGGTTAACACTAAAGAGGGGTACGGTATACACTTTCCATTCCACGGGAAACAGAACGGCAGACCCAAGTGACTCTGGCCGACGTGGCCATCAAATAACCTGTCATCGCATCGCGCTGTCTCAAATAAGCACCTCTGGCTTTGAGACGTCGTGAACAATGTGCAGACGCCCGTGCTAGTTACTCTCTGCATTAATTAAGAGTGAAAATATTTGGCTATAGATTTATGTAGCTCCTTCAGAACTGCTTTTTCACCATCTCTCTGTGTCACAAAACGGCCAGCTGACCTTAAATCATGGTTTAATCTACGTTCACATACGTCTGGAGTCTTTATAAAAACATGCCGGTATTTAATACAGTCTCGTAAATTCATTATTTTACCACTTGGAAGTTTGTTTAGCTCCTAAATTACACTTATAAACATTTTGGGAAGAGTGTATAATTCTTTTTTCAGACAGAATGTTAACATTTCTTTTTTTTTTTGTATTACTTCATAAAAACAAGCTGTAAAATGTAGAGCCAGAAACAACAAGTGCTTAAGAAAGACTTATCCTTTGTTAGGGAGAAAAATGCGATGTAGGATATTATTAAATACCTTCTGATCTTCCCAGACTTAAAAGTGACGTGGGACTCAATATGCCACAGAAAATCTTTTCTTAGATTAATTCAAAAATAGCTAGCGTTATTGAGCTAGCGTTAATGAGCAATGTCTAACAATGTGACATTTATTTTATTATCATGTTTGATTGCACTCTCTGAACAAGTTTGACTTTCTAGACATTCCACTGAAATGAGCACTATGTCAAAGAGCAACCAGACATGCCTAATCAAGGGACTGAATATAAACCGTGACACTAAAATACTTTTCCAAATTGCCTTCTCCCCTGACACTCACACTTGCACTCTCGCACAAACAGCAGAGCAGTCCCTGCTATACTTCACCTAGCTGGATTATAGACTGTTGGCACTTGGTTTTATAACTGACAAATGTCATTGTAAAAAAGCTTAAGACACGTGACTTTTATAACCACTTAAAATGGCGGCGACCCTTCAGCCGTTCGAAACTCAGCGGGTACGAAACAGCGTGGGGGCAATCCCCAGAGATAATTAGCATAATGTCTTCTGTCAATTGTGGAATATGGAAGCAGTTTGCACTGCTTCTTGTGAACTTTAAAAAGTTGGACACGAAACAAACAAACAAAAAGCTACTGTCTGCTTTTCACTTTAAACACCATTCAGTCTGCAAATACACCAGATAAATCATTTCAAGAGATTCAGTGGAACGACAGCGTTGAGATTCAACTACAGATACGGGTTCACAGGAACAGAGTGAACGTCACAGCAAAGCCCACAGTCTACTGCACTATAGGCCACACCAAGACCTTCACAGAGGTGACTCAGTTCATTGTAATAATGTACAACATTTCTGTCACATCAGGGTTCCAAGATTAAAGGTTGTAGATTAAGATTGGGAAGTGTAATTGTTCCCCTGTTGGTACCTATTCAGGCCAAAAACAGATAAACCTCTGGCAGAAACCATAAAGCTAAATAAGCACGTCTAAACAATATCAGTTTGAGGTCACATTCCTGGATCGAGAAAAAAGAAAAAAAGATCCAAAACACAACAAAACTAACGGTGTGCAGAGTATCACAAAACCCCCCTGTGCAACTAATAATCATCTGGAATAAAAATACTAGCAGTGCTTTCTTTTTTTTTTTTCTTTTTTTTTTTAAAGCACTCTAATAGAGTTGATTTTACACTGAACATTTTGCTATGTATAAGAACATACCTTACCCCTTCAGGGTGTCCCACATATGTTCGTAAAAGAGTTAGACGTGGGAGAGACCATTTCTTAATGAGCCTTAACCTGATAACAGTGACAAAACTACGAAAACAGGCTGCCAGGCAGTGTACATCTCATTGGCCAAGCCCAGGCTTTTGTTTTGTTCAGTTTTTTCTTTTGTTTATTTATTTTATTTATAATTGTTTTGGTTGTTGGTCTGACGGTGGAAGGTCCTAATGATGTGTGCCACAAATGTTTATCTTTATGCCTAAGAATGAGGCTCATTCTTATGTGTTGGGAGCTGATGCTGAGATAGGGAGAGAGAGAGAGAGAGAAAAAGAGAGAGAGAGAGAGAGAGAGAGAGAGAGAGAGAGAGAGATGGCAGCATGAAAGACGGACAGACTGAAAGCCAGAGACAGTAAGATTGTGAACAGAAGCTCGCATTGGACCACAGCGCCACGGAGAACAGTCCTGACAACTGCAGCATCGCCTGGACGGAGGCCTACGAGGGTCGCCGGCCGCCCCCCCGCAACACGGCCTCCACGTCTGGGGAAGACTCTCGCTCTCTCTCTCCCCTCTGTTGGCAGCGAGGATGGGAAGCGGCAGCATCCAACCCCGCTTGCTCCCGCGCTTAAGCCAGGGATGAGAGCCCTGCGGCTCCCTCGCCGTGGCTACGCCTGCCAGGTTGAGTGCGAGGTTTCGGGGTGAACCAAGGCTGTTTTTTAAGGACGGATCCAGAACCCGACGTTTCACCCTTGCTAAGCTTCTTATTAAGCCCGGATAGGGGACGCCAACCCGATCCCTCGCCACCTTAACCCGGCCAACGCTACATAAACACTTCTCCTGGCCCGAGAGGGGTATATTTCACGCTTGTTGGGCCGAAGGAGCTAGCGGCAGCTCCATCGCCGTCGTGCCTGGCATCGCAGCAGAGGCATTGCCGCCATTCTCCACCCTGGCGCCGACACTTTGCGGGCTCATTAAGTCATCGGCCGAACACGGTCCTCGGGTTTCGGCCGGGCCGTTATTGTAGACGGGGCTCGTTAGCGTCCTGTGAGCGGAGTGCCGTCAGCCTGCGGAAGCGGTTCAGGCTGCGGGCCAGACTCACTTCCTGCCCCGTCGAGACCTGGCCTGGAATTCCTGCCCGAGAAAGAGGGCTCTACGCCGCCCCCCTTGACTTTCGGCGAACGCCGCCCCCCTTGACTTTCGGCGAACGCCGCCCCCCTTTTGGAAGCCCGGGTCCTCACTTTGCAGGTCGCACGCCGGTCCCTCCGCTATGTACCAGCAGTCCTGGCTGCAGGTGACACACTTCCTCAACGACGCCGCGGTTTTTCGTTCTCATTTTCGACTCGACTGCCGCTGTCTTTTTTTCCCTGAGGGGAGCCATCACTAGGTGCGTTTGGCGCGGGACTTGCCGGAGCTCCCGGCACCTGTCTGGCACCCTCACCAGCCTCCTGGGACTTAGTGAGCTGCCTGCAGCTTTAGCAGTCTTCCTTGGGCATAGAAACTGTGGACTAATGGGGAATAAGCGAATTGGATAAAAGCGTCTGCTAAATGAATGTAATGTAATAAGGCCTGAAGCCTACTTATTGGCTGGGCTTATTTTAGTCATCCTGTTGTTGCTGGTGGTTGAGGAGAGTGTCCCCCTCATCACTGTAAGGCGCTTTGAGTGTGAGGAATATAAATTATATAAATATATAAATTCAAGACATTATTATTATTATTATTATTATTATTATTAAGGCATTGTTGGATCCCTGAAGTCCAGACACAAGTCTATATCTTGGCTATACCTGGATTAAGCTCTCCTTCTGGTGCCCTGCAAGTGATTGTTCTGGAGGAGCTGCCAGGCAGCACCAGAGAGCGTGCTCAGGGCGGCCATCTTGTCTGAATGTCATTATGAAAATGACGTGCAGTTTGTTATTCTTTCTTCCCGCGGGGGCACGACTTAGGACTGCCCGAGCCTTCGGAACTGCCCCGTCCCCCCCGGGGGTTCGCTGTTGTTATTAGCTAACCGCAAACAACTTCCTGTGGGCTTCCGTCGAGTGGCCTCAAAGCACAGACCGCGCTCAGACAGTCTCGTTCTGATTGAGACCCTGGGAGAACCGTGTCTCAAAAGCTCGGCGCTCCAATGGCTGGTTCTGTGTCTGAAATTAGAGTGCAATCCATTTCTGTTCAAAATTGTATCCCGCGTTACTGAACTTGAACAACTGTGATGCTGTTTTATTCAGGGTGTAAATATATATATAGCAGCATAAAATATAATTTCACTGATGACTCACGGTATGTTAAAATAGATATTTAGCCTAAATTTTACGGTCAAGATTTTGATTTTGGATCTATTATGAATTTTGGTGTTGTGTCTTGCAATATCATATAAGCCCCAGTCAACTCCTTTTTAAACATCCATACACATTTATCCATTCAATTTGATTAAAATATTGAATTATGGGTTAGAAAAAGGGACGGCCAGATAAAACAGCCTTTTCCTCTTTTTCCGAGTTGTGAGGTTTGACGTGAAAGCGGGAGGGACGGGGCGAAATATTTGCATCGCAGCAAGAAGTCAACATCTGTTTTACCTCACCTTGTTGTGTAAAGCAGTACATTTCAAACATCGGCATAAAGAAAACCCCCTGTTTCCATAATTTAACACAGAACCGCGTGTATCACGAGTTACGTACCTACGCGCTTTTCCAAAAACGAGCTGGACGGCGGGTTACCTGACCCAAGTCGTCAGGACGCCGTTCCGGAACAAATGCTGGAAGGTAATTAGCCAGAAATGTTGCATTGCTGAGTAGAATTTAGAATGCAATTAAATGTAAACTCAGAAGGCGTAACAGAAATAACGACTGAATAAGTTCATGAAACATGGCACAGATTTGAGAGGCGGAAAAATGGAAATGGTGTTTTAATACCGTGCCCATGCTGGTGACAGCCGTAGCCGGGGGGTACGAGGGACCTCTGTGAAAGGCGCAAAGGACAGGCACCCCTGAAAAAATGGTTATTATTTCCGTGTTTTAGCATTTAAACACCAGTTGCCAGTGGCCATGACCGTTTCAGTGAGCCCTGACCACTGTGCATGACACTCACAGGCAGCCTTCAGTAAATCTGATTTAGAGCGGCAAAAATCTGGCCCCGCTTCCGGAATAATACTTACAATGGAAATTAGATGTGAATTATGGTCTGGAACCCGAGCCAGAAGAGTACAGTAAGCTTGTTTGGACCGCTGTAGAATCTGCAGCTTACGACATGCCCCAGGTGAGGATAAAGAGCACGATAAAACAATGTGAGTAGGTTTTTGAAAAACATTAAAAACCCTCCTCACATTTCTGCTGTGATTTACCTGTCAAGTTGATGCACGGTGCACTCAACACCAATCGACATTTATCTTTAACCTTTGCGAATGTACAATACTATTTGTTAGCAAGTATTTGTTTCTCCGCCAATACAGGTGAAAGTGGTTAAATGAACTTGCTGAATTATGTTTGCGAGGGAAAAAATAAAGAACTGTTGCACTTATTCACATGTTAAATTTAAAAGACATTAATCCACTAACTTGTCACTGTGATGTGTGAAAAAGTAAATGTGATGTGTGTGTCCAAAGTAAAAACACCCACAAAATAGTAGATTGAATATGTGACAAACATATTCTCCATCTTACTTACACAACACACAACATTACACTACAACACCGTTATTATTTAATTTATACTTGAAGGTATACACTCTGTAAAGCTGGTTAATACCCATATGCAAAAGGTCTGTAAAAGTCCTATGAAAATGACATATGCCATATACAAAACTTATTAAATAAATATGTGGTTTAGATCTAGCATATGCATGTACATTTCAGACTAAAATTTTATTTTCCTTAACATACACGGTAATCCCTATAAAAAAACATTGAGCGATTGTAGAAGAATTGTATGTGTCAAATACAAATATATAATATAATACTAATCAACATATATTTTTATAAAACTTTGCAAGTATAATCATATATGATTTTTACAGACCTTTTGCATATGGGTAAGCATCATCCTCTTTCCGTAAGCACCAGTCAGAGTTTATGCAAAATATATATATTTCTCTTCAAAGGAGAAATTGCTGACATCTGTTTGTACTGTTTCGGGTTCAAATGCATTCCAGAAAGATAGATAGCTACATTTGATATGATGTAGAAAACATGCCAGTCATTTCCCCTGTTTTTTTCCCTTGTGGTTTTTTATATCTGAGCTCAACTGGTTGCACATTCTTAGCTGGATGAGACAAGATGCAGTCGTCATTCAGTCAGTCACACTGTCTGATTTAGGATAGAGTACCTTAAGTCATTCAGACAGTCACAATGTCTGACTTAGGATAGAGTATCTTAAGTCATTCAGACAGTTACAATGTCTGACAGGATAGAGTATCTTAAGTCATCCAGTCAGTCACAATGTCTGACTTTAGGATAGAGTATCTTAAGTCATTCAGTCAGTCACAATGTCTGACTTATGATAGAGTATCTTAAGTCATTCGGTCAGTAGCCTAAAACCATATGCATATACCATAACCTTGATTCATTCAAACAATGGGGAGGGAACCAAGATGCAGTTCGAAGAGAGGGGCCTTCAGTCAACGTTTGGCAATGGTTCTGCTATCTTAACTACCAACTGGCCTCAGGAGTGGGAGAAGTGACCAGGCAAGGAGGGTTTAGCTTGGGGAAAGGGGAATGGATAAATTTGGCTGGGGTGTGATGTGTTCACATAAAAGGTTTGTATAATGTGTGCTGTGTATCCTAGGGGGTCACGTGACCATGTTCTGGGGCAGTCGTTTAAGTAGCACTGTAGATGTGGGGGGAGGAGTGGGTCATGGGGGTGTTGCTAGGGGCATCTTACCTTGGTGGCTCAGGGCCTCCTTTGCCCAGGGCCAGGTGGCGGCCCCTGCCAGCTCCTCGCGGACCGAGTTGTTGGCGAAGAAAACGTTGAGCGTGTCCGTGCTGCCGAGCTGCAGGAGGTCCTTCAGTTCCTTCACACTAATGTAGGCCCTGGAGTTGAAAGACAGACAGCGTTATTACCGAGCAACCAGGAGCGGTCACACACAGAGAGAGAGAGAGAGACAGTATCCCCACCTGGCATCTGCTGAGAGACAGCAAAAGGAATATTTACCCACTGGCCTGAGACAGGTACAGAGAACCCAGCAAATTACCCATTCCTTTAGCGTCATCCAATCAGAAACTGTTTTGCAACCAACCAATGGGGCTGATTCTGATTGGGTCCCATCATCCACATGCAAATTTGATTTTGAACTCATATTTTATTTTGTGCTGTGCATATTATGTATTTGCGTGTAATTTATTATTAGATTAAATTAATAAATCATGGTTCATTTTTTGCTAGCGTCTTTTTTTTTGTTGACAGGCTACTGTTTCCAGCCTCTAATGTTCTATATGGCACCTTTGTCAATGGTTATCCATGGTTTATCCCAGGTTTGGTTTATAGATATTCTTGAGAAATCCCTGTTAGACTCTATCCCCTTTTAGTAAATAAGGTCCATTGTTTTCTAGATTGTTAAATAAAGAAGCCATGGCAACCATAGCCATTATCATGTGCGGTAGTGGTTTAGTAAGTTCCGTGCAACTTCATGGTAAAAACACAATTTAAATGGCTCCTTTTTGATGTGGAGTGGAATTATATTTCTGAGTACAAGCTGTCTGAGATGTTGGATTGCAACCATGACAATCTTGTGTAGATTATTGTGCGGGGATTACAGGTAATACAGATAACTTTACTTTATGTGAGACTGCATAGTTTAGCAGTAGTAGGCCTACCTGCAGTTGTGTATGATTTACAGCATCACATATGTATATTGAAATATTGATCACAGTAGTCCCTTTGCCTCAGTAATGATTATATTAATGTATGGCCTGTTCATATTCCTCTTCTTGTTCTCAATTTGTAATTGAGGTTGCAGGAATATGTTAACTATTTTTTTCTTCTGATGATCAACATATTATGTATATTTACGGACATTCTGTTCATAGACTTTTTTTTTCCAGAAACCATACAGTCACGCAAAGCCACATATTTGCAATATATTTACTTTACTGACATACCACAGAGGTGCGTTGAAATTCAGCGAACAGAGCCGAACGTGCGTGGCAAACATGTTTTCTTTGAACGGTTAAATTTGAACGGCTTTTTAAGAACGTTCCAAATTGTTTGCATTGCCGGTATCTTCAATTGAAATCTCCATCTGGGAACACATTTACCTCAGTCCAGCGTCCATTTTTGTTCGCCGCAAACTACCTTTTCAGACCGTTCGCTTATGTTTGCAAACGTTTGAACACAAAGCTAACAGAATAGTTTGCAGACGTTCGCAAACGTTCGCCTTGTTCACTGAATTTGAACGCACCTCAGGACTCGTCATAGCTTCCGTGCTAACCCTCCGGAAACCCGTACTGACCTCCATGCTGGTGGTATAATTAAAGCTTCCCTTGATCCCGTGACTATTCCCTCTGATCAAGTAGGTTCAGCAGATACACATTCCTCCAGCAGTTTGGCGCATATGCAGCACTTAACAGATATAGATTTACACTTATAGATTTCTGACATAATTTACGGTACGTTCAGTTGAAGGCACCACAAATAACGCATAATAAAGAAAAGCAAAACCAGCCATTGTTCAGCAAGGACGAGCACCTTATCTATACCTGACAGCTGTCACATCCCACGTAACACTTACGGAAAAGGTATCAATTTCCAATTAGTCCTTGATCTGAAATAGACATTGATAGAGGGCCATGGCCTTGAAAAAATGTGTACAACCCAAGAAACAATGACTAGGTGTACATAGTACATATCTATCAAATAACATGTTTATGTAACTTAATTCACCACATACGCAATTGACTATGAAACACCGCCCTGGGTGATATCTGACCTTCATGTGAAACTACAGAAAAACCAACTTTGTTTGTATTCAACCTTACACCTAGTACTCTGAAAAAGAGATTTATGGGTAAAAAACAACAGTCTCCAGACGGAAAAATTCTAATTTTCCCACCAATATCCCTGTCATAAAGGATTTATATACTGTAATAAAAAAAAAGAAACATGTACATTGTACATATTTTACAAATAGCAAATCGCCTTGATAAAACTCTTGTGAATTTCCATGCTTTCATGTTTATTGAACCTGTGTAAAAAAAAAAAAAAACACTGAGCCAAGATATAAAGACACCAAAGGCCTCAGATATTGCTTCAGATATTTTATATTAAAATGTGATTATTTTATACATTTATACATGAGCATAATGGCACACACACATATGTTTGTTGTTGCTTGAGAAGAATAACCTGAGTGTTGTTTTTGGCCTGCTTTGCCCACTCCCAGGAAGCATGTAGCGCAGTTAAGATGGAGGACGGCTGTCAGCCAAAGAGGTTTTGACGTGGAGGAGCATGAGGGGAAAGGCAGGGTGAAGTTTTTCTTTTTTTGGAAGCAGCGGCACACGGTGGGGGGGGAGGGAGGGGTATGGGTGGCAGTGAAGTACAAAAAAACAAAACAAAAAAACACTTAAGAGGAGTTAGAATACAATCACCAAATCTGCGGATCTAGTCTGACAGTTATCTGCCTCGATCCTCTGTAGTGCTGTTCTGTAACAGAAGTACATGATCTGAAGGCCATCGCTTTAAAGGCCTGTCTGTTTAAATACGAGTTGCATTTTGGTTTTGTCTTGAATGCAAAGGCCTGACCGGCCCAAGTGTAAGCAAGTGTTTTTAATCGCTCGTGGAATGTACAAGATGCACATAAAACACATTTTGTCCCTATGAATATTAAAGAGTAACTACTAACTACACTCTAGATCACATTTGTTTAAGCTTTGTGAGAAATAGGCAATGCAGAATGCTGAATCTGTATTCATATTTGATCTGCAACATCTAGTTTGACAGTTTGATCCAAGTCATACAAAATAATTTGTACATTGTACATTAATTCATGCAAATGACGATTGGACACACCTATGCCCCGCCCCCACCCCCCCCCTCTCTCTCATTCACCCCATAAAGGAGCACATTTTTCAACTTTGTGTAGTAGGGGGAGACAGGCTGAGACTTACTCTTTAAACAAAAAATATTTCTTTGTGAACACTAAACATTGGATATATCTTATGCATTAATACACTATGACTTTAAATGAAAATGCAGCGCATTCATAGGCCACTTATTGATGCGTAGCTCAGTTCACGAGCGTAAACAAGTCAATGTGTCACGAGCGTAAAAATGTATATATGCAAGTGTTTATTTGTAGAGATGTATAATGGCTATCTATCTGGTCATAGAGAGCATGCATCAACAAAACAGCTATCTTAAGCGTAGGAATTAGCATGAATATATTTTGTCATGCAATAGGCATTTGAAAATAACTACGTGGGTCATTCTGCTAAATATGAAATATTTCCCAATTGAGCCCTATACATTAAACGCAATACTGTTGAGAATTAGTGTGCTGTACATTGACGCAACATTCATTATACATTAAATGGAAGACTGCCTTTTAAAATCAGATTTCTCCATGCTAACTAGGTTTTAGTCCTTCATAGAAAAGGACTCCGGACCGGTTAAGCCTAGTCTGATTGGCTGTCAGTCAAATTGCACTGTTAGGCCTGAGAAAATCTTTTGAGCTCAAGTTTCTCTATGAATGACATGCGAATGTGATTATAGATTTGAAGATTTTGATTAATCCTCCTTATTTTTCCATCATCACAATTACAAGCCGGGATAGCACAAATATAGACTATTGTTTTACCAGATGTCTCGTATCCTGTTGCAGGATTGATCTCTGTCACCATGTGCTCTCTCATTCCCCTCTACAATTCAGCACCATAATTGAGTACAAAACAATATGATTGACTGAATAAATATACGTCTTCTGAAAAACCAACGACCCGCATCTGAGGAAGCGGTCATTCAAGAACTCTGACCGCACAGCTTGTGACCAAATCCCATCAAAATTTGCAAGAGATGTTGATTTCTTTTTGGAAATGTTTGAAAGATTTCTGGCCCCCGAGGCCTCTCTGTGTAGAACGTGGATGTTTAATGTATATAATGTATGTCGATGCAACCATGTCAGATAAGTGCCAGAGTTTGGAAAGTTACTCCAGTCTTGGCCAAAAGTTAGAGCCAACCTTTCTGTCATTTGTCAGGGTTTTTTTTATTTTCAGCATTAACCAAATTAATAATCTGAAGGTGACTGTGTCAAGTATAGCCACAATTGTGCCTTGGCTACGTTGACATAAATATCCAGGGTATATCCAGGGTAAGTAGCCTTTTCCCCCGATGGGGGTGCAAAATGACATTTCTGTGCAACACTTTACGAGAATAGGTTCTGACAACGACTTTCCGTTATCGCCATGGAATTGTTGTTTCTCCAAGTATGTGACCATTTTCAACTGCTTGAGGGTAGCTGAGAACACCAGGACTTAGCGGGATTTTTGAAGTCTAATTGTTTGATTTGGTAGGGGCGCATGAAACCACCCTTCTTCCACTCCCAGCTGTGACAAATTGCCATAGAACAGCTTTGATGTGTGAAGTTAACTGGTTTTGATATTGGGATATGTCACATGTCATTTTTCATATTTGCTTTGATAGCTGGAAAGCCTTTGTGCTACCTATCGCTTACCCATTCTTTTGAATTGGTCCGCTTCTTAATTCCCTTAAATAATGTCCATTAGTTAAACCACCTACTGTTTCTTGGATGCATTCCACCTAAGAACTGACTGAGCCTATCTTGCATATATTTTTTTTTATTAAACAAGCAAATTGTGAGCCAAGTTGCCTCGGTTCTTTCAATTCCATTTTTTCCATCTAGTGTGAAAAGCTGCACAATGGTTCAGAAGAGGAGTTGCCATAAGGCACACTAAATATTAATATATTACATACCGTATATCCTAACATTTGCCATGTATTATACAGCAGTGAAATGCCACATGTTCTTTACTGAGGGATCTGAGCCATTCCATGAAAGAGCTGTCACATCAGAGCCTGATGGTGGAAGAGGGGAGCGACTGAGGTGATGTCAGCTGCGTGTGACTGAGGTGTGACCTTGGGTTAGCCGTCTCCTGAAGGGGCACCCGGTCAGTCACAGTGGCACCTCCACAGTGAGAAGAAGAGACGGGGACAGACAGTGGCCATGACAGTTTTTTTTTTTAAAAAGGCGGAGAGTGCTGTCCTTTCTTCATTCACATCGGGGGGGAAGAAGCGGTTGCTTTTGAGCAGCAGTTTACTAATCTCCCCCGGTAACAGGGGCCTGTCGGCGGGGGTGCCTAGACCTGCAATTTCTTTTCCCCCTGAAGACTGTACTACAGCGAAAAACAATGTCTCCAGGTGTCACTTCCCAACAACCCTTCCCGCTACATGAGAAAATCATTGGCCAGCGACTTGGCTTTTCTTAAGCGTCCTGTTTCCAGCGGCACTGCAGACCTCGCTCGCTCGCTCCCTCTCTCTCTCTCTCTCTCTCTCTCTCTCTCTTTCTCTCTGTCTGTCTGTCGGTCTCTGTCTCTCAGGTACGACCTCTGCACAGGTTCTACAGTTTGTGCTCTGAGCATTTAGAATATGGAGGTAACCTGGGTAATTAACTAATTCCACAAAATTGTTTTCTTTCGCAAGATAACAAGCCACAGCCTTTAAGAGTCTCGTGTAATCTTGTTTTTTCCAGCCTAAGGTTTCAAATGAGGCGCTGGCTGCCAAGACAAATAATGCAGACCTTAAAACTTTTTTTTCCTTCCTGGCTCAAGAAAACAGCATTTCTGAATAAATAATTTTCTGCCTGAAAGACTAACATAAATAAACTTTTCTCCTTTCAGGCATGCACTGGACCTAAGTGCTAAAGTAATAACAGAAGGCAGTTATTCAAGCCACACACCTTCCCTCTGGTCTATTAAAAGCCCCGATCTGCAGATAAATAAACAGAGAAGCCATACTTCTGCTGTAGATTTGAAGATGTATTTGTATTTAGGAATGTATCAGTCCGTGTATACATAGATCTGGAATGGGCAATGATTATTTGAAATACATCTTAATAAATAAAGTCTAGGAAGTCAGCTCAGGACGTACTTTCTCTGCATATGATTTGTGGCTTTTACATTCATAATATGGACGATTTCCATGTTCTGACAGGGATAATGTGCCGTTTCTGCTTATGATTTTTGTGTGTGTTTTTGGTAAGGTGACATCACCCCCTTAGCCACATTCAGTACCAACTTCAGTATCAAAAGTTCAATTTTGAGTTCAATTTTTATTAAATTTTTACCACTCCATCATAGTAAAAATATGTTTTCAAGGTGTCCCAGTCAAATGGCGGGATTTAGCCACATCATGTGGTTTTCCCACGTGCAAAGACCTTGGAAAACCCTGGAAATATATGTTAATTTATAGCCAGGTCATGAGTAAATCCTATCAGTGTTACTCCTCAAATTATAGTTGGATTTGTCCGATTATGGCATTTCAACAAAAACTGCCCGCTGAGTGGTTTTGTCAGAGAAAATTGATTCTATGACTGGCTGACTAAATCTAAGCTCTGGTACTGAAAAATATAATTCACAAATTCTGCATAAAGCCCAATTAGTAAGACAATGGAAATAATTGGGTTGTAAGTCACAGGAAAGTGATCTGAATTCAAGAGCTCCATAGCTGTAAGGGTAACACAAAAATGAACGTAACAATGTAATATTATATATATATATAGTATATTTTCTTTAAAACACCCCACATGAATATTATATCAATGTGTTGCGCTCCTTTTGATCTGAATATGATCATCTATTCAAGAAATTAATTTCTCTTATTTGTTATTTTGTTTTATGATTTCCCCCCTTCCCATCTGGAATGCACAGCTGCAATTTTCATTACGCAGATGGAGATAAAGGAGAAGAAATGTCCAAGGATTTTGGATGGAAAACGCTGGAAGAAAGTGTGAATTTGCCAATCGTTCTGTCTGGACGTATTACTCTTTCCCTGCTGGAATTTAACCAGCGGAGTTTTTAAAATTTATATTGTTTTATTTTTTTACAGAACCACTGAGTGTGTCTCAGGCTTTTCAAGATGTCCGCCTGCTCCTCTGTAGGAAGAAGGAATCACCATCACGCACCTTTCATTTTTCTGGCACAGGGGGAAGAAAAAACTCCTTAATGGCTAAAAAGCCCTTATTTTTTCTCTCTTTAGCCTCCCTGAAGTGCACGGCTGCCAGAATCAGATCCTTTCATATCTGCGAATTCCCCGTTCGCTGGTTCTTTCTGCTCGAACAACAAATTTGCGCAGTGACAGCATCTGGCCGGGCGCTTGGCTCAGCCGCCCAGCTGCGTATACCTGGACAAGAACTCAAACAGGAAAAATACAGGAATCCCGGGCCCTGAGACCGAAACGCACCACACTACACGCCATCAAAATGTCATCCCTGCATTAATTCTCCCTGACTCCTGGACCCACAGAGTTGTGCTTGGCCCTTCTTTTCAAGCCAGCCGGGAACAGGTTGGGAAAGGGTCCGTTTGGGGACAAACTCTCCGTGGGATTAGTTAGCAGTTGATGTAGGTTCACTGGGCCTTGAAGCCTGTCCTCATTAGCACTTCCGCCATGCGTGCGCGTGTGTGTGTGTGTGTGCGTGCATCTGTGTGCGCTCACACGCGTATGTTTGTGTGTGTGTGACACGCAGATAAGTACTGTCTTCGGTGTGACTCCACAAAATCCTGCGGTGTAACTGTAATTGGAAGCGAGGTGACGCGAGAGAGAATCTTGATGCACTAGCCACCCCATGTTAGGAGTAAATACCTGAGGTTTTGGCAAAACTGTGGCCTTAACCCCCCCCCCCCCCCAACCCCTCTCCCTCTATGCCCCTTGGGGCCTGGCTCCAGTCCCGCTGTTGTACTCTTCAAAGGATTAATAAGCGGCAGCCCATAGCAAAACAACGAGCCGCGCCGCCAGGAGTTTTTCAGCCTCCTGTCCAAATGTATCACTGGGGCCCAATTCATCTCTGCGGGAATTCTTTGAGAACAGATAGGGAGCTCGCAGGACTCCTGCGCCGCATGAAATCCCCCCTCTCTGACACTCGTCGCACAATGGCAACAGCTGGCCCGAGTGGCCGCTGCAAGTCGAGGGGGGAGGGACCCATTTTTTTTGCAGTTTGCAAAGAAGCAGACCGTCAAAATTTCTGGGGACGAACGCAGCGATTCTAGAGTTCTGGTTATTAGGAAGTGAGAAACGCGCAAAAATAAACAGTTTGTTTATTAATAGCACATTAACTACGTCCTGCTTTAAAACTAGCGTCCAGACCACCTATATGCAGGTGATATTTTTGGGACCAGTTGCATAATGCAGGTTACTAAAGAGAGCACAAAAATGTGCGAAATTCTAATTTTGGTGTTATGCATGTATTCTTATGTGCAAAGTGATCAAAGCAAGCCCTCTAAAACAATCTGCTCATTCGGTGACTTTTAAAGACCCAATGCAGACCTGTCTCATGCACTTTACAAACGTTCCAATGTCGCTCAGTACCGTAAGGTTCATTTTTTTTTCAATTCTGTACCAAATCTGTAAAGTCCATCAAATTAAAAAGTATCTTCTTTAAAGAGATAAAGTTTCTAGCATTTTTTTCACCAATGCGAGTAACCTACTGCCTACAGAAAGGGGGAAAAAAGGCAAGACTTCATAAGTTCTCCTGTACACCCAAGTCAACCCTGTCTGTCAAGGTGAATAGAAGTGGGACTGTTTTTGTTGTGTAAAGCACGTCGAGTGTATACTTTGGCCTCCCTGCTACCACTAGCTTTGCAGTTTGTATGCCTCTTGTGTGGTGTAGAACACGGAGCCGGCAGGAAAGCACATAAAATAACACTTACTCTGACCTTAGTTTCACAAGCCCCAGTTCAGGCAACTATTCACAATGCTTTTTTTTTTCTATTTTTGTCCTACTAACAGAACTCATGCCAAAGTATGATTAATGAATGCATTTTTAAAACCACCACAAAAAAAATAAAATAAAATCAAATCAAACCTGATATCAGACAGAGTCACATATCTAGCC
Source organism: Synaphobranchus kaupii (assembly GCA_029718625.1). Taxonomy (NCBI): domain Eukaryota; kingdom Metazoa; phylum Chordata; class Actinopteri; order Anguilliformes; family Synaphobranchidae; genus Synaphobranchus; species Synaphobranchus kaupii. Next base: position 80,356,094 of record CM056381.1, read on the forward strand.
ATAATTAAATATGTAATGTATCAGCTGGTTTGTTCCAGGATGTTCACTCCTCATGTGAGACAGTTTATAAATACAGGTTCAGGGGCCTGTTTTCTTTAGACACTCGCATTAAAAAATGTTAATAGTTTCATAACCCGAAGCATTTCACCACAATCGCACGTGTAAAGGGGCAGCCTCACCTGTCCAGCGACTCGGGGTCGAAGCAGGTCTTGGCGACGTCGGTGACCTCGGGGTCGCAGCAGTCCCCGTCGTCGAAGTCGTAGCGTACGCTGTTGCACTCGGGGTGGCAGACCCCGTCCCGCCTCTTCCAGTTGTAGCAGGGCCCCAGGTGCAGGCAGTCGCCCCCGTCGTGGCCCGTCAGCGGGTGGTCACACTCGGGGTCGCAGTAGCGGTTGCCGATCTTTCCCGTCTGGCAGTTGCTGAGGACGAAGCGCTGGCGGAGGGAGGAGTTGCGCACCGCGTGGACGCTCAGCTCCCAGGTGATGTTGTAGGGGCGGAAGGCCTCGGTCAGAGCCTGGTGCTGGAGTTGTATCTGGCCCGGGGAGACGGTGGGGTGGCCCCCATCGTCCTCACAGACGTTCACCACCCGGTACCGGACGGTCTTCCCCGTCCGCAGCTCCCAGTGCTCGTTGTAGCTGAGGACCACGTCCGTGTTGTCGCACACGGTCAGCCCGCACGGCGGCGGCTGAAAGGGGGACACCAGCGCCCGGTTGGGGACAGGGACCACCTCCAAGGTCGGGTGGCCGCTGTCCTTGTAGGGCGTCCAGAGCCGGTCGGCTCCGGAGAAGTCGCCCCTGAGGGCCACGACGGGCTCCTCCTGGTCCGACTGGAAGTAGCCCTTGGAGAGGCCTTCCTGGGACCGCGGCCGCCCCCACAGGACCACGCCCGCTATCTGGCCCCTAAAGTTGTGCCCGCGCTCCGACTGGTCGCCACCCAGGAGCAGGACGCGGCAGGTGCCCATGAAGGAGCTGTAGAGGTCGCCCGACTGCGCCCGGCTCTCGCCCACCTTGGCGCCGTCCACGTACAGGGCCATCTTGCGCCCGCTGTAGCTGGCCACCAGGTGCGTCCAGGTGTTGGGCAGGTAGCGCTGGTGCCCCATGATGGTGGTGGTTTTCGGGGAGCGGTCGGTGCGCAGGGTGAAGAAGAACCGGGCGTCCCTCCTTCCCGTGGGGTCTACCGTCCGGATGCCCACGGACCACCCTTTCTCACTCATGGAGTGGGAGCAGTTGTCGAAAACACCTGTAGGGAGGTGGGGCGGGGAGGGTGATGGAAACCACAGAATGAGAAACAGCAGAGGCAACAAATCTGATGGGCATAAAGAAATTTAAAAAACAACTTTGGGGGGGGGGGGGGGGGGCAGCCAACGTCTCGCATGCAACGCAATTCGCAATGTCTCAGAAATGCGACCTTTTCCGAGTGCGAGATCGAAATCAAGAAAAAAAGGAGCCGAGATGGAAATCTCCTTTTTTTCTGACTCATATTCCTATCGCGTTGCCTCGGGAACCTGGGAACACATTACGCAATTTAAAAAGTGCGCCGGACCGCTCGCGATGGGCCGTGCCTCTCGGCTCGTTCTAGCGGTTCTGACTGGATTTGTTATTGATACGCTGTCACTTCTGTGAATTATGTATTTGTATTTGCTGAGGGATTCGGGGCTTAGCTAATGGCGGAGAGAGAGAGAGAGAGAGAGAAGACGGGAGATAAAGGGGGCAGCGCAGAGACTTGAGCAACAACAAAAAAAATAGGTGGTATTTAACTGTGAGCCTGGAGAAGATATTAGATCTCCCTCTCCCTCCAGGTGGACAAGGAGAAATGATGTCATCCTTGTTATTTTGGAAGCCTCTCTTTCTCCGAGGCTTCTTGGAGGGAAGTTTAGACGGCTCTGTTTTTTTTTTTTCCCCCCGTTTCTGACAGCCGTGCTTTTATACGTGAAAACCTCCTCTGGACGATCCACGATGCCTCCTGACAGCAATCCGATGCTGGGAGAGCGATAAGGCCTCAGAGCCTTGTTGATGGCACACACGCACCTTTGAGTGGGATAAGGGCGTCGAACAGGTGACACTAATCTAACTGCAGGAGATTTTTGGGGGTAAACGTGTATTTCTACCACAAGGGGCGCTGCATTCACACACGGCCACAGCAGTATGCAGCAACCACAGATTATTGACAAAAAGCCCTGGGAACGGACCTTGATTGTCATTCTGACTTTGTCTTGTCTACAAAATCACAACTCAAAAACCACTCTACCTCTGAGCCTGTGGGTGATATAACAGTTGTCCTGTGTGGCTATCATAGGAAAAAAGATAACGTTGAGCAACAGGAAAGTTTTAGACGGGGTAAAATGTATGCCAATGGCTGACAAATTTCCGATAATGAGGTCAAAAATATTATTGAGTCTCATAGGCAAATAAACATTGAAGATAAACAGTCTGTCAACCAGATGTCATTAATTATACAATTTCCAAGCGTGCACTTGATTTAGGCTAATAGCTAGCAAAATGATACCATGTTGATAAGGTGCAATTTTAAAAAGAAAAGCTTCTCATGAAAATTATTATGATGGCTCGTTAAGTAGATTGCTGCTTTCTATTGTAGGTTTTTATTTACAAAGAAATACTGTTTTTTTTAAGTTTTTTTTTTAACAACGGTTACGTACGTGTCTGTGGTTAGACGAGGGAGGGCATTCATTGAAGTAATACTGATGATGTAATCTAAGCCAAGGGGATTCTAGGTGAAAACATCTGAGGACCCTTAAATGAATACCGTGCTGCATCGACACCTACTTCCTAAATAAAAACAATCGCTGCATCACATTTGGATCAGTGCATGTAAAACCTCTATATATGGCACTTGAATAAGGTGGTATAAGAAATTGAATGGTAAAATCCTAGGCTCAAACACTCTCTAAATATTATTAGGTCATTTATCCAACCTGAGGTAAGTGAGGGTAGCTCCCCAATTAAAGTCACAGATTCTCCCCCAGCTCTTAAAACACTGCCGTTACATCTGGATTCCAGATGTCCTAAAACCAGGCCAGCTCAAGGTCAGGGAACACCCCCTCCCCACAACAAACACACACACACACACACACACACCCACTCCCACACACACACACACACACACACACACACACACACACACACTCCCACACACACACACACACACACACCCACTCCCACACACACACACACACACACACACACACACACACACACCCACTCCCACACACACACACACGTGTGTACGCATGCACGTACATACACAAACACATGCACGCACACTCAACTTACGCACGCATGTACGCACACTTTCACACAAACGTACCCCGCGTGCACATGCACACACACACAAACACACATACGCACATGTGCACGCATGCATACACACACACACACACATGCGTGCACACAAACACAGATTCTCCAAAACCTCCACAAACATTTGTACACGCGGGAAAAAGCCAAAGACCCTTTTCACTAAATGCTACTTACACCGTCTGCCAGTTTGTACTTTTAGCTTTGCTGTCCATTCACTATAAGCACTAAATGAGCCTCTCAGCCCAACTGCGGCTGTTCATTCAGTCCAAAGCAAGCCAAGAGGGGTGCTAGACTGTGTCAGTCTTACAAGTGCGACAACGCGGCGATGCCAAATCGCCGCTTCTTTGGAAACCCACACAGGAGTGGAGTGCCTCTGAGTGTAGATTTCAGAAAGCAAAACGTTTGCCCTGGGTGGCAGCTCTATGCAAACAAATGGCAATGCAGAGCTTCATAAGTAACCTCTCCCTAATTCACAACCCTCCCCTGAGGAAGTTGTGTCTCTACAGAGACGTGGGTAACTCAATACTTGGACACAACAAATGCTTTGATCCGTACGGTCTAATAATTTCTCAATAGTACTGCGATGATATGCTGGAGATTTTCAATAAACGCAATTAACTACATTTGAATAACTATATTAAATTAGCTAGAATTGAAGTTCCCTCACAGGAAAATAAAAGTTATTCTATTCTATTGGCCAGGCAGGTAGCCAAATTCCATAAAGGTGCTGCACACAATAGCACTTTTTACGTGTTTCTCAAATTCACTATTCGAGGAAGAACCACCATAGAGATGTGACACTTTAGTATCGGTACGTGCCCATTTTACCTTTGAATGTATTCACCTGCAGATTAAACATATCTGGGAGGTTGTGAGAGCCAACTGTGAAACAAAGACAGAACCCTGTAATAGGGCCCGGTGGAGGAACTGATAGTCTGTTCGATTATGTCGGATATGCACCGTCGATAACAGGCTTGGCTAGTAGCTACGGCTTTAATTATTCACTTTTAGCAGCGAAAGCAGTGGCTTTGCAATTAATATCTTTTTTTAACTGAAAGGAGCTATTCCTGTCGTATAAATATTATAAATATCTACAATTATTCAATTTTCATCAACAAATTGTGTGGGTTTCATGGCCTTTGTAACAAGACTGGAAAATTTGATTACAGCCATCAGCAAAAGAAAAATAAACACATTGATTATGCCTTTGCATATTTTCTACATTAATAATTGGAAGGAAAACAACAAGATTTAGATAGAGCCAAGTGTTCAGTCTTTTGGTTAATTTTAGGTTTGCTACAATTAGGCATTATTTGGTCCACTCTATTAGGGGTATGTTGAATTCATTTTCTTGGGGAAAAAAAAACATTTTTCCCCCATGTTACACAAATGTTTTCTTTGTCGGTTTTTCAACTTGGACACGACTAAATTCACAACCATATTTATGTTTACATTACATTATATTACATTACATTAATTTAGCAGATGTTCTTATTCAGAGAGACTTACAATGTAGAAGAGCAGAAGTGCTTTCGTCTGATTTATACAAGTGATAGAGCCAAACTTGGCTAACAACATTACCAGACCAGCGAGCAAAGACACAACATCTTTGCTATGCTAACCAAGGATGGTTTTACCACGCCCTAGCAGGTATGACTTTAGTTGTTAGTTTTCAGAGCCTGGGGACCTGTAGTTGACATCATGTCGTTTAATGTTAGTGGTAGGAAGATGACAAGCATTGTTGGGCTGAATGGCCTGTTCTCGTCATTAAATTATGTTATGTTAATGTTCAATAGGACCGTTGGCAAGTTGTCAATGAAATGTTCTTGTATTTCTAGGGAATTACCATACTTTGATCCCCGACCTCTATGGATAAGAGCCAATGACATAGTTTTCCACGTTCTTAATATGTTGATTCTAGATGGTTTGAGATGTGTTTGCAAATAACTTGTTTAGAAAAGCTAGTGGGTATTCCTACTAACCACCAACTGCACCTTCTCCCTAGCTTTGAGAAACCCATTTATAGGAGCCTCTGTACTGCATTTATTTTTTTTTTAAAGTAAATTAAAACAAAAACTGTGAGAAGTAAATTAACTTCTCAAAGTTTAAAAGAAATCACCAGAACATTGAGATTCCATGCCCCCCGAGTCAATTCAGACTAGGAATTTTTCCATAGTTTATCAAATTACCTTCCAAATAAAATGCATCAGCCCAGTCAAAGTGATGCAAAAAAGAAGCCCCAAAATACCATCATTGCTAAAAACGGAAGCATGTTTCTCAGATGTAGTAATCATATCTAATTACCCACATTTATAGCACGCGTTTGTTCAACAATGCAAGAGACCGCATATTGTTGCAACATTTTAGAATTATGAGTCAACTTAAGGAATCTGACTTTAGCTATTTACTATTTCTAGAACAGCAAACACCTCTTTGTGTTGTATATTATAATAGTATCCTTCAATTTGCAAGCTGGGGCATACGTATGTACAATCATCCAGGTGGTGAGCAAAAACTTTTACCTGGGTGAACGAGGCACAGGTGCATGCAATGGAACAGAATAGAATAGAATAGAATAACTTTTATTTTCCCATTAAGGAATTTCAGTTGTAGCCACCAGCAACAACAAAAAAGACATAGACAGTGGGGCAGACCCACAACACACAAACAAACATATCAAATAAAGACATTCAATAGAATCATTGCATTAATCAAACTAATTAAGTGAATTAAAGTGGAATACAGCCATGCTGTTATGGTACGAAATTAGTGGTTGCCCAATACACTATAAAGTGACTTTACATTGGTTTTAAAATGTTAGTTCACTACTTGTTTCAACCACGAGATATTGTGATGAGTCGTTATACTGCCCCTACTTGTATCCTACTCATCATTATATAATGTTAAAAAAAAACTATTTTCATAATCTGAACAACATAAACTACTGTCTTTTTAAGTTTCACAACTGGCCCTGTGAAATCTCACGTGTATCCTCTCAAAAACAGAACACAACCAAAACCTGATTTTAAATTAGTAGCAGGCTCCATATAGCCCTTAAGAACATCTGATTTATTTCTTAAAAGAAGTCAAGCCTGCCAATAAAAGATGTCTCTTGTGTAAATTCAGTTCCATGTGGGTGGCATCGCCAAAAAGGTTCAGTACCTGGCAACCCTGCCCAGAACCCAGGAAAGTATGTTCATAACAAAGTTTTGAAAAGACAGTGCAAAAGGCATTTCCACAACATGTGCATGAACTTCGAGAGCACCTGCCAGTTTTATCATCCAAAATGCCATACGATTTTTCAACGATTTTCACGGATAAGGAGCCAAATAGACTATGGGCCTGATTTATGAAGACCTTTAGCAAGTGCGAAGCCTTTCGGCACACGCTAAACTAATAACACAACCGATGATTGGTGCAAAACAAATACCATGACCAATCATGGTATTTCTGCATGCGCTAAAAGGTTTGGCAGATGCTGAATGTCTAAATCAGGACCTATGTGTATTAACAAAAGATGTATTAAATGCGGTATGTTCAAGATGAGATAAAAATATTGCAAACTGTTTTATGAACAGAAACTATGCTGGAATGAAGTTCCAGCTGCGGGCAAGCATGTATGGTATGATACCGATTTTTAAGAACATCGCTCACTGCTTCCCCGGCACGCTCTCTAAATTTCCCAGACTTTCCCAATTAACATCCAAATGCAGGTTTGCGTTAAAAACAGGGACCTACATGTCTGCAAATCCATATTGTGATTAGAATCAGACAACGCTGAAGAGGCACATGTGGAGTGCTTCAAGACTTCCCACGGAGCACGGGAATTCATATCAAGGATATTATTTCCCTCCAAAATGTCTTTGATCCTATCATTGTGATTTTCCAACCACACAAACCACACAAACTAGCCCAAAAGTGTAGCACATGCGCAGGCCCACGATTGATCAAACGGAAATGGCAATAGCAACATAAACATCGGCGTGCCTTAAACGAAGCCAGGGGAACAGAGAGAGCCAACCTTGAGGCTCCAACCCAGTCCCCAGTCCAATATCACCACAGATCGGTGGCACGTAATGGCCTATATGACCAAAATCACCACCACCACCACCACCATTCGCCATCCCCATTGGGAATATACAAGATAAACAAGACTTGCCGGTTTCCGGTTCTGCCGCAGAACAAGCTGTCTGTTGGAAGTCTGTTGGAAGTCTGTTGGAAGAGCCGTTATACCGGGTGGTCAACCCACTCCCAGTCCCCGGGTCAACCCACTCCCAGTCCCCGGGTCTCATGTTCACAGAGAGGGACACACATTCACAAATTCACCGTGTCCGATTTCTGTGAGGACTCCAACGGTGTAATTTCTCCAGGCTGGCTCAAAATCGAATTTCTGTTCAAAATGTATCCCCCCCCCCCCCCCCCCCCCTGCCCTGTTCTCCTGAAACAAGGGCCTATGTTCAAGGTGAGCAGTTTTACAGAAGACTTCCGTGTGAAGATTGCATGCCGGATGGCACAAGGGTAAGAGCCACTCCACATAAGACTGTCTGCTATACTGTATGTCCGTGTGTTATGTGGCACCAAGTTGAATTTCAAAATGTTCAATAGCTTAGCCTGCTACTTCGTAGACTATTATGATGGGGTGTCCACTATTTCTGTTTATATTAACAGAACAACTGCCATAACATAACAAACATAATAACTTTGGTGGCAGCTGCTGATCCGCCAGAGTTTTGCTGCACATCAGTCTGCTAGTAAAGACAGCGGCCATTTTGCCTTCTTGTAACAGCTTATCCTCGTCTCCATTGCCCTGCCACAGCTGTCTGCTAGCAAAGCGCTGGGGCGCTAATCTCCAATCCCCGGCGGACCAACAGCTGTGACAGTTGTGGACAGCTACTAGGGCTGCTTCATGTTTGCTGGCTGGGAATCAACCATCGATTCAACCGACGTGCAAATGCAACGAAAACGGGGAAGTTCTTTCAGTTAAAGGTTGTATCAGCGATTTTGGGTGGAAACATAAATGATCACATTCATCTGATTTTTCCTCACGATCCGCTAGCTGCCCGCCCCATAAGCAGGCCGTCAAAAACCGCGTCTCTGTAGGCAGCCTATGCTCCGAGATCGTACACAAAAACAAATGGTACTACCAACCACTCAAAACCAAAATAAACAGTATTCCAACCAATCACAATGATCTGCACAAACGCTAATACTCTTATCTCGCTGAAATCTTGACGGATTTACAAACGGTTTGGTTTCTTACAAACATTATTAACGTGGTTATAATTCTGAACACTATTTTTTAAAACATAACATAATTATTCATAAGTATGTTTGTTTGGGATTTCGCTTCAGAAGTGACGTCACCAAAAATCGCTGATACAACCTTTAAATAAGCGCCTTGTGCTGTGCCTTGGATAACCGAGAAAGCCAATGACCTCATCAAGAGCCCAAAATACCTCCACAGCACTGCATGCTGATCTCTGATCAGCCTTCCTAGCACACACCCTTGCCAGAACCATTTAGAGAAAGGGCTGGGTGCTGATCTGGGATCAGTAGAAATTAGCATCATGCACCCAGACCACCAAAGAAGGCCTCTTCTTGCTTGATTGACACTTATTGTATGGAGCTCGGGTCCTATGTTTCTAGTTCTAATATTTATCACAAACACATGCATACACAATTATGTACACCTCTTCCAATGGAAACAGGAAATACGGCATGTCTTCTACAAGAAAATAAACTCCACACAGATCCATACGAGAGGGATTGATAGGTTTCAAAATTGACAGGGCTGTTCGGTTGAACGTTAGGGAAGCTAGTCGTGACAGAAAACAGAAGAAGGAACAGCAACCTTTATCGGAAAAACGTTTGAACAGAGCCATTTTAGAGTGCCTTTCAACTCTTGTGCAAAAGGGAGCGCCGCACTATTCACTGTAACCTATTCCTACTCGCCACATGCAACAATGCCTCCAACCAAGGTCGTTTCAATGCACACGCTATTCACTTAAATACCGCGAGCCCTCTGAATGAGCGCTCGTCCCCGTGGTTCACACCGTATAGCCACACAAAAGGGAGCTGCATTCCTTTCGGTATGAGGCAAATGCACTCCCAAAAGGAAGTAGAGCTCACTCCTCAGGTCCTGCTGTTGAACCGGGTGGCCTGGGACCTTATCTGACTCAAAATCGGTTCAGGAACGCTATCAAAGTTCCCTCCCAATTCAAATCTGGTGAAAACCAAAAGGTTTTTGACATGTTTTACATATTTATATATATATATAAATAACCTTCCATAACTTTCATAGTGTTAACTCATTTCATAGTGTTAACTCGAAAGGGCGGCAGTGTAGTATAATGGTTAAGGAACTGGCCTTGTAACCGAAAGGTTGCAGGTTCGATTCCCAGGTAGGACACTGCCGTTGTACCCTTGAGCAAGGTACTTAACCTGAATTGCTTCAGTGTATATCCAGCTGTATAAATGGATAATATGTAAAAAATGCTAAAAAGTTGTGTAAGTCGCTCTGGATAAGAGCGTCTGCTAAATGCCTATAATGTAATGTAATGTAAATTTCAAAATGAAATGCCTTTTGTGCAAAATCCAACAGAATTTGTTGTGGGGGGGGGGGGGAACCATCTGGTGCAGAGCCTGCCATCCACTGGACGATTTTCAGAGCGCTCATTCCAAAAAAGCAGTTACGCGGTTGAATTTGTAAAGACGATGAGCAATGGCGAGGACGGCGATTATGGGCGGGGGTCAGGGAAAGCGTGGCACAGCGATTATGGGCGAGGGTCAGGGAAAGCGTGGCACAGCGATTATGGGCGGGGGTCAGGGAAAGCGTGGCACAGCTAAAGCAAATATCGCCAAGGCGGAACGTTCCCCTGCACGTCAGAGCGTCTCAAATTCTCTACGTTTAGAGCGGGGGGGGGCAAAGATGCGCCCGGTTGGGCCACCCGCCGAGGCGTCTCGGCCGTGATCAAAGAGCGCCGTCACACAGGTTAGCGCCTGCAGAGCTCCAGGAGTTATTTCCAGGCCTGGCTGGAGTCTTCAAGCGTGCCTCCACATACAATGTGTTCCATTTGTAATGTTCCACAAATTGAAACTCCCTCCCAGCCAAGCAAACGGCATCGAGCCGAGCTATTCCAAAAGTCTACGACAGGCTCAAGGGAAATCTCTTTCGTACGCACTGAAACAGAAATTCCGCTGGACCTGGGGAAATGTATGCATTCCTTACATTGAGTCTCATGTAGTCTTACCACCAGGGGCCACATGTATAAAACTCTTGAGTAAAAGAATGCGTAAAAGAACGCTCAGGGTGAAAGTCGGAAATCTGCTTCAAAAAAAGGTTTTGCATTTACTACCTCTGCCTTTCGGTCACGGTGTCGCCATATCACACTGACCCCAAACATTGCGTATTTATGGTGTCCATCGTGCGCCGAGGTACGCAGATTCTCACAGCACGTGTTATATTATACATCTGAATTTCTGAGTGGAAACTCGCTTACGCGGCTTTCTGAGGGCAATTTTCTGCTCAGCACTGTTTATACATGTGGCCCCTGCTCAGCACTGTTTATACATGCGGCCCCTGCTCAGCACTGTTTATACATGTGGCCCCTGCTCAGCACTGTTTATACATGTGGCCCCTGCTCAGCACTGTTTATACATGTGGCCCCTGCTCAGCACTGTTTATACATGTGGCCCCTGCTCAGCACTGTTTATACATGTGGCCCCTGCTCAGCACTGTTTATACATGTGGCCCCTGCTCAGCACTGTTTATACATGTGGCCCCTGCTCAGCACTGTTTATACATGTGGCCCCTGCTCAGCACTGTTTATACATGTGGCCCCTGCTCAGCACTGTTTATAGATGTGGCCCCTGCTCAGCACTGTTTATACATGTGGCCCCTGCTCAGCACTGTTTATACATGTGGCCCCAGGACTTATTTACGTGGTCACATATAAAACAAAGGCGCATAATGGGTGGGAACAAATGTTTAGGGAAAAGTGCTTGCAACTCCAAGGCTATAGGTTACATTCCCAGGTGAGACGCTGATGCTGCACCCTGCAGTAAGGTACTTAACCTAAATTGCTTCAGTTCAGCTGTATGAAGTGATTGAAGATAAAGACTGTAAGCCGTGTGGGCCCTTCTGTATATGAGCACCTGCTAAATGCTTAATTTATGCCTCGATGTCTAGACTCATTTGAACGGCAATGTTCTTGGTACCTTGCTAATTTCACCCATAAAAAAAGTAACAAAGCTCATTATGAAAAGACAACAAGCATTACATTTCTTAATTACTTTGTTTGGCAGAATTTGTTACTCAATGTTTTAGCTCTGCAGATAGATTGAATTTGGCCTTGTGAAAAAGTGACTTTTTTGGAAGTGAATTGAAGACCCTGGTGCAAAAAGTACTGAAGTCACAAAATGTCTATTTTGAGAAAATCAAATCCGAAAATATCATTGATCCAGAAAATCAGCCATTAAATGTTTTGCTGTTTTTATGCATTGCTTAGGCACCTTTTCTGTTAACAATATGTATAGGGTGGACTTAGCTAAACAAATACGACATGTTTCTATGCTCAACTTGAATTGTCTAAAAATGTGACTTCAGTACTTTTAGCACCAGGGTCTTCAATTTGAATATGGTACAATGTCTGGCCTTATCTGATCAGAATCATTTCCATTACAGCAGGAAGAGATGTGTCATTGAGTGAGCTGCATTATGCCAGTCAGGCATCAGGACCATTCCACTCACCTAAATACACGTGTAGTGATGATTCTGGGCTTAACTGAGAAAAATCACGCTTGTTCCACTTCAAACAGAGCTTACGTACTTCTCTATGTACTGAGAAAAGGCTTCTGTCTATTGACTGAGCAGAGGAAACAACGGATGATGCTGGCGGCTCAGTCCCTATGCAGACATTGGTATGGATGCCTACATTTGTACTTAACTTTGACACATAATTATAAATGAATACAAGTGAAACTTTCCTTCTTCGCACTTCTTTAGACTGAATTTGTTAAGAAGAAAATTTGCCCTTGCAGTTAATTGTGTTAGGTTTGTTAATTATAACAATTATAACAAATGATCCTAGGCTATCGAGAGTTGTTACCTCCGCAGGAGCCACTGGGCCCAAAACATATGATTCGAAATAAGCAAACGGTATTTCTGAATTGCATTGCAGGATGCATTGTTATAATACAAGCTGTGTACCAATCAGTACTAAGTGCAAATCCATTGCCAGTAGTCAGGATATACATCACCTTGAGTCCTTTTTTAATATGGATTTATGTACCGGCATATTCATTCTTTTTCAACGAGCGCTCACTTCTGCATAAGTCACACGTTGCCACGGTGATAAAAGGCAGGTGGATCGGCGGGTTGAGAAGAGAGTTCAGATCTCTAAAGAATTCCACAAATCACAGGGAATCGCACGCTTCTGGAAACTTAATGCTTTCCCTGCTTCTCTTATGTGAGTCCTCGTGGTTTTCCATTTCCTCGTCGAGTCATATTATTGGGTATTTTCTCGTTTTTTATGTGCAGGGCCGGAAGTTTTCAGAGACTGGATTGTGTATCCTGCAATTCAGTCCTCCAGCAGCTAGATGCCAACCCTTATGGAAATGTAATATACTGCAGTATATTTTAAATATATTGTGATGACAGTTTAGATATATTTACAATATACTGCAGTATATTCTTTTTCCATAAGGAATACAGGCCATAAAAAAATTTAAATGCATAAAAAAAGACATTCCATGGCTTGGATCCTTAAATCTGTACAATCTCATGCTGTGACCACAGGTTGAGACCTATAACCGGGAGTCTGCAATGGATGGACACAACTGAGTATGATCACGGTTCACTGTGATTCTTGTTGAAATCTCACACATGCGTACGGTTCATATTGTCCCATTCAGACTTAAGTCCTGTAAGGGCAAGGAAACCTTTCTCTACTCTGCTGCTTTTATGTGGAATAAACTGCCAATTAACCTAAAGTGTTGCAGGCAGGTTCAAGTCCTTCCTAAAACGATGATTCCACAGGGGTATGTTTCACTAAATGAAATGGTAGATTTTTTAAATCTAATTGTATCACTGAATTTTGTATCATCTTTTAGTTTCTTATTATGGTGATTTTAAATTGCATTGTGTTAAAGTGCATAGGTGCATAGGTGTCCACTTAATTATGATATATATTTTGAGAGTATAATGATTGATTATATGTATGATATGTATTTTGAGATTGTGATTACAGGATATTACATTGTTGTTGACCTATGGTTGCATGTCAATATACCTTAAGGACCACAATGGAAATAAGCTTTTCAGCCTTATTGTGTTAACCTTGACAGTTTATTCAGATCGGTACATGATGTTCCTTGAACTGCCTCTTGTATTTTTTCTGATCATTTCATTTAGTGAAACATACCCCTGTGGAACTATCGTTCTTATATTTTCTTCTAATGTTTTTTTATGTATGATTACCAATTATTGATCATCATCATCATCTATTATTACGATGTATTTTCTATAATTATTGTTTTGTAGAAGTACCCCTGGTTAAGCCCTTTGAGTTTTTTTGGGATTTTCCGTGCACGTAAGTGCTTATAAATGTTTGACCACTGTTTTTAGAAAATTGTGCAAATCAAATCAAAATCAAATCAAAATCAAAATCAAATCAAAAATGATCAAATAAATTCAATCAATCAATCAATCAATTCTCACACAACGGCTTAGTAGCCAAGGCGTTCTGCTATGACTATTTTTCCAGCTGCCGTTTACGAGCTGCAAGTCATCGCGTTAGACATTTTTGCCGAAGCAGCGTCATGTTGCGCTACCAGTTTTACAAGCAGCGAGAGATTGTGCCAACGGCCAATAAAAACAGCCACTGAGAAGAGCAGTGTGACGGTAAAAAGCAGGTGTCTTCCTGTAAGCTGTTTCCAAGCAGAACCACAGGACGTACTGGTGAAGTAAATGTGTGCGCTAAGATGAAAATGCACGCCGGGCCCATGCAGGAGAGGTCAAAGTTCAAGTGATAGCGCTGATTTTTTAGAACCTGGTCCGCTGAGCTACTCACCACAAATTACGTGATAAATTGGGGTACATATTGGGCTCAAGCCCTCTTTTCTCGAGTAGGCTAGGCGTAGCTCACTCTCTGTTAGCCGTTAGCTACGTTAGCAATGCTAAGAGCCTGGAGTTTTAATTTATTCCCATTAACAACAACTATGGGTGCTTTTTAAAAAAAAAAAAAGAGGATAAAACCAGACCCATTTATTGGCAGTTATGAGGTGGCACGGCCTCGTTTATCAAAGTTCAAATGTAGAAAATGTTTAAACAAGCAGACTCATATTGAAATCGTACAGGCCTACGTGATAATTTCAAGCCTAACTCATTTGTTCATCTGTTGATACCGATACCATCCAGTCCATGCTCTTTAACATTTAAGATGGATACTTATCCCTCATAGCTCAGTCACATACAGTAAATCTCTTTCCCTCACACATGTGCACATCTAGTCTGTTGTATCACTGACCTAGGAGACTGAAAATTCTCTGATAAAGATTTGGATAGAAGCGATTTGCGTATATAGTATAATATGATAGAATATTGCTAGTATATGCATAGTAGTGTATTGTACATTGGTGACAGTTCCCCTGCGGCTTTAAAAAGGTCTAACTGTGCCGATAATATATCATGAATGAAAAGTGAGAGAAGTTGGACGTAGCAGATCCGCATGATCTGCCAAACTGGATCAAACTGAAATCTTTCAGATAGTATTTCTCTCACAGGAAGTTACTCTCAGTTATGAGCTTAGTATTTTACGGTTCATCCTGGACAGTAAAATTGTGGCACTTCCATTCCCACTGGAAACGGTTTCATCTCCCCATGATAAATCTCGTAACCCCGGAGAATTTATGCATTATCTTTCTCCCTCGTGCTATCACGTTGGCCAGCTCATAGGAAAAGGCGCTTGAGAGGACTGAAGGTATAGTAAATTTCTCAAGATGGGGGAAAATAATCCATGATTACAAGAGACCCGTCTCCTACACACCCAGCCCCTCTCCCTATATCTCCCTATATCTTGCAGACGCTTGTGTCAACCTTCGGCTTGTGTCAATCCTACCCCTGTTTCTGGAGCCACATCACAACGTGTTTTGCCCCGCCAACACAACCACCTCGACACCACCTTAAAGAGTAACTACACCCACTGTCTCAGCCCGTCTCCGCCTACTACACAATTTATAAAAAATACTTTGTGGGGTGAGCGAGGGAGAGGGGTGGGGGCGGAGGAGCTGTGTCCATCGTCATTCACACTAATTAGCGTACATTGTACAAATTATTTTGTATAACTCGGATCAAACTGACAAACTAGACATTGCACATCAAATATGAATCAAGATTCAGCGACTGCATGGCCTATTTCTCACCTCAAATATTTTCAGAAACATATTTTAGTGGACTATTTAGGTGGAATAAGAGAATTGAACAGGACGCCACGTTGTTCCAGTTTAAAAACGTGGAGGCGAAACAAAAGTAACGTAGCCGGTCTGACCAATCAGGTGACGGCTGTTTCCATTGTGGGCGAAAACAATTATTCATATGAATTATTGATATTTCAACCATTAGGGGCAGCACAAAGACTCTTTTCTACCAGTTTCTTATGATATACAATATTATTTCAGAATTGTTCAAAATAATGCATGAATAAGTTTCATTATAAGGTAGGCATACAAACACGTTTACAGCCAAAAAAAAAGTGATCTAGAGTGTAGTTACCCTTTAAAGCCGAAACAGGCCTTCCTTGTGAACAGCCTACAAAAACCAAGCGACGTCGTGTCCTGACCAATGCGCCGGCCATCCCCGCGCTGTAAACTGCGACAATCCCGTCATGCACAGCAGCGAATCAAAACCCCATCCGCTATCCGAGAAGGACCAGCAAACCCCACGTCCAAAATGCTGCGCGTAAAACTAAGAGGAACCAGGTGCGAACCGCAAGTTCCATTCTGACCCCAACCCTCACGCTCTCTCATCATTTTCACCTCGTAACCGTTTATTGCCCCCACAGTATGACACCGTTGCTTTCAGTGACTTTTTTTTCTCCCTGCCGGTGTAACACCTTCATGACTTGTCTCATGACGCCGTCTTTGGGTATTTTACCGTGACCGACATTTATAATCTGGATCGCGGACGTTTGAGTTTTGGAAGCCAACGGCGAGACAGCTGGAAACGCTTTGTCATAACTGTATTTGTGCCGCTTTCAACAGGAAATCTGCTCAGGGCGGGAAGAGCCTGTGTGGACTGTGGCACTATCTGACTTGGTCAGTGCTACGAGATGCAGCATCTCAACCCCTCAAGTCCCGAATGCTTTTTCAAAGAGGAAACACATTTTAACAGTCATTCCCTATACGTTTAACTACCACAACTTCAACAGCGTCAAATTCTCACTTCTTCTAGGGGACACTTACTTTATTGTCGAGTCAATGAAGGTGCACTACAACTTCTAACTAGAAGAGTAAAGTGCGGTAGGGTGAAATATGATGTTGTCATAATTTCAGCCAATGAGAGAGATTAAGCTGTAGCACAGCTAGCTCATAGATGACAGTTACCATGACAGTCTTGGGAAAAGAAAGGTTACAGTCATACAAAGATATGCAATTCTTAAAAAGCTTAAAGAGTAAGTGCACTCAGTGAGCAAGGGAGACGGGTGGGGGCGGAGGAGCTGTGTCCATCGTCATTTGCATAAATTAACATACACTGTACAAATTATTTAGTATAACTCGGATCAAACTGTCAAACTAGACGTTGCACATCAAATATGAATCAAGATTCAGCAACTGCATGGCCTATTTCTCACCTCAAATATTTTCAGAAACATATTTTAGTGGACTGTTTAGGTGGAATAAGAGAGTTTATAAACAGGACGCAACGTTGTTCCGGTATAAAAACGTGGAGCCGAAACGAAAGCAACGTAGAGGGTCTAACCAATCAGGTGCCGGCAGTTTCCATTGTGGGCGACAACAATCATCCATATGACGTAGAGGTACCTCCAAAGAGGTACTCTGACATCACGATCGGGGCGGGGGCAGTGTGGGGAGCAGACAGGAAATTTCAACCACTAGAGGGCAGCACAAAGACGCTTTTCTACCAGTTTCGTATGATACACAATATTATTTCAGAATTGTTGAAATAACGGAATACATGAATAAGTTTAATTATAAGGTAGGCATACAAACACGTTTACAGCAACAACAACAAAAAGTGATCTAGTGTGTACTTACCCTTTAAAGAAACAAAGTGGCCACCTAAACAGATGTTTCAATTGTTTTTAATATAACATTAATCTTTAATATAGTATATTATTTAATATGATAAAGTATAATTGCTTTAACTGACCTACATACAGTGAGCACCATAATTCATTGGACAGTGACACATTTTTTGTTATTTTGGTTCTGTACTCTAGCACTTTGAGTTTGAAAGGATACTGTGACAATGAGGTTGAAGTGCAGACTGTCAGCATTAATTAGATTTTTATGGGAATTGGGGGGTGGGACTAGATTTAGCTGTAAATTATGCTGGAACAGTATGGAAAACATGGTTGGCGAAATGGCTGTAAGTCATCAAGGGTCTGAGGTATCAAACGAGCCTCAAACCATCACTCTGCTGCCAGATATGCAGTAGATATGGATGGATCACTTTAAGGGTTGTTTCTCCTGACAAATTTTCCTACTGAACTCTATGGAAAAATAAGACAGGAGAAGAAACCCTTCAAGTTATCCATCCATATCTACTGCATATCTGGCAGCAGAGTGATGGTTTAAGGCTTGTTTGATACGTCAGACCCTTGATGACTTAGAGCCATTTAGCCAACCATGTATTCCATACTGTTCCAGCATAATTTACAGCTAAATCTAGTCCCACCCCCCAATTCCCATAGAGATCCATTCAAATGCAGAGAGGTTATAGTATCGCTTGTAGGAGTACCAGAAAATAAAATATCAAGAGTCTTTTGATATTGTTGGGTCACAGACATCAGGAAGTCATGGCATGCAAAGGATATGCAACCAAATATTAAAAATTATTACTTTATTTTACATTATGTTAAAATGTCCAATATTTTTTGATGCCCAAAAATGGGGGGGACTATGTACAAGAGGTTCTATAATTTCTAAACGGTTCATCCAATATGGATGAAAATACCCTCAAATTAAAGCTGACAGTCTGGACTTCAACCTAATTGTCCTTTCAAACTCAAATTACTAGAGTACAGAACAAAAATAACAAAAAATGTGTCACTGTCCAATGAATTATGGTTCTCACTGTAAGCCAAGATTTGCAAAAGTTGCTGAAGAAAGAGATTCAGTAGAGAACTGCACTTGCTTTTGTATGTACACTAAAAATGCAGGGTTCTGATAATGCATAAGGATACTGTTTGAGACACAGGAATGTAATGAACTAACTAGGAAAGTACATTTGCATACATGGGTGTGTGTCTGCATATTAATGCATTTGTGTGTGTGTGTGTGTGTGTGTGTGTGTGTGTGTGTGTGTGTGTGTGAGAGAGAGAGTGAGAGTGAGAGAGAGAGAGAGAGAAAACACAGGAGAGAGAGAGATAGAGAGAGAGAGAACACGAGAAAGAGAGAGACAGGTGAGGGTTTAAGGGTCACTCACCTGCTATGATGGCGGGGTTGCTCTGGCCGCCCTCGGGCTTGACCCACAGCTCGGCGCTGAACTGGGCACGGGGCAGTTCAGCCCCACCCTCCGGCCACGCCTTCAGCTGCTCCTTCTGCCCCTTAAAGTACATGGAGGTCATCCACTTGGGCGGGACATCCTGGGTCCCAGAACCCCAAGACTCCCTGGCGGGGCTAACAATCCCCTCCTGTTCCCCCGAATAGTCCTCGCTCTCGGCCGAGTAGTCTGCAGGCTGAACCTTAGCGTAGCTGCCGTGAGATACCGCCGTGTCCTCGAGGGTGTCCTCCAACTTCTCTTCCCCAAGGGGCTCGGCCAGGCTGCGGGAGGTCCTTACGCGGCGGGGCTGCCCGTCGTTTGGCAGCCACAGGCTTTCCCTGTGTTGCGGTGTTTTGTGTGGATTTTTTGGGGAGTCGCTGGTCTCCGCTGTCTCGCCTCTGCCTGAACCCCCTTCTACCCCTGAACTGCGAGCCTCCTTGTTTAAATGAGGGAGTTCAGCCTCTTTTACCCCCGGAGTCTCTGTACGGCTTCTTTGAGAATCTCCCCAAGGGGTTTCCCCCTCAGGGTTTGCCTTACCGATGCTCCAAAGGCTATGTGCCCCGCTCTGCAGTATCTGGGCATCAGTATTACGTTTGGTGTCTGAGATGCATCCTCCAGGACAAGCGTAAATTCCGTGGTTGAAATCCGTCGGCCTCGTGTGTCTCCTAGAAGAGGCCCCTAGGGGGTGTTGTCGAGCCGCTGAACGAGACTGCCTGATCCAGCTAGCGGACCTACACTTTTCATTTGCTAAAGAGGCTTGGATTCTGTCCGCTTTCCGAGCCAGGGCCCGTTTGTACCTTTGGACATGATCTGACTGAGCAGAGTTTAGCAGCCATGTGTTCATTATTACCAAGACAACAACCAGTAGTCTAATACACATCATTTTATTTCCCGTAAACTTAATTAAATTGTTGTGTAGAATTGCGTCACTTAAGAAACCCGCTCCCTCTGGACCGGGACGAACGATACACTATAGCAGCAAAATCAGATAGTTCGGCGTTCCTGATGTTTCACATTGTGATTGTGCGATTGGGAAAACGCGATACAATCGACGTAGTCTTTTAGTGTTTGCTTTATTTTTGCTTATGTCCTCATTTTACGCGTCATTTGGTGTTTGGGAATATTAATAATGTTGATGGAGAGGTTGCCTTCAAACGTTAGAAATGTTGCCAGTAGTATGTTACCTATTATACAAAAAGTAAGTAATTTCTCCTCTCAAAATGAACGCTGATCCAATTGAAGATATCCTGCTAAGTCAATGAGCAATCAATGACCACTGTATTAAAAACTGGAATCGCAAAATGTTTACGGCTACCCATGTCTATTTACACTTTTTTCGACCCCCAAAGTTAGATTCTGTATATCAAGATTCGTCGCGCGCACACTTCAGCGCTTGCACCTTGTTTTTGTCTCAGCTCCCCAGACTACGATGAACTGCAAAATAAAACCAGGCATTGCACTGAGGGTGAGAGAGGGAATACTCCTTAGGATGCGTTACCTTTTTTTTTTGCGCAGCAACCAACTTGACGTCCTCTTTAATTGGGTCTCACCGAATGGTTCTCAATACTCCTAGTAGTTATTCTTGTCCGTACTTTTTTTTTTGTTTGCCTGCACTGGTCAAAAGAAAAGAAATCCTTGCAAAGACGCAACCCTACTTCAGCGCGCGTCTCATCATTCCAGCCTCCCGGGCGCGCATCACCTCAATTCGCCTCGCAGACCTCAAAGCAAACCTGCTGCAGTTCCACTCGACCGATATGTAAACAGCACTTGTCTCTCCTAACTTATGACAGCAATCAATAACACAACCATGCACTGCCCACCCACTTTGGAATGCATTAAAGTATTTAACCGACTTTTATAGCAAAAATCAATATCGTAGAGCCGCAGCTGGAGCTTTATGTGGGGAAACTTGTTTTTCACTTTTTGGTTGTATCCATGTAACGCTCCAAATTGTTCTGATATTCGTAGATGACTGCAATAAATGATGCTCTCGCTGGTTTGGTCGCCAAAGCGCATTAGCTGGAGGTTATTTAAGGTCTCGCTCATTCACTTTTCTTGATCTCCAATGCCTGTTGTCTTGGTTGTGCATCCGGTGTAAAAGTAGGGAAAACATTAAAACAAAAGTCCATTATCACTTACAGTGTTCCTTTTACAAGTGCTAACTAGATATCACCTATTTCACATCTTATTATTGCACTTTAAAAGTTTCAGGCAAACGAATATTTTATTGTCAGCGAGCTGATACCATCTGTGAAATAATAAAAAAATAAAATATCAAAAAAACTACCACTTCTAGAAATGATGGCCTTTTTAAAATGTATCTTGATTTTGTACTATTTTTTAAATCCAAAAAATAGATCTCTTCATATTCCCATATAACATTTCAGGATATGTTGAAAATCGAATGAAAAAAACTTGAATGGCAGCTCTGTGAAACAGAACAACTCACAACAGATAATAGTTCATTCAGATCATCCCCAGACTGCGATAACTCCCGAGCCTTTCCGTTTGACTTAATTCGTATTTCTAGCAATGTTATCCAACTTCTTTTCGCGCTTTGCCCTTCCTTAGATTTTTTTGAAGATCAAACTAAGGCGCTGAAACGTTTTATCTGTTTCCCTCAGACTGACATCACAAACCCAACCCCTGCACAGACATTATTAAGGAAGCCTTGCTCAGCTCCCCAGCTCCGCTACCCCTTCCTCGCCTTCTGTATTCCCCCTCAGTTTGTTCTATTGCATATTATCGGCACCTTCGGCGTTGTTCCTGCTTCTCAGTCGACACACATCTGTTCTACATGTGTCAAAGAAGAGCGATAGCCCACCGAAAGACCATCTGTCAGAATAAATAAATATATAAGAAGCGCCCTGCACTATACCAATATTTAATGTTTCACTTAAGTGATTTTAGAGACAGTGCTTAGTCTTATTTATTTATTTATTTATTCATTTTTGTCCTTGCAGCTATAACACCCGTGACATTAGAATAGCAATCTTCCCGCGCAAAGTGCTTTGGCTTATGTAAGCAAACAGGTTATTGTATAAATTATAATGCAACCCCTCTCGTCAGTCACGGTCATATTGACAAATACATGCATAGGTTGGGAAATGGTTACTTTTCTGAATCTCACGTAAATAAAACAGACAAACTGTAGCCTAATAAATCTATAGTTTAAAAATATGACCTATTTAGCCTACAATACACATTACAGCCCCATATGGCTCATGATTTTTTTATTTTTTTAAATCAAGGTGACGGTTGCATTTTACGTTGACTTTGATGAACGTTCTGGAACTGGGAGTGCACACTGTCTAAAATGCAAGCGCAAATCATGTCTGGTTTTGAAAACCAGATCCTTGCCAGAAACTCGTGTTTTATTTAACACTTCAACATAAATGCAGCTTTTGCAGATGTTTCCTGATACAGGCATATAAATATGTCGCTGAAGATAAAAGGGCTACCATACCTTTCCAGTCCAGAGCTAGACAAACCATTGAAGATTACTTCCTTCCCGTCACTCACGTCATAGGTGAGTGAATGGTCTGTCTATCTGGCATTGTGCCTAGGAAGTAATGGGTTGTCTAATATTAATATTATGGCTAATTAATATTTTTTAAAGTTTTCAGACGTAAAGTTTTTTTTTACTGTAATTATAAAGTTACTGGATAAACTTTACTGCCATTTTTTAATAAATCCCTTTGAGTGTGTTGATCTAGTAATGTAGTACAATAGCCTATTTACTGTCCAAAATATACAGGTGGCCTGCAGTAGCCTATTCTGCGTCGAATGGCATGTTTAGCTAGCTTGGGCAAGTCTGGGAAGGGATGCGGTGTTTAGAACAGGTATTGTAGCTTAGGTATGGTTTTATAAGTATGATGTATAGCGTGCCATATATGTACTGACACTACTGGTAGATGTGACGATATGTACTGTAGGGATTTGTAGAGTGGCCTATGTAGTGTACATGGAGTGCTTTTTTACCTGGATACTAAATATTTATTTGGATATGAAGTTAATTTGGTACAATAGGTATTTTAGGATAAAGTGCATATGTATGACGGAGCATATTATGTATGTACACGTTGTATATTCTGCGGATCGTATGCCGATGATGAACATGATGGTTTAACCACTTCTGCAATATTAATGGGTAGATGGCCCTCTCCAAAGTACAAGTACATCTTACACCTCCCAAGAGTGATATGCAACTCACAAAGGCAGACTAATACCATAAAAAAAATTGTAACTGATATTGTCAAGAAGTAGTCATTTGGTACAATATGCTCTGGGTATGGCAATAATTCAAAAATGAATCGTAGATAAAAATTACAACACGTGCATTGCAGGATCTTTAGAGGAAAATAACAAGGTTTTCCATAACATCATACCATTGCTTCACGATGATGAATTTATTTAATTAAACACTTCATCATGACGAGCCACCACAGAGTTTAACCCACAAGCCTATTTCATGTCAAAAGTATCTAGTATCAGTCAGTGCAGCAATGATATGATGTCCCAGGAATGGTTGGTCGGTGTACAACAGAAGACATGAGGCATGAGACATGACCTTTAGCAAGCGCAAAAGCACGCACAAAACTAATAACACAACCAATGATTGGTGCAAAACAAATACCATGACCAATCATTGGTCATGTTATTGGTTTTGCCTGCTCTAAAAGGTTTTGCCCATGGTATATTATGTTATATGGTATGGATATGGTATACATACATGTACTACACCATTCAGGCTGTTAATAGTTAACACATGCAGGAGAAAAACAATAGTTCTTTGTATGTGATGAGATGCAAATGAACAGAACAGACATTAGATACACTAACGGTGATAGAGTATGAAATACTAATGGGAAAAGACCTCAGAAGGTTTCTAAAGTGGTAAAAGTAATGCAAAGTGATGTAGTTGGAAAAATATGTTCACCATATGTTCAATGGTTAGAAAACATGCTTATTAAATAAGACAACACAACATATGAAAGGACATACTGCACATCAACTAATCAACTATTCAAAGCTTTATGAAAATGCACAGCAAAATGTTCAGTGTAAAATCAACTCTTAGAGTACCCGTCGTCCCTAATTGACTCATATGTGCTATGTATGAGTTGAATTAACACTTTACCCCTGTACATTTACCATGTCGTTGAAGGCTTGTGGAGCAGTTCATACTTAGCGATCTGGTCCCAACCGTTGTTACAGTATGGTATAGGATTCAGAGGCAATATGAAACGCATGTAATGTACGGTTCTAATGATCATGTATGACCTGTCATGTTCATATTAGACAAAGTGCACTACTGCAGTAATCTCATTAATGGCCTAAATGCAAAACATAACTTTAACATGACTAAAGTAGGCATAGGGCAGTTGGCCTTACCAGCTAATATGATGTTTTTTTCTTTCTGCAACGGTGACAACCTTTACAAACAGAGTCACCAAGGAACCTGAAAGCAAAACAGCAAACCTCTACAGTAAATCTCAACAGGTGTGTAAATAATGAAAATGGACCAAACTTGGGCCCCGTTCACACTGCAGCTAAATGCGGTTGTCGCTCCTCATTTTGGTGCTTAATCCGGTCAAGTTCGTACGGAGCGAGAGCGACGACTAGTAGCAACGAGTCCTGTTCGGAACAGCTAGCGACTACCGAAGCTGACTCTTGTTCCTACGCAAATGAGCTTGGCTGTGCGAGTGTTGACGGGAACGGGAGTTCACAACCGGTAGCGAATATTATTGTTTTAATAACAATAATAGAATCAACGTGTCCTGTGCTTCACAAAGCAGAGACCTTCCAAAAGGGTTCACTTATGTTACGTGCAGTTCTTAAGTGCTACTTAATCGGAGTGACTGATCTTCAGTGGATTCTGCACCGGAAGTGTGCTATAGAGTGCTACAGTAGCATATAGCTTCTGTACTAGAGAAACATTGTTCCTCTTTAAATTCAAAATTCAAACGTTTATTTTCACACTGGATACTGATTCCTCACTCCAGTCTGCAGTTTCACAGTTGGCACTTTTCATACAAATAAAAAATAAACCAATTCATATGAACTGAATATGCCCTCAGTGATGACTGTAGAAATTACAATGCTTTTGCTCATTTGCCATCTTGCCACCATAAGAAATGACCATATGCCTGATTAATGGTCGTATGAGCTTAGCTGGCTGAATATGTCTCATCCTCCTCATGATACCAGGATCACTTCATCTTTTATCTTTGTCTCTTAGAAAAGAAATTGCACAATATAAATGGCAGTGGGATACGCCTGGATTTACAGGAAATCTGTGCTGTGGCAACGCATTACTTCTGCGTGGCTTTACGAGCCCACACTTATCTTTTGCTTTAAATTACATTTCTTTCACTTTAAATTAATTAATTATTTTTTTTGTCTTTGATGTGACCATAAGGGAAAATATCAGTATAGCTTTAGGTGTAAATGTGCCCCAGGTGTTGATGGTAAATGTAAGAAATCACTAGTACAACATTTTTCGTTACTACCTACCAGTACATTAGAATAATATACACTATCATTCTTTTGCCCTAAACATTATTAGTGATAATGATGGATTCATTAACATTAATCCTGCTTCTATGTTACAGGGTTGCATTCTTAACCAGTGGCTTAAAATGTAACTAAATAACTGGGGCCAAATAGAATAAGTGATATTATGGTGTCATCTCACACAGCTCAGCCAAGGTGCACGAAAAACAAAGAACTGGAACTGAATTGCATCCGTTCTTGGAGAGAAAAATCATTTTTTTAATTAATTTTTTTTCAGTCAAAGAGTGGCTAAGTATCTCCAAAGTGACAGAATTATAACTGATTGTATTTATGAACACCCTTTATTAACAAGCCCGGGGCACTTTAGTGAGTATAAAAACAGAACTGGCGAAATGAGGGCAAGGTGGGGGGGGTCCGTTAGGTCTACTCCTTGGCTTCAAAGCGGGTGATTTTTCACCCGGACAAGCGGTTAACCGACAGGCAGAAAGGCGTTTAAACCTTTCCCGATGCCTCCGGGGGAAGGTTGATGAGGTGGACGTCTTCACTTGTGGCCCGCCCCCTTGCTCACATCAGCCTATTGGCCCCGTCCAACTTGGGGGCGTGGCGCACACTTGCCCCTGCCACTCAAGAGAGAAACGTTACTTTTTGGTTGGCTTCTGACTGGGAGGAAAGTGTAGAAGGGGTGTCAGTGTCACATGGCCCCACTACCCACACAAATTCTGGCTGTGGGCTAGTAATATGACACAATAGATAGTGACAAGATATCATGATACCAAAATTGTATTATTGTAAAGGAAACCCCTATGAAAGAACTGCACAGCAAAAATCCAAGTATGTTTGAGGCATGGAAAGGACCACAGTCTGTACCACAGCAATAAGGTAATATTTAATGACTCATGACATGAGTCAAATGAAGTCAGTCGCTCAAAGTCATCCCACTTGGTCTGAGATATATCTTACAGAGAGGTACACATTCTCACATTTCTTCTTTTGCTCACATTAAAAGCGAACGTGAGCTATCCATGCTGCCGTTCCCTCTTACCCCCCAACCCCCCACCATATCAGACATAAAAAATGGCCATTTACAGAGCTTTTCTCTCTGTCCTGGACAGAGCAGGTGCACGCTCTTATCATCTGCCGCATTTCCTTTTGTAACAAAGTCAGCAAAACAAAATGGTTTTTTTTAAGAAAATCGCTGTGCACCGGTTCTGGCAATTCAGATGAGACGTTAATGGCAACTCTTCGATTTTTTTTTCGGGTCAATTCTCTCTCTCTCTCTCTCTCTCTCTCTCTCTCTCTCTCTCTCTCTCTCTCTCTCTCTCTCTCTCTTCTCTCTTCTCTCTCTCTTCTCTCTCTCTCTCTTTTTTTGCGAGCAGCTCAAGTCTGTACGACGGGCAGTAATGGCGTGGGGCCCACGAAGGGGGCAGCAAGGTTCCCTAACAGCAGGAGGTGAGAATTCCGCTACCAGCCTGCGGATCTGCCTACAAAACATTCCACTTTTATCAAAGTGCTTTGAGATCCAGCTGCAACTGTGTAAAAAAAAAAAAAAAACTGAATGGCTGCTAACACTCCCCCCACCCCCCTCTCCCCCCCAACCCCGAAAGCAAGGAACCTCTGAGAGATTATCCCCCGTCCTCCTTCCCCCCCTTTCTCCTCGCCCAAATCTGAGTGGCCCCGAAACGAGGTGGGGAAAATCCAACCTGATGTGCTGGACAAATAGAGGGGGGGGGAGAACAACAGGAAATAAAAAACACTGCTTTCAAGCAGCAGCAGCAGCAGCAGCAGCAGCAGCACTATAAAAAAGGGGACAGAAGAGCCCACAGCTGGCCTGGGCCGCCCCAATCTCTCCCTGTGCCCTACTTTAACGGCCCTCCCTGTAGCTTACCGTACCCCTCATATTAACGCTGGTCGTTTAAATAAGCACTGCGTCAAATGAAATAACTGCGGGCGAAGAAGACGCTCCTCCCCCAGCCGTCTTCCCTAAAAGCATCGCTGCTTAAATGACCTCAGGCAGCGGGGCAGGTGTCTTTCCCGTCCGGCTATGCTAATGCACTACTGATGCTAATGCGCTACTAGCCCCGGCTAGTCCAGGTCACCCTGGATATCTGCCCAAAGAATAAATGCATATAGGTCAAACGCTGGCCACTGAACATAGTGTGTGTGTGTGTGTGTGTGTGTGTGTGAGGTGGGGTGTGGGGGTAGGGGGAGTGTGGGCGCGGGGGTTGGGGGGGGTAGGGGGAGTGTGGGCGCAGGGTTGGGGGGGTAGGGGGAGTGTGGGGCGCGGGGTTGGGGGGGGTAGGGGGAGTGTGGGGCGCGGGGTTGGGGGGGTAGGGGGAGTGTGGGCGCGGGGTTGGGGGGGGTAGGGGGAGTGTGGGCGTGGGGTTAGGGGGGGTAGGGGGAGTGTGGGTGTGGGGTTGGGGTGGTAGGGGGAGTGTGGGCGTGGGGTTGGGGGGGTAGGGGGAGTGTGGGCGTGGGGTTAGGGGGGGTAGGGGGAGTGTGGGCGTGGGGTTGGGGGGGTAGGGGGAGTGTGGGCGTGGGGTTAGGGGGGGTAGGGGGAGTGTGGGCGTGGGGTTAGGGGGGTAGGGGGAGTGTGGGCATGGGGTTAGGGGGGTAGGGGGAGTGTGGGCGCGGGGTTGGGGGGAGAGGCGTGGGTGTGGGGTTGGGGGGGTAGGGGGAGTGTGGGCGCGGGGTTGGGGGGGTAGGGGGAGCGTGGGCGTGGGGGTTGGGGGGATAGGGGGAGTGTGGGCGCGGGGGTGGGGGGTAGGGGGAGTGTGGGCGCGGGGTTGGGGGGGTAGGGGGAGCGTGGGTGTGGGGTTAGTGGGGTAGGGGGAGTGTGGGCGTGGGGTTAGGGGGGTAGGGGGAGCGTGGGTGTGGGGTTGGGGGGGGTAGGGGGAGCGTGGGTGTGGGGTTGGGGGGGTAGGGGGAGCGTGGGTGTGGGGTTGGGGGGGTAGGGGGAGTGTGGGCGCGGGGTTGGGGGGGGGAGGCGTGGGCGCGGGGTTAGGGGGGTAGGGGGAGTGTGGGCGCGGGGTTGGGGGGGTAGGGGGAGCGTGGGCGTGGGGTTGGGGGGGGTAGGGGGAGCGTGGGCGCGGGGTTGGGGGGAGAGGCGTGGGTGTGGGGTTGGGGGGGTAGGGGGAGTGTGGGCGCGGGGTTGGGGGGGTAGGGGGAGCGTGGGCGTGGGGTTGGGGGGATAGGGGGAGTGTGGGCGCGGGGGGTGGGGGGGTAGGGGGAGTGTGGGCGCGGGGTTGGGGGGGTAGGGGGAGCGTGGGTGTGGGGTTAGTGGGGTAGGGGGAGTGTGGGCGTGGGGTTAGGGGGGTAGGGGGAGCGTGGGTGTGGGGTTGGGGGGGGTAGGGGGAGCGTGGGTGTGGGGTTGGGGGGGGTAGGGGGAGCGTGGGTGTGGGGTTGGGGGGGGTAGGGGGAGTGTGGGCGCGGGGTTGGGGGGGGGAGGCGTGGGCGCGGGGTTAGGGGGGTAGGGGGAGTGTGGGCGCGGGGTTGGGGGGGTAGGGGGAGCGTGGGCGTGGGGTTGGGGGGGGTAGGGGGAGCGTGGGCGCGGGGTTGGGGGGGTAGGGGGAGCGTGGGTGTGGGGTTAGGGGGGTAGGGGGAGTGTGGGCGCGGGGGTGGGGGGAGAGGCGTGGGCGTGGGGTTGGGGGGGTAGGGGGAGCGTGGGCATGGGGTTTGGGGGGGAGGCGTGGGGTAGGGGGAGGCGTGGGGTAGGGGGAGCGTGGGCATGGGGTTGGGGGGGGAGGCGTGGGCGCGGGGTTAGGGGGGTAGGGGGAGTGTGGGTGTGGGGTTGGGGGGGTAGGGGGGAGTGTGGGCGCGGGGTTGGGGGGGTAGGGGGAGTGTGGGCGTGGGGTTAGGGGGGTAGGGGGAGTGTGGGCGCGGGGGTGGGGGGGAGAGGCGTGGGTGTGGGGTTGGGGGGGTAGGGGGAGTGTGGGCGTGGGGTTAGGGGGGTAGGGGGAGTGTGGGCGCGGGGGGTGGGGGGGAGAGGCGTGGGTGTGGGGTTGGGGGGGTAGGGGGAGTGTGGACGTGGGGTTAGGGGGGGTAGGGGGAGTGTGGGCGCGGGGGGTGGGGGGAGAGGCGTGGGCGTGGGGTTGGGGGGTTCACGCTGGCCAGACGTTTCCGAGAGGGAAGCAGACTAGCCCTCTCATGCTTGTGTTTTTTAATGAAGCCGAGCCTCTGGAGAATCCCCTGTTCTTTATGGCTCCGGCTGATGCTTATCTATTAGCCCTCATGCTAATAACTCTACAGGGATTACCGAGCGTAATTTTCCCCCTTTACCCTTTGTGCTTTTACGTCTCACTGTGTGTGTGTGTGTGTGTGTGTGTGCATGTGTGTCTCTGCTGTGTGTTTAATCTGTGGATTCAAATCATTGCATTGGTAGTCGTAAGGTGTAGCGATCAAGGATTGTGGGCCTGAATTGTGGTTAGGATGCCAGGAAAGACACCGGTCATTGCACGAGCCCTTTTGTGAGGTACCTCAATCGCACCAGTAGCTAGCTTTGATCAACTTCATTCATGTAATAAGGGTGTGTTCATACAAACATACACGCATACACACTATATGACATTATGTACCATAAACACTGTACATTTCTGCAATCCCTAACATGGCCGAATTGTACCTTTTCAGATCTGCTTCCTATGAAAGGGTAGATGAAAGTCTCAGAGAATTACTGGTAGACTTCCAACGTGTTTTTGTATGTAGGGGGTGGACAGGTTAGGGTCAAACGGGAGTAAAATATTCAGTGATTTTAAATGTGCCCTCCTCTTGTTAGGGCACTGTCTGTCTGAGAGCAGGCCTCCTCCTCCATTTCAAATGCTAATTTGAGAGGAGAGAAGGAAATGGGCACGTCATTAAAACAGCAGTACCTCTCATTCTCCAAAGCCCGCCGTTTATTGTTGTTGTCTACAGGAACGCCGGGAACGCCGTCCGTCCTTCACAAGTGACATTCCCAAATGTATTCATGTGCATAGCAGGGGGGGGAAAAAAAGCTATTAAAAACAAAATGAGCAAAATTTGAAGCCCTGTCATTTTAAATGAACCGGCCGGGCTGGCCGGCGACCGTCACAGGGCCGTGGGGTCCCCCGCACGACGGAGTTACGAGCGTCAGTGGGGTCCCCCGCACGACGGAGTTACGAGCGTCAGACCCGCCGTAACCCCGGCCGCGTCTCGTTGCGAGGTTGCGTCTTATTGGATCTGCAGGCCTCTGTAGTGCGTACCCCTGCCGATAGCGGGCCGGCGTTTGAGCCGCGCTCGAGCGTTAGCGCCCCCCCCCCCTTGTCTCGTCCTGCAGAGCTTTCTTCGTGTTTTCAGGGTCTGGACATAAATGATTCAGAGGGCAAACACGGTGTTCTCATGTATAATTTAAAGACGTACTCAGGGCCCCCGCTGCTCGAGGAGGAAAGCGGGAAGCCTGGAGCTGGCGCACGTCTCCCTTGTGGGAAATCAGGTCCCGGGGTTCGGGTGAGGGGATGGGGGGGGATGGGGAGGGACAGGGAGGGGGGGGGCAGTGTAGCTTAATGGTTAAGGGACCTGGGCTTGCAACCCTGAGGTTGCAGGTTCGATTCCCAGGTGGGGCACTACCCTTGAGCAAGGGTACTTATCCTGCTCTGCTTCAACAAATACCCAGCAGGACAAATGGTATCGTATATGTAAAAGCTGTGCAAGTCTACGGATAAGAGCATCTGCTCAGTGCTTGAAATGTAAGAATGTAGGTTACACGGGTGGCTGGGGGTCCTGCTGTTGCCTCTGTACCATTCAGGTACAAGAGCACGCCAAGCTAATGAAGCATTGAAGCATAAACTCATTGTAAACTGGCTGGCTTACAGCAGAGGTGATAATATATTCATAGTGAACTGCATTCATTCAGAGCCTTTTCATAATCTACAAAAGCATAACAGTGGTTACCTGAGCCACTAACAATGTGTAGCAAAAGGCATGTAATTGGGAAAAAAAAAACATTTAGGTAGATTTAAAATTGACAACGGAGGGAGTCTACAGAAAGCACTGCAGGAAGAGGGGGTAAATCTGATCAAAAAAGGGCCAAAATCCGTCGGCTGTCCTCGTTTTGTCCTTGTAAAAGGCCAGAGGCACGCTGATGCAATAACAGCGAGCGACAAAACCAGGCTCGTCTTTACAGCGTTGAGGCGTAGCCCACCTGACGTTAGCTGCCTGCTGCAGTCTGGAGTTTGGAACGTCGTCGGGTTCACCGGAGACCGCCGTGTAAAAGGCCTTTGACTTTCTCGCGTACGTCCGTCTTCGTACCGAATGCCAACCACGGGAGGGCGAATATATACAAATCCATCTCCCGCCGATTAACAGTCCTGTGCCCCTTGCCAACTGGACGATTCCAGTAACAGGTAATTCCATTTTGTGGAAATAGAGGGTCTGGCTGAGTCAATAGACTGCATCCCTAACCGAAAACTAGTGCCGTCTTTGATGAGCAAACGCGCTGGTATGTAAATGTTTACGGAGTAAGGTGTGCGGAGAGTGCGTGGGGATAGGCAGTGCTGTTGTTTTGAAGGCTTCTGGGAGTGATTTAGGGAAGAAAAATGCCACGCTTAAGTGCGATGGTGGTCTCGTAGAAAATTAATTTATTCTGAAAGATGCCCCTTCATTTCTCTGGGGCCAAATCTCGTATCTCCTTGCCTTGGAGTTTTATATTGAATAGAGTAGGTAACAAATATTAATGAGGTTCCCAGCTGAATATTATGCTATTTGAATCCTGTAAATATACTGTACACACAAGGTCTACCACACATGTGTTCCAAATCAATGCCAATATGTACAAAATCAACAGTCTAAGGATTTAAGAGATTGAAATTTATATTAATGGGAGAACAGCTTCATCGGGACACTATCTCCACTAATCTCAAACATGTAAACAATATACTTGCAATATTAATAAAGTTGTCATCTAAAGGATTTCAGCATAATACATTTGTACACCTGTCATACAGAATTAAAACTAGTAATGAAATAAATAAATGTACACGTACTACAGATAAATCCCAGCCTGCAAACATTTGTTCTAGGCTAGAGCAAAATCCTTGTCTGTCAGAAAGAATTGTGTTGGATTGGAGGTTGTTTTCAGATCAAGAGTGCACCTAGCCAGGTCCAATAGCGCCCTCTGCTGAGAGGTTCTGGAACAGCCATCAGGAGCTAAACATGACTGACTGAGCGCCCCCTTCTGGTTACACCAGGTCATCTTCCATCAGTCCTCAAGATGTGTAGAATTGAATATAGAAGTGAGACTTTTCATTAATGAATTTTACAAGCATCTTTACTGAAATTGTCACTTTACAGGGACCATACAGCCTCCCCTTCCCCAATCAAAATTGCTCATATAGAAATGACACGTTATATATAAATGAATTACTTAGGAATAAAAATTGCACATGTCCACAGTGCAAACAAACCACTGAATGTAAAAAAGCTTAGGTTGCTCCTGCTTAAGGAGAATGCAAGGTGTTTATGAGTTTTAGTAGCAGACATCATTAGAAAGATATGTGACATCAGTAGCCAATTAAATCTGATGTGTAGTAAAGATGCCTCCATCCTTCACATGCTAATTTGAGGGAGTAACATTATCTCCTGACTCGGTTCCGTCTCTTCAGTCCCAAGAGTAGACAGGAGGTGTGGTTCTCTTTCTAGCCCTGCCGGAGAGGCGCTTGCAGCTTCAGGGGTCACTGCCCCTTTAATAACACCGTGTTAAAGCATTGCCACCGACGTATTGAGCATCACTTTCAACATCACCATCTGTGTAAACACGGGTGACCCGTTAATATCCTCCGCTGGGCAGAGGTTACAACCTACAGCGTTTGCGCTCGACGGAGAAGACAGACTGCTTAAGACGGTCAGCTTAGTTTTAATGTAAAGGGAGGCTTTGGGAAGCCAGGACCTCATGCAGTTCACAGCGGTGCCCACTGTGACTGGCCAAGGATGAAGACAAATCACCATTGGAAGTGATACCCAGAAGGGAAGCAGTCGAAATACATAATATAAACTCTTATTTTATAACCCGCTCCAGTGCTGGTGTCACATTCATCTGGATACATTGTGACCGGTAATATCTGCTTGCGAATTCATTTCTGTCCACAGGGATTTTCCTGTCAAATACACACCCAAGAAAATCCCATTAGTGAAGCAGGTGATAGCACCATGACCAGTTTTCTAAAAAAAAGAAAATGTCATGGGGATAGTTTTGTCATAGCCTACAGTTTCATTTGCCACGCACAGACTATAAATATGTCAAATTTAGTGAGGTGCTGTGGGAAGGTCATTTCTTTTTGAGCTGAAGGCTGTCTCCTGTACAGTTACTGGAACATAAAGCCTCACTTTGTGGGCAAGTCTGCCACCTGGTGGTCAAGTATTGATCACACAGTGCTGAAGCAGCCGCAAATAAATAATGTGAATCAAATAAATAATAATGAATAAATAAGTATAATTAAATCAAATAGACAGCAAAATGTAGCCATTTTAGTTTTGTAAATAAACTAAAATAGATTAATGGCGTGGAACTATACTGAGGGGCGGCACGTGGTGCAGCGAATAGCATTGTCGCCTCACAGCAACAAGGTTCAAATCGAGGCCAGGGGCCTTTCTGTGTGGAGTTTGCATGTTCTCCCCGTGTCCACATGGGTTTCCTCCGGGTACTCCAGTTTCCTCCCACAGTCCAAAGACATGCCAGTTAGGTTAATTGGAGACTCTAAAATTGGCCGTAGGTATGAGTGTGTGAGTGAATGGTGTGTGTGCCCTGCGATGGGTTGACGACCTATCCAGGGGTTATTCCTGCCTCTCGCCCAATGCATGCTGGGATATGCTCCACCAGCCCCCCTCCAAAGTGGGTTAGATAATGGTTGGATGGCTGGACTATATTATGAACAATATGTAAATTAAGACACCACAGAAGAAGAGCACTCTACCATGGCTATGAAAGTCATCTGTACATCTTTATTGAGCCTTTTTATTTCTAATTTTACTACTCATATCGTTATGTAAACTGTGCTTTTATTTGCATTTGTTCTGCAAAATTTTGCAAATTGAACTTTTTTTAAAAATGAAATGGTCCCTGTGGCTAATTCTAGGCATTAGCAGTCAAAACAGACAACGTGTGAGTGTTTAAAACACTGACTTGGTTCAGCTGTGAGATTTATGAAATGTTCAAATTTCACGATGAGATTTTCTCAAGTTTATTGAGAATACCTTGATATGTTTTAGAGTTTCCAAAATGAGTAATATCCGTCCTGTCCATGTGGCAGTGTGGCATCATGGCATCATAAAGCCGTCTAATATATGCTACAGTCGGCCATTTTGTCATGTCTTTCTTTCTTAAATATGATTTATGGCTGGGGAAAAAGTCTTAGATGAAAACAAAATGAAGGCGCAGGGAACAGCCAAGTTATGAACTTATGAAATAAACATTATAGAGTTTCCTTGAAAACGAAGAAGGTTCATCCTAATTGTGTTGTTTCTTTACTGAGCCAAACCTTCTCTATTATTTTCAGTCGTCGGGTAAATATTTCCACCTATCCTGTATCTTCTGCAAAACACACCTAATGAGGATGTGGATAATATCAACACTGCAACATGCAAAAGGTCAGAAAAGTTGTAGATATACTGCTTTGAATTACATACAGTATATCCTGACTGGCTGTTTTAACTGAAGCCTGTTCTGTATTAATATTAATACACATTCTCTTCCTATGGGACAGGATAATGCTACTACTAGTAATACTATCACTGGAACTAATTTAAAACCATTATAAAGAGCAGAGAATGTGATGCCATTGGCCATTGTAACTGTTTTTGAATTTACTATGTTTTTCATCTGTATTGCATTGTTGATTTTATGTAATTTATGCTGTGTGATTGGGTATCTGTACGAATGTGAAACAGGGCATTGCTGTAAAAGAGCTTAGTCAACCTAGCCTGTATAAATAAGATCAAAAAATCTTCTTGTACCACTGATACTTGTACTAACACAAACACTGCTATTACAAATAATGCTACTAATACTAAACTTTGACCATGTGATCAACTTGTTTTAATTTGCTTGAACTGATAAGACTGGAAGATTTGATAAAATGTTATTC
This sequence comes from Synaphobranchus kaupii, assembly GCA_029718625.1. NCBI lineage: Eukaryota > Metazoa > Chordata > Actinopteri > Anguilliformes > Synaphobranchidae > Synaphobranchus > Synaphobranchus kaupii. The sequence goes on from CM056381.1 coordinate 80,391,739, forward strand.
ACTGCATTGAATATATTATATATATTCATTATTTAATTAATTGGACATATTCACAAACAATATGTTTTTTCAATGGCTCTTGCTAGCTTACAGATCCCTGTTGGGTCAAATTCCCTTTCATTTGTCAGGATTGATCCAGGTCACCTTCAGCTCTTACAGTGTTACGATGAAGAAAGAACATAAACTCGCTGATACAGGAAGTCTATACCATAGACATAGAACCATAGATATGACATATCATGTAATGTAATAGTCATTTGGAATTCTGAAATGGAACAATTTGGCAGCCATCTTACCTTTCTAACCCACTGTGATGTCATAATCGGGTCTCAGAAGCCAGATAGCTGATGATTGGCTCATAGATATAAAACCATGGTTACTGGTCACCATCTTACCTGGGTATGGTCTATACACTCTTTGGCTGTAACTTGTGTTAGTTTGTACTTTGTGTTTTGTTTGTGTTTTTACGTATTGATCTCTTGGTGGTAGGCTGCAGATGCAGAGAAATTGCACTTGCATACGCAAGTTGCGTAATTGCTTTTTACTTTACTGGCATTTAGAAGATGCTCTTATCTAGAGACTCACAATGCAAACACGAGTGCAAAGATCAGGGATTACTGCAAAGTGCAGTCATTTCCTAGAGGGGGAAAGAATAGCCCCAGGAGAGATAGCAAGTGCAAGCAGTGCAGACCCGATTGACAACTTGCCAACTACCCTATTGAACATGAAACTAAGTTATATAAACAAGAACAAAGCTACCTTAATGAATATTACACTATGTTAAATTAATAGCAGCAAAGAACTGCAGGATCTGAAAAAAAATAAAATCAGATGTGAGGACTAGGTAAAGGCACTGGAGAGGATTGGGTGGAGGAGCCGAGGTTCAGTCTGAAGAGGCGGGTCTTCAGTCAGTGGCTGTGTCTGAATGAGAGGCCTATCTACTGCATCCTGTGTGCTGTGTACTAGCATACTGTATACTGCATACTGTTTAGTGATATGCAGTATGCAAGTCATATCCTATTATCAGTGAAAAGTATCTCATCCGGGGATATTAAGAACACTCGATTTTCAGAATCGTCGTATACAAGTATAGTTGTAAAAAAAGTATACTCAACTGGCATACTCAATAGCAGGCAAGTGCGCTGATTCAAAGGATAGCCACATTCTCTGCTGTTCTGACTCATTCCATCACCAACAGGCCAGAGCAGACAGCAGACATGAGCGGGAAGCACAGGCTCGGAGAGGGGGAGGAGCCAGACATCCAGAGATTGCAGAACAGAAGGGCCTGGCTGCTATACAACTTGTGTAATTCCAGTACATCAGAATGCACTTGCTGTAGTGTGTGGTCAGGGATGATGATTCAGCAATCAATGTTTTTTTAAAAATCTAACTGGATTTACTCATCTGGGGCCGTATTACAGAAACATCTTAAGTCCAAAGTTGAGATCTGACAAGTCTAAGATAGGATTTCTGCAATACGACCCCTGGAGGCTAGTTGGCCAGCTATCACCCTTCCATTTCCACATATGCAAATCAACAGAATTGTGCACTTGCACAGCATATAGATGGCTCTACTGCCCTCCAGTGGACAAGAATTAAAATGCAACAAGTGTCACGTGAAAAGGCATTGCACAGCAGAATGTGTCCATTTGCTTCATGATATCATGTGTTATTTACCAGCACTTGTGGGTCCTCTACGAACAGGCTGGAATAAGAAAAAAATGATTTAGTGTGGTTTGCTAACAAGTGGTGATGACTTCCAATGCAAACTCAGGGGGTCAAGGAGAGGGGGCTACACTTGATAGATTGGTGCAAAATAGGGGCAGAAAAGAGATGTGATGAACTGAAATAGCTTTGAATAAAAGGCAAAGATAAAAGGAGGAGTTAGACGCTCCAGTATCTTGCCTCTAGAGAGGAGTATTATCGATTTGGAAAGGAGAAGTAAACAGTCTTTTTTTCCGCCTGTATGTGAAAAAGAATACCAGGACAGACTCACACACTTTTGTCTACATATTGTTGCAGTCTTATTTATTATACCTTTGGTAAATGCACATTTTTTCATAGGCACTGAATATAATCATGATAATAATAATAATAATAATGATAATAATAATGATAATAAAAACATTGGATTTAGCCCTGATCTCTGCCTGTTGAACTGTCATGTTTTTTTTAACATCAAGTTCAAACACTTTTCCATTCATAACGATCACATATTATAAAAGTGTGTTATGCAAACCCTTGGAAGTAGAGCCCTATACATTGTTACGCCACCATCCGTGTAGGAATAAACCAGCTTAACCAGAAATCACCTATAGCCTGCACAGGGTTGTATTCTGACATCACCGCCTGTAGATCAACCTGCCTTCCCAGCTAACAAAATGAGGTCCACGGGACGTCCCCTGAACGTCTCGAAATGTCATCAGGACGTCGCCTTCTTTTTGTTTCTAAACGTTACGTGGACGTCACAAAGAACATTCCCGGGACGTTCGAGTAATGTCCCCCAGGCATTTATTACATGACATTATATTGTAATACAGGAACGTCCCTGAATGTCCCATGAATGTTATGAACACAACGTCGTATCATAACCGGATAGGGACGTTGCTTGAACTTCCTTGAAAAATAATAATTAAATGTCATATTGTAACCAAACAGTGACCTTCTTAGGACTTTTATGACGTCCTAGTAATGTTTTTAGGATGTCCACTGTTTGTTGGGTTACTCTGGTAGGGAATCCCGAGGACTGAAACACGTATAAAGTTATTAAGGCACCGCTGCAAGGGAAAGCGCTCATGACCACATGCTATACGTAGGCACGCTCAAAATGTCAAACTGCCTCACAATCAGCAGTTCACCCTGTTACACCACTGATTTAAGCTCTGTTCAGCTTACACTACAGCTGAAAAAACAGAGAGCTGGAGTATCAGTGTTTAGGGGTTTAACGGAAAGCGATGGTAGCCCTCTCCGCCGTTTGCTCCTCAAGTGGCCCAGCAAATGACACCCGCACTTTGAAAATGGCGCCTGTCACATTCCCGGCGTCGGGCTGATTGTTCATCTGTCCTCTGAGTTGTTTCAGCGATGGCGATAGAGCCGGCGGGCCCGTTTCGCCGTCACCGTAAGCGGAGGCCGACTTTCTGCACCAGCCGTGACACCGGCCGTCTCTTTTAAAAGCAGTTGAGCTGCCTTTGTCTTTCCCTGCGGCCTTCTGTTGAGCTTGTATAACCGCGAGGTTGTATCTTCTGCAAAGTGACATTTGCGCGGTCACCGAAGATCTTTGAGTCCTGCGTTTTTGTGTGCCCCGTGCCCCTTTTTTCCCGCTTGAATACCTTCGGCTCCTCCCGATGTGCAGGAGACCTCCGAAGGGCTCTCCCCCCGGAACGCCGCTGTTTTCCTTGTCACGCGGAAGGTCGGAATATAGACGGGTAATTAACCTTTTCAAGAAGTTCAACAATTTCCATTGGCTCGGGCCTTTCGCCATTTGCATATCTGAAGCATTTGGACAGGAAGTGGTCCTTGGTGGGTTATCTGCAGCGGAATGATAAACCCACTGTGAGCTTCATATGGGTTCCCCCCGTCAGTAGCAACAGTGATCACTGGGCATGTGCCGTGCCTGTTTGGACAGTCTACCGCACTCTACTACAGCAGAGAAAATATCCCTTCCGTCTGTTCAACCTGAGAGGCAATAATTCAATAAGGAACCTCATAGGAACCTACGGAATTCATATGCCTGTAGAGAAGGGAGTTAGCACTATCTGAGCAGCTGGAAGCAGAATCCATCCAGCCATCCATTATCTAACCCGCTTATTCCTGGTCAGGGTCATGGGGGGGACCAGAGCCTATCCCAGCATGCATTGGGCAAGAGGCAGGAATATACCCCGAACAGGTCACCAATCCATCGCAGGGCACACGCACCATTCACTCACACCGATGGGCTATTTAGAGTCTCCTTGAGTCAGCCTAACCTGCATGTCTTTGGATTGTGGGAGGAAACCCGGGAACCCCAAGCGGACACATGCGAACACGGAAAGGCCCCTGGCTGGGATTCGAACCCAGGAGGATGTGAAATGCATTTTTCCCTGGCTGGGATTCGAACCCAGGACCTTCTTGCTGTGAGGCAACAGTGCTATCCACTGCACCACCACACCCCTGGAAGCTGAATTTCTAACCAGGAGAATGTATCTCATGCTATGAGACCAATTTGCTTTCAAGCCAGAGTAAAATCCAAATGTGTTCAATAAGGTTAGTTCAGGCTAATCTAATCTGTGGTCATAGGAGAGGCGCAGAAGGGATCATCCTCATATAGAAAAATACGATGAGCAGAACCCTTCATCTGGGTGGTTTGATAACACCCCCCCAGAGAGACGGGAAGCCTACTTATAAAGAGAACCATTAGGACCTCAACAAACTATCATTTAAATAAACGGGTCTAAACCAAAATGTTCCAAGACAGTCGATAGAAATAAAGCTCAACCCGTGGCAATGGAAAGCATCTGCAGCGTCTTAAAGACTACGCTTTGCTTACGGTCACAGGAGATTACATTCGTGCCTCGTAGAACATTAACCTCTTAATCTCTTTGCTTCGACCAAATAAACGCTTCCCATATTTCGCATAAGACTTTGAGAATGTGTTTCATGTCAAAGTTCAATTAAAGAAGGTAGCTGTGCTCTGTCAAAATTAAAAGGAGTCACAAAGCAATATATCTGTATGATTGTCAACCGACTAAAACGGCTGGATCGACATTAGTCAAAGACTGGCATTCATTCCATGAACTGGTCAATTTGTGGGAGATACTAAAACCATACCTTTATTGTCATCATTGAAAATGGATAAGGTACTGTACCTTTACTGGATTTCACCATATAGGCAGAGACAACATTCCAGGGATAGGAACACAGAGGGCTTCTAAAGAGATAGAGAACATCTGCTTTAATTCTTAGATTCTAACTGAATGTTCCATTATAAAATGATAAAATATATATAAGATTATACTTAGATCATAAAAATCTAAGATATGTCACTGCTCTCCTTGTCTCATTGAGAAATGCATGGTGATTGTTTTGGGCCTTTTCCACGGGGAGCTCTTTTTGAAAATAATGTATCATTTCCCGTCTATCATAAAATTATACATTCACCTTTATCTTCTTAGAATTTTTTTAAAAGGCATGAATCCAATCTCTTAAGTCATATCACATAAAGAAAATTGTGATAAGGGAACAATACTAAGTATAACTTTTTTAACACCTACTGTCTGTAAGAGAGTGGTTAAGCATACATTCAGTGTCACGTGTTTATCACTTCCCTATGACTATGTATCAGTGTAATATAATGTGTTGTAATGTTGCAAGTTAAATAAAACTATACATGAAGACAACTGTGTGCAGACATTTAATGAGTATATTATGGAGCACAAACAACTCACACAAACAACTCAATTACACAACATGAGGGTCCTGTGTCAAATGCACATCCATAATATTCAACAATTGGGGAACTGTACAAGCCCCTCAATAAGCTAATCGATTCATGCAGGGTTTTCTCATTCTGAAAACCTGAAATACAAAATACTTGTAGGCTATTAAGATCTGGGTTGGGGTAAATTCAGTTAGTTCAGAAAAATAATTGACATTCAGGTCATCAACAATGCATCATCAGCAGAGGACGTGAAATGCATTTTTAAATTAATAAATTGAATTTGAATGATATCCCTTAATTAACTACACCAGCCCTTTGAGTAAGGACCAGGCATATATTTTCAGAAGGATTCCCCAGTGCCTACTTCTTCCAATCTTTCAAGAACTCCATTAACTCGGCAGGTTGATGAAGGGTGATGGACCACTCTGATTTATTTGTATTATTATTATTATTATTATTATTATTATTAGCTGCAGCAGTAGTATTAACAGTACTAGTAGCAGTGATAATCGTCATATTGCTTCAAGTTTGAAGGCAATCGAATAATAATGCTTCCAGCTTCCAAACTGTACAAGTTCAAGAGCTTGTTATTTACAGCGATGCTCAATGAAATGTATCAATATTAACAGCTTTGAGAAGATGCAACGCGTACACCTAAATCTTAATTTACCACTGTTATTTAACTATTTTCGTTCATTTTTAGTTATATTAATTTTAAGAATCAAGCGGGAGGAGCCATGCGTGCTGATGTAGTTGCGCTGATCTCGTACGGCGAAAGGTACTGTATATCGAAGACTACGACGTCTCTGCTTCTCTACTTCGTCTTGAAAAGTCAGTGCATTTTCGAATCGAACATTTAATTGCCGGAACTTACTATACTCATAATTTAAACACTCACCGGAACTTCTTATGTCAGGCAGGAAAAAACATGGAGCTCGTAGTCTCTCTAAGGATTGACGGTCTCTGACACTGCTCGGTGTGTAACCGGGGAGATCGTTTCTAGCTAATTCCCAACTCTCGGATTGTCAACAATTTTGGTTGGATTTCTGTTGTCTGGTTCCTCCCTCTAAGTTATTGAACCCGTCCGTTTTTGTGTAGATAAAATCCATATAACATTGTTCACGGCTGAACAAATCGGGTGGCGCAGCGGCCGGATTTTGTGCAGTTTATAAAGCTTTATTTAAGCCTTGCAGCCCGGATGCAGTGAGGAAGAGCCTACGGCCTGGCAGAACGGAGTTAAGCAGCGGCCTTGAATTATGTCAAACGGTCGGCAGCAGCAGCAGAATGGCGCGGCAGCGGGCTCCGGGCCCGGGACAAGCAGCGGTACTAGTGGCAGCAGCAGCAGCATTGGCATCGGAGTTGGTAACGTCGCTAATTCGAACAGTTCAGGCAGCGGGATGTCTTCACGGACGATGGGAAGTGGAGTCGATGGTCCACCTGTCCCCGCCGCGCTGGGAGTCCCCTCTCCGGGGGTCCCCTCTCCCAGAGTTAGTGTACCTAGTCTAGGTAGACCGGGCTCATCTTCGGGAAACAGTCATGGAAAACGGCCCCTTCAAACGCCTCTTTGCAACGGTCTCATTAACTCGTATGAAGATAAGAGCAACGATTTTGTATGGTAAGGCTGAACAATCCCTAAAAACGAGTATTTCTTCATTAACGTTACTCGAGTACACAGTGTGGGTGAAAACCCAAAAGGTCGCTTACTTTAGCCCGCTAATGTTAGCGGTGTGTGGGTGGGTGTTTTTACTGAACACTTCAAGGAACACCAAGAATCAAGAAAATTAAAAACTACTAACGTTAGCTTGCTAGCGTAGCATTCATAATGTCAATGGTGGGCTGGCTGCTAATAACATTCTTTGTTAACCGACTTGCTGGCGTTTTATCTTCAAAAACGTTGCATGTTAGCTAAGCTAACCTTGCTGCCTAAACCGGTTAGCTTGCAAGTCAACGTTATACGTTTGGCAGCTTGGTCATATTAGCAAATCAACGGGTTATTGCTAAGACCCAAGTGTTAAGGTTTTCATCGCTAAAGTGAACTATTTTAGCGAGGTGTCTGGTTAGCGAACTGGTATAGCTACCTAAGTTGCGGTAACAGTCAACAGCAATTGGCTAGTTACCCTAGCTAACGTTAGCGGTTATGTGTCAGGAACGTGTGACCTACCGACCAAAAGGGCTAGTTAACGTTAGCAAAACAACATAACGTTAGCTAGGGCTATCTGATCAATCCTTTGTAGGTAGCTCAAGATAGTCACCTATCTGCATGTTAAACCTGTATGTAAGCGAGCTATGTCCAAAATTACACCCTTTGTTTCGTAGAATACGACGTATGGATTGATAAAACATGTCAAAAGTAAATGCTTACGTTCTAGCAACGTTGTTCTGTTTAGAAAATGATTGTGATAGTCAGGTCAACACCACTGAACAGTAATGTTAACGTTACTTGAACTCAAACAACCCAACGTTAGGTAATTAGCTAGCTACTTAACAATTAAGTGAACGCGAGCTGTTTAGCTAGGATTTGTTTTTAGTCTTGAATACCTCAGTAGTAATCAATAGCAAAGGTGGTAATCCAGGGGACATAAAGTAAAAATCCTCCCCGGTAATTTTCTCCAATCACCTGGATTTGCAAATTAACATAATTCTTCAGCGAGGAGGTAGAACTAATCAGTGAAATCAGCTGGCTGAGTTTATGGGTGGAAAGAATACATGGTAGGACTTTTACTTTATGTCCCCTGGATTTACTGTCAGTCGGAGCTGAAGGAACTAGCCTACGTTCTGATGCTTTCATGATGTCCGGTGTAGACAGGGTGTGGCCATAAGTTTGTAAACAAATGTGTAAATGATACCTATTGCTGTTAAGTTGTCCAGTACGTCTATGGGGATCTTTTTTTAGTCACTCCATCCAACACGTTTAAGTGGCATGTAAAGTCTGAATTGGTATGAATATTCCCATTTGCAAAAGTTGGATTGTAACGTTAGTACTATGGAAACTGGATCTGGCCAATTGTTACAATTTCTTTGCTGAAATCACAAGAGTACTATGCCAAGAATGGTACTGGTTGTGCTGTGGGAAATGTCAATAAGTTGGATGAGGTAGGCCTACTCATTGGAATGTGAAAAAGGGCTGTCTTGTTTAAGTTCCATTAAAGTTGGCCAGTATGTGGATTTTTGATTTGGCTGTTTTGGGAATTGTGTGCGTTAATCGAATGCACATACATATTGTGCTGAGCAGTCAGTGATTGGTGTGTGTGTGTGTGTGTGTGTGTGGGTTGGCCTATTCAGCTTTACACAATTGGAATTTTTTTGGGCTGGAACTATAGTAGGCACATTTGTTAATGTGCGCAAATATTCTGCCAAACTGGACTACATTGGCAACTTCACACTTCTCCTTAGTTGCAGAGCTCACAAAGTTTACAATTATTCCTGAGTCACTTTCTTTAGTGTCGGAAGTTTCAGTAACTGTATCGCTTCCTCTCAAAAGTGAACCCTATCACCATCTGATCTGAGCGAATATAAAATAACTTCGTCACATTTGCGAGTGTCGTTTGGTTTGTTTAAATCCTATTTGAAGAAATGCAGCTGGGTTGGATGTAGGTGAACACGGGCCTCTAGTACAATGCTGAGCGAAAGCCCGCCCTGGCTGTGCTGCGTAATGATTTGTCCAACTGGAGTTGCGACATAGAAAGGAGACGCAAAATAATAGGATCACAGCGGTTCCCTTGTAAATAGGATAGCGGTGCATTACATGCTTATTTCAGGCTCTGAAAATGGGACTCCTGAACACAGTCCTGTGTCAGGGTCTTCAGCTCTGTAGAAACGGCCTTCAGACAGTATGCGTGGCCGTGAGTTCTTGTAATTGAGCTTTAAACCACTTTAGTTGTACAGTTATGTGTTGTTTTTGTTTATCGCCCCCCCCCCCCCCACCCAAAGGTCACATGTGCTGCCTGTCCTATTTGTGTGTTTTGTGTGTTTGTTTTTGCTAAGCTTCAATAAACAATAAAAACACACCTTGAACCTTTGTATTTTATGTTTGCAATATGCCAGTTAAACAGGTCAGCAAATAATAATAATAATAAAAAAAGTAAGGCAATTTGATGTGTCAATGTGTAGTGGCATTAAACATGTATTGTTAAACTTTTCTGTCGGTCTAGGAGGGATAACACCTTATTTGAGAATGCACTTCTCAGACTGCTTGTCATTTTACCAGCAGTCTGACGGTGATCATGGAAGTGGTTTGTTTGATCATTTTTAAATGTGTTGGGGGTGTAGTATTGTGCAGCAGTCAGAATATTTATTAACTATTTGAACGAAATACAAGATTGACGGAAACTATTTCCTGACTGATTTCCCGTGCTAAAATAGATCCGCAAGATAGCTTAATACTTGTGTACCATATCAGTCATCTTATTTGTACCAGGCGGAATTCAGATATCAGTGTATCACTCTGGCCGTATGGATGATGGATGGTAGTAGTACTGTTCAATATATATTTTTCTTTATCCGTGTAGTTTGGCACTCTGATACTTTGTACATCTAAAAAGCCTCATTGTTTAGCGCTCTGGTTTTGGATCGTAGTTGGTTGACTGATTTACTCTATTTATTAAGGTATACATTCTAAGTGAATATTAATATTGATAGAATATGTAGTTGCTTACCAGCTCCTGATATTTTGTTACAGGAAGGCCCGAGTAACTAAGCAACCAATTGTGAAATCATAGTAAAGTGACAGATTTATGAAAATCACCTGAGGGAATGAGAAGGAATCCAAGGCACGTCTTAGTCGTATTTAATTAATATTATGGCGATTTCCATACAGACAATCATATCTATTTCCCATGTATTTAATGGAGCTGCTTAATAGAAAATAAATCCAGATGTTTGTTTGTTGAATAATCAATGTTGGTTGTGGCTGGTTAAGTGTGTTTTGCTCTGGATTGAACTGAGCTGTAGTATGGCTGCAGTACGCTATACGCTGAAGGTTAGGACACATTACTGGGCTTCAGATATTATTCTGTTCTATCCTCAGACATGAAATTAACTTTTTCATCCACAGGCCAGAGTGCCTTGTGGATCATAAAAATCACCAGCCATTTTCAACCTTTACAATATAACACAACCTGGTTGGTTACCTGTCATAGTGGTTGCTAGAGTAGAAAATCTTACCAGCCACAATCAAAACTTTACCAGTGTTTGGCTGGTGGCGGGCATCAATTTCATACCCTGTATCCTTAGAGAGTTGTGCACATGGTTTTGCACAAAAGCAACAACAAATAAAGGTATAGTGGGTTGCATTGAGGGCATACTGTGCAGGACTGTCAGTGTCAAAAAGTATGTCACTCTTCCTCCGCATAAACACATGTGATTTTTTTTTTTCCAGCCCCATCTGTTTTGAAATGATCGAGGAAGCACACATGACAAAATGTGGACACAGTTTCTGGTAAGTTTGCAGAACAAGACAAGGTGTGTGTGTGTGTGTGTGTGTGTGTTTGTGTTTCAGTGTAATTACAGGTGCCTGTCAAAAATAAGGAGAAATGGCATGCATTGGCACACGTTCAAAATGAGGTCATTTATTGTTCAAAGAAACGGGATGAGGCTTTGGCAGGTGAACTTTACCTGAAAAAGACCGCAGGATAAGGACTGGGTCCTTATCCTACTTGTTTGCCAAACAATCCATCTCTTTTAGGAGCATAATGGTGTGTGGGTCCATTTTCTCCCCATCAAGTGAGAAGGAATTACACGGTGCAGGGCTTGACATTAAGGCTTGTCCTATTGTCCGGGACAAGTATATTTTTTGGTCGGTAAAATCTTCCATCCGCTTCTCCAAAGGGACAAGTGCGAGATAAAATAAAGTTCCAATTAAAAATAATCTGAATAGAAGTGGAAATTGCATGAGGCTCATTTCACCTGCCGTCCTGGTTACATTGTTAATCAGGTCATTGTGCTAATAGGAATTGAGAAAATGCGACAAATTTTAATGTATTTTGATCACAAATGGGGGGGGGGGGGGTAACGGACAAGTTGACAAGTCGGAAATGCTCAAAAAGCTTAATGTCAAACGCTGGCATGTACAAATTCCTCTGGGATATTTTGTTGAGTATGATCCGTTTAAAATTTATGCATGTATTTTTATTTATTTATTTATTTTTAGGTTTTGAAGCATTCATCCCCGGTCACTCTGTTACCATAACTATAAGCGTAATTACACTGATGGCTGTGGTGGTTTCACGAGAGAGCGTTTCATTTCTCAGTGCACCTGTCAGTTGATTCTGAATTCATGCACTCTTACTCAGTGTACAGATCACCTCAGGGGACTGAGAGGGTGGGTAGAACTGATAAGGAGAGTTCTGACTCCAGATCCATTATGATTAGCTTAAAAGATGTGCGTGCGTGCGTGCGTGCGTGCGTGCGTGCGTGCGTGCGTGCGTGCGTGCGTGCGTGCATGTGATGTGTCGCTGCCCATAATTTCAGAACGCTTAGATTCCGACGTCTCTTTGTCTTCTCTGCTTCAGTTACAGGTGTATTCGTCAGAGTCTGGACGACAGCAACAGGTGCCCAAAATGTAATTACATCATCGATAACGTGGATCAACTCTATCCCAACTTTCTTGGTATGTTCACAATTACCGCTTGCATTAAACATTGTATGTTCCCCTTGGAGTGGATTTCATATTTGTTATATATATGTTTTTATTCTTATTATTCTTATTAATGACTGGGTTGCCAGGTTGTGAACAGGAACCCCCCCATATCTCTGTTAAACACAATGCCCACAGTGACTCAAGACCTCAAGTCTAAAAATACATAAATAAATACATAAAATATCATAAATAACCATGATAACCGTGTACTCAAAATGCAGAGAATGGGAAGTTGAGAATATCTAATTTGCTTCATGTTTTTCAAAATTGCATATTTGTTTTTGTAATTTGCTTTTAAAAAGGCCATTGTCTACAAACAAAGTTTAGCAGTGCACTATGGGATTTCTGGCTCTGTTTGGCTCCAAATCTGAGTCCCTTTTGTTAATGGGAAGGTCACTCTTCATGGTATCCAGGGGTTTGATTTTAACAGTTGCTGATTTGATTCGAGACCAAGGTATTCAGCTAAATGCACGTACATTAATGCAAATCAGGTAGAGTGAACTTCCCCTTCAAAGAGGGAGGCTTTGGAGCCAGAAAGCTAGCAATCCCATAGTGCAGTGCTCCATAGTGTTTATAGACATTGTCCACGGTCTTTTAAAAATGAATAAAAATTAAAAAAAACAAGTATTGTGAATGACTGCCATGCAACAAAATACCATTCTCTGCATTTTGGTTTTTTCCTCCCTCTTCCTAGTGAATATATTTTTAAAATATGAAGATGTAGCTTGGCCAGGAGTGGCTCCAGAGCCATATAGCACTATTTCTCAGCTCTGCCGTTTTATATCCCTACACCACGAACCGTGGAGAAAAGGACCTCCTCCATGCTTATATTGTACACACTAAATGTTTTATTTTGACAATATTGTTGGCGGCGAAGGCAATACCTCGGGGAGTGTGGTAGCGGCACGAGTGTGTTGTTGAAAGTGTCATTGTAAGGTGAATTGAACACATGGGGCATAATACATTTTTTGTTTACCCATGCAGTGAAAATGTGTTCCTTGGCCATCTTTATCTTGCAATGGCTTTACCGTATATAGTGTGTTTGGCTAATTCCCTTCTTGTTTTGTTGCCCTGTAGTTAATGAACTTATCCTCAAACAGAAGCAAAGGTCAGAGGAAAAACGACTTAAACTGGACCACCCTGTAAGTGTTCATTTCGTTGTTTCTTACCCGAGTGTTTTTCAGTGCACTGTGCTTTTTGTCCATTAATAAAAACATGTTGCCAAGCAGCGCTTGACATTAAAGCTTTTTGAGCACTTGTCCATTGGACAAGCGGAAGTTCGTTTTTCACTAGTCCGAAAGACTCCTCAAATTGTCCAAAACCCCCCCCATTTGTGATTGAAATAGGTTAAATTTGTCGTTGCGTTTCTACTTCTATTCAGATAATTTTTAATTGAACTTTTTTTATCTCTCACTTGTCCCTTCGGAGAAGTGGAAAAATGTACTTTTGCGACCAAAAATATACTTGTCCCGGACAATAGGATGTCAAGCCCTGCCAAGTGTTGAACGCTCTATGTAGTAACAGCGGTTTTTTATCATATTAATGTAGAATCATTTGATATTTGTTTGTCATTCTTTCTGTAGTTGCCCTTGTTCTTATTTTAAAAGTAAACTCAATCATTGCCATTGTAATTGAGGCTAAATTATCACTCCAGGAAGAAACTATCATTTGTGGTAATTTGCCAGAAAAAATGCCGCAGGATTTTCCCTCACAAGTTGCACAGTCATTTATACCCTCAAGCCAAATGTAATTATGAGCACGTAGGCATGTGGACATGTCAGAGACTGCGATTCTCGGTATGATTTCGTATCCCTAATGAATGCCTGCTTGTTTTGTGGGGCTATCGGTTAATAATGAAATGGTTCACGACCTTTGTAGGGTTATGGGATGATTCACAGCATAGATGAAGAGCACCTTTGGGCTCGATGCCAGCAAACGCATTAATGCCTCCCACATGTTGAACGTTTATTTTAATTATTAGCTGTTCCCTGTTAGATTTACAGGTCAACACAACGGTGGGGAAATGTAATGAACCCCTAAATACAGGGGAGACGGAAGAAATAAAAAAAAGTCACATGTGCAAGTTTTTAGGACCTTGTTGTTTGCAGTCCTTTGTTAGCTTGCTAATGGTCTCAGTTGCTTTGTGTCAGATTAATGCAAGTCATTTAACAAAATCGTCATTAGCAGAGGGGGGGTGGAGCAAATGTGATCCTGATGCGAGTTTAATTGAAGCAATTTAAAGATAAGGTGCCACCCTATGGGGAAGTTTTATAATGGACATAAAAAGGTAATAGGCAGCCAGTAAAAAAAAATAATTGTAGGCTGTTTTTAATGTTGCTAATGTCACGAGGCTCTTGTGTTTGGCCGCCTGAATTCTTTAATACTGTTTACTGGGAGTTTTCCCACCGCAGTATGACACTGAAACTCGGATATCAGTCCGACCGTTAAGAAAGCAGAGCGGCAAATATTCTCGAAGGAGGCTTCAGTAAGCTGTGACCCACGGGGAAACGATGAAGTGAATTTCTATGTTTCTCTTCTGCTGAGTTTTTCGTAGTCCGGCGAGGAAAAACATAGTTTAATTCTGTACACTATGCAACAGGGCCCAAAATCTCAGGAAAACCATGTGTGCTTTTTCAAAAAAGGGCTTAAAAAAAGCATTCCTTCTAACAGCAGCTCAAGCAGCGTTTAAGCCCAGGTTGATGAAAATGGCCGTGCTGTTAGACATGGCTCGTGGCAGTACCTTGTCCAAAGTGCAGCCTTACATTAAAGGAACACGTTTTCATGGTTGACATATTTGCACAAAGGCAGATTTGATGATTATTATTGTAACAATTTCAGTTTATGCTCTCATCTAATCCGAGCCACAACATCGTGTGCATATATCGTAAAAGAGGTAGATTGCATAAAATGCATGCACTGTGTATGACTGTTTTCTCCTCAAATCACCATGTGTGGTATCTTATCCATTATAACAGCAACGAGGGGGGACAATGAGTGAATAGCTAATTTAACAATAACAGTTTTCAGAAAGCGCTAACGTCCTGGCAAAAAACGTAACCGCTAGCGTAGCGCGATTTTGAGTTGACCGCTCTCCCTTCTTGTGTTTCCAGAATGGCCACAGATGGCAGGTGTTCCAAGATGTCCTCGGTACGGACCAAGAGAAACTCGACCTCGCCAACGTCAACTTCATGCTGGAGCTCCTGGTGCAGAAGAAGAAGCAGCTGGAAGCGGTGTGTGTCGCGCTCCTCGTAGGCGCTCCGTTGCCTTGGCGCCGCAGCGGAGTTTACGCCCTGTCTGTTGCACTCATGCCATTGGATGTCACTGAGTTTCTCCTTTTTTTTTTTAAACCAATAGGAATCACAGGCAGCTCAGCTCCAAATCTTAATGGAATTCTTCAAAGAAGCGAGACGAAATAAACGAGAGGTTTGATTCCATTTTGCGATTAATCTCTCGTCAGATTTGTCAGTATTCGGGTAATTGTACGTGCTAATGCAGGTGTGTGTGCCTGGGTGTGTTGATTTTTGACCTGGGGGGTACACTACGAAGCAGGATTACTGAGTTATCTGGATGACTGTGCTGAGTAAAACCCGGAACCCTCCCAAATCTGGAACACGGACTGAAGTAAAAAGCGCCGTTCCGGGTTTTACTCAACGCGGCTGTCCAGCTAACTCAGTAATCCTGCTTCGTGTTATACCCGCCTGAGGTTCTTTGCTTCAGGTTTTCTGTTAAAGGACAGTGATGCACGAGACTTACATTTTGTTCCCTGCACTGTGATTTCATTCCTCAACATTGTGTGGAGGGTAAGTGTATTTGTCTTCATTTTACAGCAACTGGAGCAATTGCAGAAGGAGCTGAACTTTTTGGAAGAAGATATCAAACGAGTAGAGGTGTGGGGAACAAAATAAATACCGGCTCAAAGAACCGCAAGATTTTTTATTTATTTTTTGTTTTTTCATGCATGCACATTCAGTACCTGTAGAATAACCACTTTGTCTTAAGTAATTTCATACTCATTTTTAAACTTTTGTTGAATACATAGTAAAGCAGTTTCGGGTACTTTATTCTACCTTACGTCAGTGCTTGTAAAACCATCCATCAGTTTGCCTGTGTATTCTAACTTGTTCATCACGTTTTTGGCCACTTAAAAAAAAAAAATGGAACGGACTAGCATAAAAGGTTTCGTGTGTAATGCCCTTAGCAGCCTAAAGAGGACGCTGTGTCAGTCTGATCTGAGCTCTGTGTTGTGTCATCCTTCTCAGGAAATGAGTGGGCTGTACTCTCCTGTGAGCGATTCAGACCCCCACCATTCAGACAGCACCGTTCCTCAGTTTGAAGTACACTCTCCTGCTCACAGGTAACACAAATCTCAGTCCAGCACTAACGTTCACATAAGCGAAAAAAACCCCAACATTTGTTATCGGAATATGAGCCAGCTGTTATCTCTGTACCGTTTTTTTTTTTTTTTTTTCTCCTGGGACAAACGAGCCTCTTCCTGATTTAAAATATCCGCTGCGTCTAAAAGTGCCTAAGAGAGGGGTATTTTTAAACTTGTTTATAGCCGCAGTCAGTCTTTTCGCATGACAATGAAGACATGGCTGCCTAGGCTACAAGTGGATGACTCATTTTGAAGTCTAAAAGGAGCAACCATTTAAAAAGTCTAATTAATGGCCAGTACCTGTAATGCAGGACAGATGGACGAATAGCTAATTAAAATGGGAGCGCATTGCAGCCGTTATAACTCTTTAACCAGACCTCATTTCGCAAGTCATACCTAGATTTGGTGATCATTCTTACGAGAAGTGGAGTGTTTTACAGTGCAGCGCTTTGTAAACGTCGAAAAGCGAACGGCCGGTATCCCTTTTCTCTCCGCTATTCCTGAACCGGTTACAGTTAAGTCACTCCCCCCCGATGCCCGTTTCTGCTCCGTTTCCCCGGCTGCAGTACGGCGAATATATTACGAGCAATAAGGACCTCGCGTCGAAATTAATTGCTTTTCCTTTTGTTCTTTGAAGTAACAAGGATGTTTAATTTTATCTTGCTGCAAATTTGGTTTTCTCTAAAGGTAATGAACTTCCCACCAGCAAATTGATTGTTATGCCTAGCTGCATTTTGGAAACGAATACAGAAAGTAATGTTTACTCGTGGGTCCGGAATATAAATTGGGAGTCGTACACAATTTCTGATCGTGTGTGTGTGTGTGTGTGTGCGTGCGTGCGTGCGTGCGTGCGTGCGTGCGTGCGTGCGTGCGTGCGTGCGTGCGTGCGTGTGTGGGGGGGGCTGGTGTGTTTTTGTGATAGGAATAAACAAACATAATGGCAGGTGATGTGTGCTTATGAAGAGTCTCTTTTTCTTTGAATAGTATTACAGATTCCACAGAGTACAACCCTCTCCCTGGATTCAGCGGCAGTGCGCAGGTGAGTCTTGCACCCACCCCCCCCCCCCCACCCCTCAACAGGGACACCTGTTTAGATTTGGGTTAGATTATCGCTTTCCATTTCAAATTTGTATGCAAATAGTCGAAGGCAAGTGATAGGCCGCTGCCGGTGATTGCGTTGTTCCCTTTCTGTGCGTACTTCACCGAGATTGCGTCCTCCACGCAAGCGAGAGGCCGTCCGCAGCGGGCAAATTTACATCGTATCTCTGGCGCTTTCTGTTTATCGATGCCTTGTGAAAGGGGTATTATTATGGAAATTATAGGCCCTGGAGTGGCACTCTGGGTTTAGATTTTGTGCCGCCTAGATGGGTTTCCTTTCACCGGCTTCTCATCCTGATAGCTGGCTCCGATGTCCTCTTCACGGGCGGACGGGCGCATACCGGCGGGATGATTGCACGCTTTGCCGTTCCCATGAAGACCGGCGGGTCAAAAAGCGCTAACCGCCTCGCGATTCAAAATAACAACATCCTCTTTGTCT
Organism: Synaphobranchus kaupii; assembly: GCA_029718625.1. Taxonomy (NCBI): domain Eukaryota; kingdom Metazoa; phylum Chordata; class Actinopteri; order Anguilliformes; family Synaphobranchidae; genus Synaphobranchus; species Synaphobranchus kaupii. The sequence goes on from CM056381.1 coordinate 80,409,704, forward strand.
TTGCGACACAGCGAAGCGTTTGAGTTTCCGTTCTGGTTTTTATAATGGGGGGGGGGGGGTGTTTTGATTCCGTGCCTTACGCCCCGTAACGTCCGCGCGCGCGGCTTTAGCGGACGGGGCGGAGGTGAGGCGTAGCGTAGATTTGCGCTTTCCCGGCCTGTGTGGTGGGACACCGGCGCGGCGTGTCGCAGTTGTGGTCGAGGTGGGTCGTGAGATGCGACGAACGCGATGGAAATGACCCGCTGTATTTATGCGCTTTCCGTTTGCGCGACTAAACACCGCACTCGTTACTTGCGCTCCTCTAATTGCAGTGTTCACACACGGCTGATGAAATATATCGATAAACAGTGTTGATAACATATCTAAATTCTATATTTCAATATGCGTTGGGATATGGGGGGGGTCACGCAAAATGGGGATGGGTCACACAAAATGCATTCACCGATTGGGTGTTGGCAGACATGACATGAACGCATACTATAATGTAACTTCTTAACTGGTACATCACTAATTCACCATAGAATGCGTACCTACTGAAGTTTACCGTAGAATACATAGCCTGCGTATAGAATACAGAAGCTGTACACAGGTTATGACACGGACACGTTCGATCGTGATGAAATAATTTCCTTTGCCAGGGCAAGAGGCAGACGTGGTACAACAGTACTCTCGCTTCGCGGCGAAAGAGGCTCACGGCTCATTTCGAGGACCTGGAGCAGTGCTATTTCTCCAACAGGATGTCCCGGATTACAGGTAGAGCCAAACTGTGCCCTCATCTTTCTTTCTCATCTATTTCTATCACGTAACCTAGAAAGAAACAACTCTTCTACAATTTTGGGACAACATAATTTAAGGAGGACATAAATCTTTCCAACAATTAATTAAAGTGCATTTCTCTTTTAAAGGCCTGCAAGGATAAGCATTTTACCAGGAAACTGGTTCTAGCTGAAACGTATAGCATGGATATTTGAGCACGATAGTCCTCTGGGGGGTGGCAGGTCTTGTGAGGGCTCATAATGAATGGGTTTATAAAGGTACATGTAAGGCTATTATAAGTGAATATGGTTTCGTGTCTTGAGTGCTGTGCTGAACCCGTATTCTCTCAGGGTTGGGTATCCAGGGTAAAAACTGATATTACTGCGGAGTAGAAATAATGGTGCTATGCCCAGGCTGCCAGTGAATGTAATAAGCTCTGTGTAAACCCAAGACTCATTGTGTTTATCCTGTTGTTGTCTTCTCAGATGAGGGTAGGACTGTGAACCAGCTGGATGATTTTATGGAATGCCTCTCTAAGTTCACACGATACAACTCTGTACGGCCCCTGGCAACGCTCTCTTACGCTAGTGACCTCTACAATGGCTCTAGTATTGTGTCCAGGTATGTACATATGTGTCTGTGTGCGCGCACGTTTGTGTGTGTGTGTGCGTGTGTGTGTGTTTGTGTTTGTGTGTCTGTGTGCGCGCACGTTTGTGTGCGTGTGCATGTGTGTGTGTGTGTGTGTGTGTGTGTGTTTTTGTGCATGTGTGTACGCGTGTTTGTGCGCTGTGTGTGTGTGTGTGTGTGTGTGTGTGTGTGTGTGTGTGTGTGTGCGCGTGCGTGTGCGTGTGCATGCTTATGTGTTTGTGTGTGCGCGTGTGTGTGATTGCATACTTGTCATATATATATTCAGTATGCAATCGGTATATTAAGTTCCATCTGAAATTGGCCAGAAGGTGGTAGTCTTGTACAACAGCACAGCCCTTATCTCATTCTCAGTTCATCTTTCCAGAGGATGTTAAAAGTTGGGTTCAGCCGTCCTTAATATTTGTGGCTTAAGAATAAAAACGCTATTTTTTTGCTTTTTGAAGCCGCTGTGAAGTGACAGAGAAGCTTTGCTCGTCATTTACAGATCCCTGGCAGCGCTGGCTTTTTATTTTAAACTTTGGAATATAGCTTTTCTCTAACACTTGTGAGAGACAAACCCAAACCACTGGGATATGACCTTAATATCCTTACTTGACACGTACTGCCGCATTTCCGGGTTTTTTTTAAACCGGCAATCCTCCGATCCCAAGCAGTTACACGAGAGAAAATCTCCCCAGAATTCTTTGGAGACTGATTAAAGCCGCGGTTGTGTATTTTTCTGTAGATGATTTTCCAGTCAGAAGTCACTGGCCTGTTTCAAGAGGAGTTCGAGGTGAATGGTGAAGCTCGGCAAGAGCAACCGTTTGACAGCCACGGCGCAATCTTCATTTTCATATTTTAATTATTTTTAATAGTTTTTTTTCCCAGCCATGCTGTAGTTTTGTTTTGTTTCCGTCAGCCTTTGAGTTCGTCTCAGTCTTTGTTGTGTTTTTGAATTGCTCTGATATTTTTTTTTGCCTCTGCACTGGTAATTGCTTTACACTTAGCACTGTGATGATTACTATTCATGAGGTTCTCCGGTGAGCTGAATTCTGGGAAATGAGAACCCGATACATATTTTACAGCTCGTGATAAAAGCTTCAAACCTGAGACAATAGGGCCGGTACACTGATTATGTAAATTGAATTTGAAGCTTGATGGAATTTTTTATGTTGTTCTTCATTTCGTTGGAGAATGAAGCTTTCACGCCATTATCTTCTCTCTTTTTTGGGAGCCCTTTCACCGCCGTGGAACGGGGGGAGGCGGTGAGGAGCGGGGCTCCGCCCATATCGCTGCGGCTCAGACCGGACGAGGCGCACTTACGACAGCCAGAGTAGAATTAAAAGGGCCGTAAATGAAGAGCCTACCCTGATGAACAGATAAGGGCTTTTCAGAGCTAATGGCTCCCTCCAGGCCCGCGAAGCCGGCCCGCTGAGGGTCAGTTACTGCTAGCATTCGTCTTGCTCTGTGCATTTAGGTGGTTATTTTGACCCTGGGCTCTGTAGCTGTATAAAACGTAAGGAAAAATACAACCTTTTTAAATTTTTATTCTGATTTTTTTTTTGTTTTTTTGTGGGTGATTCTGGTGGCAGTTTTCCATACAGGTTATAAAGTATCGCAAACTTAGCCTACCTTCGGCTCTAAAATGAGAAGTTTATCACAGACGTTCAATATTTAGGGATAAAAGGCTAGTCAGTTGGGAGAAAGCAACACGCCAAGTGTACATTTTTTTTCTATTACAATAATGTTGTGTTTTGTTTAAACTCATTTTGACCCCAAACATAAAAGTTATCATAAAATTTCAACAAAATAGAAGGGTTAAGAAAGAGTTTGTATCTTTGTTGGGTGCAGGAACTTGAATAATTATCAAAGCAAACAAATTTTTATTTTTTATTTTATTCCTGTGTGGCTTGGAAACTATAATTGCAGAAATGTAACCAGCTGCACCGCTTTTGTATAGATGCTGCAACCGGCTAGCCAGATATAGGATATTAACCCAGAATGAAGGCTTCTAGTTTCATGACGTTGTGTCTAATCTGCCTGCTCTTGGTAAGTGTGCATATTAATAACAAATATTTTCATGTTCTAAAAGAAGTCCGTAGCTTCTGTCTACCTTGGTAAATTCCCATGTTGCAAAGGTTAATGTACACGCTTCTGTAAAGATGAATGGGGCTCGGGAAGTGTATCACCCGGGCTCAGTACATCCAATTACTCAGTCCTCTGAAAAGATAAAGAGGCAGAACAGCATGTAGAATTAAACGCTAGGCATGTAGCATTCCTCAAGACGCAGATTTATTTTTCTTTTTTTACCCCAACGAGCCATCTGTAAATGCAGAGTCTGGGAGAAAAAAAAGAACTGTTATTTTTCAAAGCAGCATACATCAATGGGTATGTCACAGACCTGAGTCTTACCGTAAACGTGCCTTTCACAGGACCACCGTGACGGTCATTACGACCGCCAAGTGCGATCCGAACGTGTCTTTCTTCCCCAAGCTCCCTTCTTCCGCTGTAATCTACAACAATGTTATTGCAAAAGGGGACACGGCTACCTTCCTGCAGGGGAGCTGTAATCAGCAGTCTTGCGGGAGGCGAGATGTATCCGTACACGGCGCTCGACTGGCAAAATATTCATGGGCGCGGGCGTGAGCGTCAAATGCGCTCCCATTTGAATGGTAATGGGAAAAGGCACTGGAGTGGGAGCCGGCTCAGGTTGAGGGCTCTGAAGTTTCGGCGTTTGACACTCGCTCATACACCCCTCCCCCCCTCCCTCTTCCCCCCCCCTCCCCCCTCCCTCCGCTGTTGTCTCCGTCTGCAGTATTGAATTCGACCGAGACTGTGATTACTTCGCCATCGCCGGCGTCACAAAGAAAATTAAGGTGTTTGAATACGGCACGGTGATCCAGGATGCGGTGGACATCCATTACCCCATCAACGAGATGACCTGCAACTCAAAAATAAGGTAAGGCCCCGCCGCTTCACCATCTGCCTCAGTGGCCGCCAGCCCTGTTCGTGGAGATCGACCTTCCTGTAGGTTTTCATTTAAACCCTAGTTTGGCACGCCCGATTCTGCTAATTAGCAGCTCAGCGAGATCTCCAGCTGTTGAATGAGGTGTGCTTTATTAGGACTGGGGTGAAAACCTACTGGACGGTAGATCTCCAGGAGCAGGGTTGGGGACCGCTGGTCTACCTGTACCTGAGACGCCACCAGGGACGGGTTTATTTTCTCAGACCGCGCGCAAGCGGATGTCGCCGTTTGTTTACGGCAGACGTGCCGTTCTGTGGAAGTAATCGGCGATGCCGAAACATCTTTCGTATTTTTATGATATTTTGGAATTGTTACGCCTCAGTTCAATTTCCAGTATGCTGCAACCCGGACTGCCTGCAGTGAGTGTTTTCACACACCCCGTTGTGTGACAACACCACTATACCTACATTTGTCTTTTCTTACAGTACGTTTCAGCTGCTTGAACCTTTAGGGCTTGCGCACATTCAGCCAGATATTAGCCACAGGTGGTTGGCGCAGAAAATCCACCACGTGTGCCATGGCAGTCGGTTGTGGATGGGTATGGCTATCGTTCAGATTTTAACGATACTGCTTATCGATCCGGTACTTTAACGGTACTTTTACCGGTTATTTTTGTTATTTTTTAAGAATAGAAAAGACAAATTAAGAAGAGTTAGCATTGCTTTATTATCTAAACTTTCAATAGCAAAAGCATACAACAGCAATGTTTTGAATATATCACTATTATGTTGTGATGATGGAAATGTAAAATAAGATAAACAATTTACTATAAAATGAACAATATTCACAGCAAAAAAAAGACATTGGCGTACCATTCTTCCCTGTGCTATGACTTCTTGAGCGGAGGGAGTGGGAGAAGTTACTCTTAAGTATTTCGGTACCTAGTTAACGTTAGGTCCCTCTAATGTCCACAGTGCAGGAAATATTACGGACTGGGAAAATGTTAAATAAAAATTATTAATAGACATGCAGGCATTAAAGTTCTCAGTCGCTACGATGGATTTCTGTCTTTTCGATTCAAGAGAAAACGTAGCCTATATGAGTCTACTGCGTCCTGTTCATGGTGTACTAGCATACTGTTTACTGCTTACTGCATACTGTTTAGTTATATTATCAGAGAAAACCCGGAAATAAGTATATCATCCAGGGATATTAAGAACACTCAATTTTCAGAACTGTCTCATACTTAACACACTTTTAGAAAAGTATACTCAACTGGCATACTCAATAGTAAGCAAGTGTGCTGATTTGGACACGGCCTAGATCTGCAGGGGAGGGAGAAGATGGTTCAGAGATCGCGGAAGCATGGAAGAAATGGCCAAGACCTCAAAACTGATCTACAAATCACAATCATTCCCCATCAAATAAAAACAAATAAAAGGTGTGCAATTGTATTTCTGTTAATAAAATTATATGTATAGCATCCTAATGGTTTTATTGCGTCTGTCCGCTTACGAAACGATGCACAATGGTGCCGCCCCTATTCCAAACGGTTTCTGTATGACATGAAAGGGCATTGATTGTGCACCAGTTAAAAAAATAAATAAATAAATGTAATTAAACATATTCATCAACAAAACAACAGTTTCTACGGATCTGTTTCCACCCAACATTCAGAGCTGAAAAGCAAGCCCTACAGGCCTACTTACTGTACATTTATAGCCTACTTAGCTGTTTATGGTCCTTTACGACAAACGGTAGCCTACTTTTGCCCCGACTGCTATGTAGCCTACTATCGTCCCGATCGGTAGGGACAGAAGTACCATTACGCAGCTTACGTTTTCCGTTTGATCATTTCCGACTTGTGCATTCTAAAATGATTGTGGATATTGGCAGAGGACATGGTTAAGTCTCTCACGAAAAATATGTTCACTCTAGCTAAATCCGTCTAAATAAAAAGCGGTAGCCTACTTTCGCCCTGGACGTCCACTACACTGCTTATTGAACGCTAAGTCACCCACTCTTGCACTTAATGGGATTCCATAACATTAGTGCTTCGCCTCTGTGACGCTGTGTGTCCTTGTTGTATTAGCTATCTAACACCGAGGGCTAACGGCTCTGGTATGGCATAGCCTAGCTGCAGTGGATAGGCCAGTGAGAGATGAACTGCGAGCAAGGGAATGGAAGACAGCGCATCTCTCCACACGATGTAGCCTAGACTACTTTTGCTAGATGTTTGGAAGGATTGCTTGTGTCCCCTCCCTTACATCCCTGTTGCACTTGTGGCAACGAGCATTGTCGGCATCGACTCAACCAGACGTTTACTTCTCTCCTCCATTGTCACTCAGAGCAGGGTCTCTCTGTGTGCGTGTGAAGTGAACACCTCTCGTCTCCTGTATCACACGTATGTTTGGGGAGGCTGAGGGAGCCAGAAATCTCTCTACAGGGTATTTTATGTGGGGACTCGGGAATAGCGAAAAGAAAATGCATCTTTGCAAGTTATAAACGGGGTCGGATAGATAAAAGCTGCAAGATAATGCTTGTGACGTTTATGTAGCTTAAATTAACAGGAAATCTTTAATCTCTTTAATTTCTCCAATACCGATATCAGAACCAGGGACATCCGAGCCTATCGATGCTCCGGTCTTTAATAATTTAGAACCGGGGCCCATATAACACGGGGTTCGGGGCCCACCCCAAGTTGTGGATGACCATGGCGTGCAAGCCACCTCTCTGCACGTACAATCATGGTCATCCGAGAACCCTCTTAGCCTCTAAGCCAATCAGAGAGCAGCTTGAGGAACAGCGGGGCTTCCGCTTGAAGTAAACGCCGCGGTGTCAAACCAGCAGAAGCAAGTGTGAGTTCAGTGTTCTGTGACATTTTTATTGAGGAAATGAAATTGTGTTCGAAATTATACCGTTGAACGGATTCTGGCTAAACGTGAAAAGCGCCCCGCGCCACTTATCCCTCCTTACTGTTGCCATTAAATCTGTGGAGTGTGCAGTATGGGCCTGGGTTCGCTCTGACTTTATTAACATTGGACTGTGAAGACGAGACGGAAAGCGTATTTACTGTCCTCCCGAGTCACTGGAGGCCTCCGTTGTGCCTCCGGTTGGTCTTGTGCGAAAAGCAAAGCGATCGGTGTCGATCGGTGGAGACCGCTGGCTCACTGCCTATAGCCAGATGCGCGGGAACCTGAAGTGCTCTAGCGGAATCTGTGGGTTTGGCTGAATTGTGAGTTTTTGGGCCCCTCGGGGGGCTTTGCTAATCTAGCCACCTCTTCTTTTGAGGAGCGCTCGCATCTTACCGCTCTTCATGCTGCACTGAACCAATCATTTCTTCCATCCTTCCTTTCAATGCGCAAGGATTTCCTGGACCGTCTCGCAGTTCAGTTTTCCGAGAAAGCTAATGTAAGGGACAAGTACGGCATGTTCGGACGACTGCAGTGTATGGTGACTGGTCACTTTTTAATATTTTATTATTATTGTTTATACATTTTTTAAAATGTGTTTTTCGGGCCTTTTTCAGATTAAAAAAAAAAAATCACAGTACAATGTAGAGAGATGGGAAGAATGTGGAGTGAGAGGGAGGGAGAGACGTGCGACAGAGATTCAAACTTTGTGGCCAGATTCGAACCGCCAACGCCGCGGCGCTCTACACGCTACGACACTGAAACACCCTCTTGTTTTTTTAATACTACTGCAATACTGTTTGCGTTTCACACTCATGATATTGGTGTTATGACTCAAATCGGTTTATGTGCCAAACCTTCTTGTTTAACCCTGTTGCACCGTATTACAAGATTCTGAGTATTTACTTGTGTTTGCGTTGCACACGTCTCCCCTGCGTCTTTTGTTCCCAGATGCAGATTAGGGTGGCAGTGTAGTAGTATAATGGGTGGGGAACTGTGCCTGTTGCCCAAAGGTTGCAGGTTTGATTCCCAGGTAGGGACACTCCCGTATGTACCCTTGAGCAATGAGGTCAACATCCTAAATATGCGGACCTAACATCTCCGTTTAATGCCTTCGACCTAACTTATTCTAGGCTGTATGTATGCAGTCATTACCGTGGAGCGGTGGAACAGGCCATTAAGCACAAGGTGCGGTACCCACCTCAGTGCCGCCTACAATGACTCAGTTACTTTAGAAACATTAGGACACATTTAAGGGATATGAAATTCCTTAATCATCCAGACCATTTTAAAAAATGAAGCTATGTCTTGGACATAAATCTTGTCCTAAAATTGAAGCATGATTCAATAATGCACTGAAGCAAGATGATTACGGAACATAATAATAGATTTGTATTTTTTTAAATTTATTATAAAGTGCTTTTCATAAACCAAAGGTGCAGAAGTAATGCAGTATTTTACTGTGACCAAAACGTATTTTCTGCAATTTTATCTGCAAGACGAGAAAGATATTATTCTACCCCATAATGGCACCACTGTTATTCTCTAGACCCTGTTCCTTCCTCCCTAAACTCAGGCACTGGAATATCACAATAAATGTTTGATCTTTTGGTTTTGAATTCCATAGTAACAAATGACAGGATGCCATAACTAACATTTTACCTAGAAATGGCAATTATTAACATTATTTTATGAAATTATTATATACATTATTATATAATATTTTATTATATTGTACTATAGAAACAAAACTGTATTTCCTGTACTATTTTGAATGTCCACGTCTTGCAGCAATTCATTTTTTTATTTTTTATATTATTAAGAAGAGGATTAAAGAGAAGTAAGAAAGGCATAGGAATACCAAATTTACTAAAAGCTTATGATGAAAAGCAGTGAAAGACAACCGAAATGTCTGTGATTCATTTAGAGAATTTCAGTTTATCTGCAGTGCACAGCTGGCAGCATGTTTTTGCCCAGCTGACAGAATGTTAGTTAAAGCAGTGTCATTATTTCTGAGTTAGCTCAGTGTTTTAGGTGCTGCATTATAACAAGCTAGCTGCTATAGCTAGTGCTAGCTACTTAGCCAGTTGCGGTTATAAAAAAACAGTCCACCTCCTCTCCGTGATTTTCCCCCTGCCCAATTTCGAATTATCAATAGCCACTCAAGTCACTGCTGCACACCAACCCCCACAGAAAGAGTACTCAAAAACTTGTACTCGAATGAAACCATCCAGCCACACAGAACTACAGGAGGGCTAGTGTTATACAGAAGTGTGTCGTTTCTCTGACTGACAGCTGGTAGCCTGAAGGAGCTAATACAGTGTGACTGAAGGACCTATGGCCATCTCAAACCATTCCGACTCCTTGCAGAATGAGGAAAGTTGCTTCCCACCGCCTCACATTCCCCGTGCCGGTTGGCCAGCGGCGTAGCCAATGGTGAAACCTGTGACTGCTTGACGAGGAGCGCATCCCTGTGAGAGTTCGCTGGTGAATCTGCTGATGTGAATCACAGGCCCAATCGATCAAATTTTCCCACCCCAGGAATGCCGCTTCCAGGTGCCTCCTTAAAACCAGCCCTGAACTGACTGAGGGAAACGGGTGCATCACCCACAAACCACGCCCCACTCGCCCTCACGCTACTCCTATTAAAAATGCAGCCAATGAGAAGTTATGGTTGGCAGGCAGAATTATTTCTGCACTTCGCTAATAAACTTTATCCTGTATTTTCTCGTGAAGGACTTGAATTTCATTTTCCCGTTTAATCATTTTTAAATGAATGCAGAATTGCTTCGCCTTTGAATAATTCTGTTACAGAAGTAAAAATGACAGGAAATAAAATGAAAGTTGAAATTGAAGGGAATTAGCTTTAAAAAGTCAATATTTCCTGCACCACCCCCATCAAGTCCAAATTTCCATCTGCGTTCGGACTCGTCCCGTCGTATTAATCTTGTGTAGAAAAAAAAAAAACCCTGGACTGCGCACACTCATCAGACCCCTGTCCAGAACGCATGCGGACATTAGGCCGCCCTGTGAAGCATCTCTGAGCTAGAACTGCACGCCTGCCTCTGCTGCCCCCTCTGTTTCGCCCAGAGACGTGGCACATTGCCAAACCATCCATCACAAACCGCTTTCCAGCCTGCAGTTTGCAGGGAAAACAAGGGGATTACAGCCCCTTGAATTTGCATAGATTTCACTCGGCGCCCGTCACACGCGTACCAAATGACACAAACCCGAAGTGTGCTCGGCACGGTACTTCAGTACGAGTGAGTACCATTACACCCCTATTACTGAGCTGGGACCGTTGGTCTGCTGCGTTTCAGTGTCCAAAGCTTATGATGAGGCAGGCTAATATATCTCCAGCATCACGGGTCAAGACGAGAGCATGTTTATGTGCTGTTGTTATTTTTTTCTATCATAATGCCGCCATTGTGTGGAATAACTGGTACACAAACGTACAGTTTTATACAGCTCTGTACTGTGTTAATATCTTGACACCTCCCTTGTTGGGCTGATAAAGATGTTCTTTTCAGGTAACCGATGTACACGTCGACTCCATTGCTTCTTTTAAACCAGGAAAAGGCCATTCTGTATAGAAAAAGAAAGGTTTATGCATAACATTATAGCTGTTCAATCCATCGGCCTTTATTTGCATCTTAATAACAAGGGAAACATTTCTTCATCCTTTTCACCTTCCTTTATTATTATGGTCTTATTCCCGCCAAGTTTGATAAATATTATTTGTCCTCCTCTGTTTAGTAGGCAGAGCAGGTCTGGTGCAGAGCCTTGCTAATGAACTGTTCAACAGTAGGTATGCAAAGCAGGCATTTTGAGCTGAGTGTTTGCACCTGTCCCCCCCCCCCCCCCCCCGTAGCTGTATCAGCTGGAGTAGCTATCACAAGAACCTGCTGGCGAGCAGCGACTACGAGGGGACCGTCATCCTCTGGGACGGCTTCACGGGACACAGGTCGAAGGTCTACCAGGTAAGGAGCCTCGCCTTCTTTTTGCGTTGCCCTCGCGGAAGCCCTCCCGCGGCCTGTACCCAAGCTGCCGCCGGCGGAATGCTCGCGGTTTTATGCGTTTCGTTTCCCCCGGGCGATGGCGCTTCCCGCCGAGAAGCCTACGGCTTTTTGTCAGGGATCATAAAATGGCGGTGAGGTGGTTTTTAATGTCACCTTTCTGGGGAGTAATCAGATTGGAGTTCCACCAAGTATGTTTTATAGCAACGCTTAGCTGGAACTATGCAGATGGAGATTGGTGGCTCCCTGTGGCTTTTAGTTAGAAGTAAGGCTCGTATCCACCAATCATTGTCACTGTCGTTCTATAGGTTCTTACCGACATTCTATGTGATGTGATTGGTGGAACTCTTGTCTGTTTTCTACCAGCAAGGTGATGTCCCATTTTATTATCGCCCAGCCATTACCTCATTAACATAGTGCTGTTTGGTGTGTGAATACTGTCTGCAATGGCAACGTGGCTCCTTTAAAGGAAAGCTGGGTTTTTAAGGAAAATAAATCTGCATTGGTGCAGATGCATAACACTCTTGCTGTGCGCTCTACATCTTGAATTCATGTACTTTGTCAGCTCTGCGGATACTGTACTCTCTCTCTCTGCGTGATCTTTCCCTGGATGCATTTGCAGAGATGTAATGAGAGATGCAGAGATGTAGTGCGAGATACAGAGATGTAGTGATGTGTGTTTGTTGACCTTCAGGAGCACGAGAAACGGTGCTGGAGCGTGGATTTCAACCTCATGGATCCCAAACTGTTAGCCTCTGGCTCCGATGATGCCAAAGGTAGGCCCCGCGCCTCGAAAAATGAGCTGGGAGGCATCTCCATACCAACCGTACCGTGCGTCATTGCTATGCTGTCAGGGTCTGCTCACTGGGTGTTTTCATGAGGCGTAGGTGGAAAAGTTTACATTGCTCCCCGTCTTGTTTTATTGCTCTTGAAATGGCTGGGTTGTCCCTCGTGTGAATACTCGGGGTGAAACGGTTGTTCCTTTGGTTCTCTTCCTCAGTGAAGCTGTGGTCTACCAACCTGGACAATTCGGTGGCCAGCATCGAGGCCAAGGCGAACGTGTGTTGCGTTAAGTTCAGTCCGACGTCGAGGTATCATCTCGCCTTCGGCTGCGCAGGTAGGCCTCATTCAACCCTTTCTCCTTAGAAAGAGTTTGCTATTTTAGGGAGAATATAACGAGGAATACATGGCTGTATCGTTACCTTACTTCTGGAAAACTGAGAGGAGCTTCACCAATCACAGAAGACATTGGTAACAGCCAGCAGAACAGTACGGATGATGATTGGTGGGCATTTCATTTTTTTGTCACATTCGACAGGCGACGGCTTGTGAAATCGACATCGCCGTTTCTCAGAAACCGACCCGGGATGTGAGCGAATCTTCACGTGTGCTTTTTTTCCTCGCGCAGATCACTGTGTCCACTACTACGACCTCCGCAACACCAAGCAGCCTATCATGGTGTTCAAGGGCCACAGGAAAGCAGTCTCTTACGCCAAGTTCGTCAACGGCGAGGAGATCGTTTCCGCGTAAGTCTCCGCTCCCCTGAGGCAAAGAGTATTACCCGATGTTTGGAAAAATCAAAACGGTCAGGAAGGGCGTGGCAGTGCACTCCTTCGCGCATTCTTTTCTGCAGTACTACTTACGGGCAGCTTGTTCGCGACTCTGTCTCCGAGGCCTCGCGCGATAACCAGGCCGCCAGCGACGCCTTGGCGTGGCCGAGCCGCGCGGGCACGCTTTTTTGTGTGAAACGGGCTCTGTTCCTCTCCTTCCCTGCAGCTCGACGGACAGCCAGCTCAAGCTCTGGAACGTTAACAAGCCTCACTGCCTACGCTCTTTTAAAGGCCACATCAACGAGAAGAACTTTGTGGGCCTGGCCTCCAACGGGGACTACGTAGCATGTGGTGAGTGGGTCCCGTCGAGCTTCACCAGCGACTCATTAAAATGTAACGGCATAATTATCTTACTCCTTTTCAGAGTATAACTATCACTAATTGCGGTCCTGATAAAATAAATGTGCGCTGTAAAGGGTCGGGGAGATTCGCTTTATTGGTAGGTAACTACATGGTTGTGTGTTTAACTGTCATAAAACATGGGCACTGGGAAACGCACTCTTCATACTAACAGAGGTTCTATAAAGAAACGCTGCTAAAAAGTGTCTCGCGTGTAACTTGTCCCCCAGACTCTTGTTCCCACTCACTGCACTACAGACTCCTCTAATTGATTTAGTGCCTGTAATCTGGCAGTTCTGCAGTTGCTTCACAGCTCAGCTGGTGGACTGCAGTGTGAGAAGTGGTGCCTCGTTGCATGTATTTTCGGGGTCCCGTCTATATCGGGGGTCTATATGTGCTAGTTTGCACCCTCCGTGACTCATTTCAAATTTTGGGCAAAATAAATGCTATTCAAAATAATAAATGCTGGTAAAAAATAAATAAAAAAACGGGTAATTTCCTCTTTGGTATAAAATGCATCTGTGTTTGGCCTCTATAGGAGGCGTATGTGCATACATTGCGTAAAAAAAAAAAATATATATATACTAAAAATGTCAGCCATTTTGGCTGTGTGTGTGTGTGTGTGTGTGTGTGTGTGTGTGTGTGTGTGTGTGAGAGAGAGAGAGAGAGAGAGAGAGAAACTGATGAGCCCAGTGCAGAAGACACGACAGAAGCTCAGAGGGTTTTATCCTCTCATATCAGTTGCTGCAGGATAATGGGTATTGCAACATGTCGTCTTGGGAGAAAATTCCAATTCTTTACAGGCCTTGCCTTCATGTTATGTGATTATATTCTGGGTGAGACCTATTTGACTGTTTGTCACCGAAGACATTTATCGATTATTTGACCCTTATACAAATTAGTATTACCAGTCATCTCTGGGTTTTCTCTACTGAAGCGATTGAGGGGTAAAAACCTTATTCACCACCTGGGAATCCTTTTTGCACCCAGGTTGCAAGCCAAATCTCTTAATCACTCTGCACTGACGCTAATGGCAATAATGTTGAAGATTGCCACTTAATTTTATACCTTTACAGCTGCTTACAGAAGAGAAATTTAAAAAAAAACAAGTGTGTGGAATAATGGAAAGTTGTTACATTTCAATATAAACGGTATGGTTGGTAAATATCTGTGATTCCACTAAAGCTCTGTACTAATCGGTTATCAAGAGTTCTTTAAAACGCAACTCTACTTGTTTCCCCATCTGCTTCTTGGCATGTTCGGGCTTTTATTTTGAAATATTAGCACCCACGCCAGCGTAATCCCTCCAGCCATGCGATGCAGGCAAGTACTGCAGGGAGGCTATGGTATGCCGTGGTGTGAAAACTGAAAACGTGCCGGAGATCTCATGTTCTCACAGTGAAAATGTCAGGTTAGGACAGTGAGTCAACAGCAGGCTGTTTGATCAGGAGACACCTCGACTGCTAGCGCATGCGTTAGCCGCCTGCCGCTAACAGACACCGGCACACCGTGTAAACCTCTCGGTATTACTGCGACGACCTTAGTAAAATTAGTAAACTATGCGTGTGTCTGTGTGTGTGTGTGCGTGTGTGTGTGTGCGTGTGTGAAAATATGAAGAAGAAATACACCGTATGACATTTCAATCGGCACTGTATGAGATTTATTTTGAAAACTGCTGTAAAACTATAAACTGCAATCTATAAGCACAGCAAAAGTAAGAGTTAGATTTCTGATGCTTTCTGAGTTAGCAGCCATTTTGCGTGGGTGGAAGGGAGTCTAAGATAAAGCGTATCAGAATGCAGGCAATAAAATATTTTTAAATGTAACAGAAAAATAACTTGTATTCATTTACAAATGACTTGGTGAAAAATATATTTGTCCCATTTTGTCTTGTTTTGCTACATGCTGCAGGTGAAAGTTTACTCTTAAGAGCCAGTAATCCCATTATGTCTACATTGTCTCTGTTTATCCGGTCAGGGCAGCTCTTGAGAACAGCAGGAGATTCATTACTGTTGAGTATGATGAGAAATGGTGGTGTGGTT
Source organism: Synaphobranchus kaupii (assembly GCA_029718625.1). Classification (NCBI taxonomy): domain Eukaryota; kingdom Metazoa; phylum Chordata; class Actinopteri; order Anguilliformes; family Synaphobranchidae; genus Synaphobranchus; species Synaphobranchus kaupii. The sequence goes on from CM056381.1 coordinate 80,424,971, forward strand.
GTGTCCTGGAGGTTGACAATGACGCGTCTGAAGTGAAAGCAAGCTTTCTCTATCCAGCTGGACCTTCGAGATCCTTCTCATATCCAAGACAGGATGACATCCTTGTGATATCTCAAAACCAAGTTTTGACAAATGCAAATGTAGTTGTTTGCAATATAGCACAATAAGCTAAATGTGAACAAGGGACATTTATTCTACGTGGCATGCATAGCTATTGTTCTGACATAATTTTGTTTAAGAGGGTAAATAATCCATCAAAACATGAAAAGTGCAATTAAGAAAAATGAACAGCTTGTTAAAATTCTCGTATGGCAATTGTGGTTGGAACGAAAACCAGCATACACGGGGGCCCCAGGACCGAGTAGGGTGGTCTGTAGACAGCGGTCATGCTGTGTAGGGTGGTCTGTAGACTGCGGTCATGCTGAGTAGGGTGTTCTGTAGACTGCGGTCATGTTGAGTAGGGTGGTCTGTAGACGGCGGTCATGTTCAGTAGGGTGGTCTGTATTCAGCGGTCATGTCGTGCGTGTGAGGTGCGTAAACAGCAGTCATGTTGAGTAGGGTGGTCTGTAGACAGCGGTCATGCTGTGTAGGGTGGTCTGTAGACAGCGGTCATGCTGTGTAGGGTGGTCTGTAGACCGCGGTCATGCTGAGTAGGGTGGTCTGTAGACGGCGGTCATGCTGAGTAGGGTGGTCTGTAGACAGCGGTCATGCTGAGTAGGGTGGTCTGTAGACAGCGGTCATGCTGAGCAGGGTGGTCTGTAGACAGTGGTCATCCTGAGTAGGGTGGTCTGTAGACAGCGGTCATGCTGAGTAGGGTGGTCTGTAAACAGTGGTCATGCTGAGTAGGGTGTTCTGTAGACAACGGTCATGTTGAGTAGTGTGGTCTGTAGACAGCGGTCATGTTCAGTAGGGTGGTCTGTATTCAGCGGTCCTGTTGTGCGTGTGAAGTGCGTAAACAGCAGTCATGTTGAGTAGGATGGTCTGTACACAGCGGTCATGTTGTGCCTGTGTAGTCCATAGACAGTGGTCCTTGTGGTCGAGCTGTGTGCGCCTCTGCACCAGGAACTGCGGTTCCCAAACTGCCCCTGGACAGCAGCTGAACAGAGGTCCTCAGCACCCATAAATTACGCGTTTAATTAACCTGCCATTGATCTTCCAAAGTGATCCTTGGTGTGTCCCAGAACGATTGGACCCGTTTTAATAGGAATTAGTTATTATTAAAATAAGCAGACAGCCACAGTGATGCATCCCTGCCCCTCTAAAAGCTCCAGGGTGTGAATTGCTTTGATCAGCAGGCAGCAGAGGCAGAGATCATTTGAGAGCCGTCCTGTCTTAATTGCTGGAGTAAGACTATATTTCCCAGCTAAGACGAGAACTGTGGAGACCAATGTCTCGCCCACCGTGAACATGCATTCAAGGACTGTAAACACACATACACACACAGACACACGCGCGCGCACACACACACACACACACACACACACACACACACACACACACACACACACACACACACACACACATACACACGCACACACGCACACAGTGCACTAGGAGACCGGTGCTACTTGGCAGTTCTCCGAGATCATTTTTAACCAGCCTTAATTTATTTGCATGGCTTTGAGGCCACGCGTTTATTTCCATGTGATGTCAGTGTGTTACCGTACAGTGGAGTGGAGTACTCGCGCAGCGCTCTCAGTCTTCATACATGAGGCACAGGCCTCTGTAACAGCAGCCCAGGCTCGGCTAGTCCTCGGCACGGCCAGGCACAGGCCTCTGTAACAGCAGCCCAGGCTCGGCTAGTCCTCGGCACGGCCAGGCACAGGCCTCTGTAACAGCAGCCCAGACTCGGCTAGTCCTCGGCACGGCCAGATTCAGATGAATAGCAGGTGCGCTTTAACCTTGGTGGCGGCCAGCTTATTTCAGCTCGCTGTACCCTGAGGTGCTTGATATTAGCGCTTGTGAAATGAAGATTGAGGATTATTTTTTTTTTTGCTGAAGTTATTGAGCGCAGCTGTGCTAACAGCTGGCATGTAGGCGTAGATCGAGGGTGAAGTAGCGGCCCTCTCTAACTGCTGCAGTTGATCCTGGGTCAGGTGTGCTTTTACCATAGGCTTTTACCCGCAGAAGTACAGCCCATGTGCATTGGATGTAGCAAAGTGTGTGCGTGTGTGTGTGCGCATGCGTGTGTCTGCGCGTGTGTGTGCGTGTGTGAGTGTGCGTGTGTATGAGCGTGAGTGTGTGTGTGTGTCTGCGCGTGTGCGGGAGTGATTTGTGTGTGTGTGTGTGTGGCAGTTGGGGTGGTGAGATTTTGCGTTATATTTTACATCACACATCTGCTGCCTTAATTGTTATCACCCACACCGAGTACCGTGCGGCATGTGCAAGTTTGATTTAATTACCCACATGACCCCTTAAATTACTCTGCACTTAAAAATGATTGTTTAAAACCTAAACTGTATTCTCAACTATGAGCTGAATTATAGTCACTTCTGACAAGGATATTAAAAGCTGCCATGTAAACAAGGGATGTAGTTCACTTGCAGAACCATAACAACATATATAGGCATATACAGTGCACACACCCACACACACATTGAAAAGGCCGTGTTGGAGACGCTGAAAGTTTTGTAAAAGTATTGAAATGACGGTGAAATGAATAGCACAATCCTAAAGTGTGGGGGGATGAAAAGCGTTGCCTTAATTTCCCATGTGGGCCGTGCATTTTTCAGCAACATTTACGGCGCTCGAACAACGCCTCACAATTTGCATGAAACGTTGCTGTTGACCGGAAGAAAAGGCCCATTTTCGAGCCGCTTTCCTTTCAGAAAAGCCGCGTCGGGTCTCGTAGCAGAGGCTCAGGACCTTTAGTCCCGCTCTGCGCTGGCGTCGTAGGGAGTCGCGGGCGTTTCGGGAATTTGGCGTTTCGGGAATTTGGCTTTTCAGCGGCGGTCCCTGACATCAGCGGTGCTGCCGGTTTCCCAGCAGCCTCTCTGCCTGTTGCCTGTACACCAGGAAGACCTGGCTCTATCCGTATCTCAGCAGGGACCTGCATCTCCATCCGCTTCTATTTCAACGTGCTTTGACCCCAAATTGACTGTATGAATAATCATCTCCTGCTTTTCCCCCCTACCCAACCCCTGTATAAAACTTTCTGGTAACACTTTATGCACCTATACCTATGTGGTTAGATTGTAACCAATTTGGCAACAAGAGATTATTACTGATAAACTCCAATGTAGGTAACAAGGCCAGCCCTGTTACATCTCTCCTGCTAAAATTAAATTATTCCATGTCATCAAGACACAGGGCGAAATTAACAGGGAAGGTTTATTTGTTGTGTATCATGAATATATGGCCTTTGCGGCTCCCAAAGGGAGCTCTTGTGTGGAGTCCTGCTCTAAAGAAACCATCCACGTCAACGACAAAAAAAACAAAAAAAAACATGAAGTGGAATGAATGGGTCGTGGTGGCGTTTGAACGGAAGAGAAGGCTCCGGCGGCGTCCGCCGACGGCCTGCGAAGAACGCCAGCTCCTCGACGAGAGAAAAATCACGGAAATTACGAGAGGAAGATTTATAGCGTCTTCGGCGCAAGGCCTCGCGGTAGGCTTCGAAGCGTTTCGGGTGACATCCATCTCACTAGCGACCCTGGGAAGGGGGGGGTTGAGTGCTGCCATCAGTCAAGAGTGTTCGGTACAGACACCGTTTACAGTAAGGCCCTTGCGTTTTCCTACTTTACAAAGGACTATGTCACCTATAACATTTGACAGTTATCTAGCTTCCCCCTGTCCTGTATTTAAACTGTTTATTGTTGTTGTTGTTTTTTTAAACCTACGTTGGGAGGGAGCACCCTGGTTCGTCAGCTGAACAGTGGGGAAATTCAATTAAATTCAATTTTATTTGTATAGCACTTTTTACAGAGAACGGTCACAAAGACGCTATACGGAGAATTGAGCTTACAGGTAATCTTTCAGGGACCAGGCAACGCATTAAACCCCAGAGGGATTTTTGTTTATTTTAGTTTATGTTTATTTTGATGCATATTAAGAGTCCTAAGGCAGTTAATGTGAATTCAGGACGTATAAACAGAGAAACAACATTTGCTTCAAAACATGATTTTCAACCTGTCCCGTTAAGAAAAATAAAACGTTGTAGCATTATGCCTGGTTCTAATTTGACATTTGTATCATATAATTCCCAAATGCAGATTTATTTTTATTGAATTTCTCACATTTTAGCACAAACATAACACTAAACCAGACAAGAACGTTGCACTTTTCAGCCCCAGGGATGTAAATTTAATCACAAGCATATATCTGTATGAGGGAGAAGCATTGGAATGAGTACAATTTCTACTGATTTAGGACAGGAATCCAGTCTTTTTTTACTTGTATCAACAAACTATGATGTGTTTGAAATGTTATTCAACGCTGGTGAGCGCACTGAGGCGAAAGCCACTTCCCGAGAGAGTGGCGGCTTGGCGCGCGCTCCGTCGCTAACCGCGTCGTTTCTCCCGTTGACAGGAAGCGAAAACAACTCCCTGTACCTTTACTACAAGGGTCTGTCCAAGACGCTGCTGACGTTCAAGTTCGACACTGTGAAGAGCGTGCTGGACAAGGACAAGAAGGAGGACGACACCAACGAGTTCGTCAGCGCCGTGTGCTGGAGGGCGCTGCCCGACGGGGTAAGTGCGGCCGCCCACCCGCCCGCGCCCGTTTACCCCGCTCAAAATTTACCTCTCCCTAAGGCAGGGGTTGGCAACCCTGGTCCTGGAGTGCCAGAGCCGCTCCTGGTTTTTGCTCAATCAAAACTTTAACGACACAACTGGCTTCATTTGAATTAATCGGGTGTAATGAATGCAGGTGACCGTGTGCTGGAGGCATTTCAGCATTTCACCATTCGGGCTCAGACTTTTAATCGTCCATCAAACACTTGTGATCAGATGGAACAAAAACCGGAAACGTCCAGGACCAGGGTTGTCTACCCCTGGCCTAAGTTTACCTCACCTCAGTTTACCTCACCTCAGGGTCTTTCAGAGTATTGAGTATACATTCCTGTGAGAGTGCTGCATCCACCTGTGCTGTTTCCGGGGTAACCGACGCTTACATTTACATTTTAGCCGTTCAGCCGACACTATTGTGCAGAGCAACCTATAATTAGTGCAAAAGAAAAGGGCCTAAGTTTGTAAATCATCAACCATTCCAAGTAGCAATTAATGAGAGTGTAATGGGCAGGCCATCCTTTATCACAATAATTAATATGTGGAAGGCAAGGTACAGTTTTCTTTTTTTAAACAGTTCACACACTCATCAAAATGGGCTCGCTTCCTCCTCAAAGTGCTCGAATGTGTCTTTGAACAGTTTTTACCATTAATGTAACGCGTGTCGTTCTTTTGAATAATTAATTTATATTTAATTGTTCTCCACCTTTGGACAGCATGCAGCTTAGCGAGGGACACGGTAGATAGAATCAGATAAACGTCCCTTTTTAAAATCGCGTGAAGTCGTTTTCAGTCCCGGGGTGCTCAGAGCGCACCCCGACCTGAGCTCGAAATTCGGCACACGGCAGGAAAGGGATTAACCGTTCACATGTAGCCTTTCAGATAATTACATCTTCACACCCACTGAAGAGTCAAAAGCTGCAGTACAAACAGGAGTGAAGAGAGTGCAGACCTTTCTGTGTGTTCAGTGTCCTCACAAATGCTGTGGTTTCTCTAACTTTAGCCCTTCGGTGGGTAGGAATCCACAATCTCATTATTTCAAACTATTATGAATTATGCAATGAATCGTCACTCGTTTGCCGGAGCGCGGATCTTGTTTTCCAGTGCCATATTCAGATATTAATGTATCCAGTTGTCTTTGAATCTGGCTGTCTTACAGTACACACATATTCACCTCATGCTGTTCCGGAGTATAAAACTCAAATTATGTGCTTATTTGTATTCTGTTAACGGCCACGTATAGGTCGGGTATTGCACCCTTGTATGCTTTCTTTTTTTCCTTCTGGAACAGTCTGTCGCATCTGAGGCTACGTTTAAGTCGGCTTTCGTTAAAGAAAGCCAACCCGCTTTCAATTCACAGACGTCTTTGACTTTTCCATCCACGTCAAACATGACTCGGATCTGCACTGTTGTCTCAAACGGTCTGTTTTTGTTCTGACTGGACTGTCGAGTGCGTCAAGCCCGGCCGGAGACCGTTTACAGTTGAAACGTTTGATTTGTCGCCTTGCGAACGGCGCGACGTCTGAAGATGAGAGAGCAATCACGGTTCCACTCGCGCGAGAGCGCGGCAGTTTGTCACTCGCGTAACGGCGCGGGCAAAACGGCTTTCCCCGCGCATTGAAGTCGCAGTACGACACTGCGCTTAAAATCATTCAGTTTTATGATGGGCCCTTTTGTCGTATCAGCAACTTTTGCACGGAGAAACAAAATGCAACCTTGGAGTTATAAAGTTGCAAAACGTTTCGCAAAAAACTGCGTTGTGGTACATCCAGGCCACATTCAGACAAAACAAGCCCTGTAATTACATCCTGATTGAAGAAAGACAGGTCTCTGACAGACAACGAAGATCTGTTCTGTATTATATTGCTTATACAATATTCATAGCTTGGCTTACACTTAACAGATTCTACCTGTATGGACTTGTGGAATACATAAATACATTTCCTGTTGTCTTGGCTTGGTATTGTGTACGGTAAGTACTGCTACTGCCATTATCCGTTTGCTTCATTCAGGGTGGCTGCCATTCATTCTGGGTGGCTTGCTCTTACGTGAGAACAAGGAACAGTAGAGGGGGTCAGTGAACAACTGATGATAAATGCTGGTAAAATAGCGCTCGGATCAAGATGAGATTGCACATAAATATCAGGTCCCATGAAAGACTAGTGCAGACCTCCCAGTGTGTAGCTCACTTTGCATGATTGTCCTATCGTCCGTATCTGTGTAGCGGCTTCTGATTTGCTGGTTCAGTGCTGTGAAGTACACTGAAAAAGGATGCAGCTTCATAGCAGGGCTGCTCTCGAATTGGCCTGATGGGTCTGGTCAGAGCCTTTTTGCCACGGTTCCTAATGGATACGGTCTTGAAATGGCCTCGCGAAACTTGTTAACCCAGACCAAAACAACACATCTATCTAAATACGGCTGCGAGAACACGGTCGTCCAGTTCGGTGAGATTTCTTGCACTTTACAGAGTGATTTAGATTCGTTTTTTCTCTCTCCCTCCATAAATTACTGTAATAATGGGGTAAACGTCTGTAGAATCTCACATTTATACCACGCTGACAGTGCCAAAGAAACAAATTGTATAACATTATTATAGAAATAAGTCTTGAATTAATCTGTAAATATGCACATCTTAGTTTTTCTTGCATACCTGCTCAATGTGTCTCAGCATTAGTAGCTATTTTAATCTGACTCTTGAAGATGTCGAAGTGCAAGCAAGGCAAATATTATTCTCGCAGTAGCTAACCTTTCTGCTTTTCAAAGCACCTCAAACTCAGATGATGTCTTAGAAAATTAACATAATCATATCCATTTGTTTATTTTTCTTCAAGTGTTGTAATGAGTCATGCCCTAAACAAAGCTTTTCTGAAGAACTTATTCGGAATTCAATTTATTGCCGAAAGGCAGAAGTTATTTTTAACGTGCGACTGCCCATAAAATGCCCAAAACGACAACTATACATTGTTTTTTTTTAATGATTTTGTTTCCCTTCCAGACAAATAATTTCTAATACGATATTTATTATCTGTGAAGCAGAACAACAGTACCTGTATAAGCTAATTATAGCTCCGTTTACATCCTATTTTCCATGGCTTTAACCATGAAAGAAGTTAAATAAAATTATTATATAGTATGATGCAAATTTGAATGTTAAGTAGTGTTGCTTAACATTTCATTGGTTCATGTACAATCCAAGTTGCTTAATTAGGCAGTTTAATCACATTTAGCAGTTGATTAGCACGCTGAGATTCTGACATACCGTCAAATGATGGCATGTGGTAAATAGTAAAATGTCGAAACAAACTTGCATTCAGATGATAAAAAACATACCCCAGAAATAGCACATGACGTGCAGGCAGCACTTTCACTGGAATGTAAAATTAAAACCTTAAAGACCTTATCTCAATGTGGTGGAAGATAACTGCTTTCATACACAGAGCGTTAGATGTGCAGGCAGTGATTATTTTCCTATCAGTGAATTTCAGTACAGCTTTAAACGTTTTTCATCATTATTACCCTTCTTTGACTTGGCAACATAAATGGAACAATTACAGGTGGAGATGCTCATCTTAAAAAATAATACAGATTACTTAGTTCTACGTTCGTCAGAGCCATCTTCTCCCTCTGTGTGTGTGTGTGTGTGTGTGTGTGTGTGTGTGTGTGTGTGTGTGTGTGTGTGTGTGTGTGTGTGTGTGTGTGTGTGTGTGTGTGTGTGTGTGTGTGTGTGTGTGTGTGTGTGTGTGTGTGTGTGTGTGTGTGTGTGTATTTTCTTCTTTGTTTTTGTTGTTGTGATACCCTTCCTCTAAGAGGCTCCACCACAACATCTATGTATATTACAAATGAAAATAAGGGGGGGGGATAAAGAGGGGGGGGGGCGGTGGCGGGAGATTAAAGGGAACCATCTTGGCTCAAGTCCCTTACCATTGCATTTGACTTTGATGGTAGTTTTACTTCCGCGTGTTCAGTGACTGAGCCAGAGACGTGGCGTTCTCGTTGTGAGAAATTTCTCCCGCCGAGCACAGCAGAACCACGGACTTTAATCTAACAAAGAGAAAAAAAGGTGCCGAGCCAACGATGCCATTCATAACGCACGTTGATATACAGCCTGCCGTGCGTTATTCTTTTTATATCCCATGGGCGCGGGAGTTATTTCTGATGTTTTCGCAGTGTTTCTACCCATTTGCTTTAGTCTGAAAAATGTATCTGAAGGACAGAGATTATTTATCCATTTTCTTGGCTGCGGCTATATGGTATGCTATAATATCGTTGGGTATTTGAAAGAAATGAAACAATGTGTTTTGGTTGAGATTAAAGAAAAAGAATACCAATAAAAAAAGTAGCACAACTGCCGAGGGTTAAAGGCCAGAGCTTTTGCCGTGTCGATGGAGTGGGCTATTGTGTCGCATTGAATGCAGCCTATACAATTTGGCTGCTACAAGTCACAAATATCCACTGTTATACACTCAAGCACATCATTCCCTTATCTGTGGATATGGGATTTTGGTGTACATGATCTTTGGGTAAATAGGCCCTCATCCCATTTGCTGGTTACAAGTTTATAGTCAAATCAATACAAATCAAGCCTTTCATATTGAGGGTAAAGCAGCCGACAGACCAGATATCCTGCACATTTATTTATGATTAAATGAAACTTAGGGAGATATTCCCATGGGAAATTGGTCTCCTAGTGAAGTCACTCAGTATTTCTCAGTGCACTATTTCTCAAAGGGACATCCACTCTTTCGCTATGGAAGTGTAATCACCGCAATCAGTATCGTGCTTTAGCTGTGATCTTTGCATGTGAAGGTCAACGATTTCAATCCAACTAAAGGACATTTCATGTTTTTCAAGTGTCGTGTGGAAAAAAGCCTTTAACCCTCGTGTATATGTACAGGAATATGTCCGAAATGTTTTTACACATATAGCTAGATGCTAATTATCTGCTCACTGGAACCACTGTTTAAACTTCGCCCCGTTCATCGTTACCTGCAGACATATTTATGGCGATGGCTAGTGGGGAAAATGTACATGCTCTGATTTGGGGGGGGAAAAAACAACAAGTCTTTGGTGCTAAAACATAGCTTGCTGACAGTATACATGGGGGAATTATAATTGTCTTTATTTATACGAGCAAGAAGATTTTTCAATTCCTGGGGCGGTATCGTACAAATGAGATTGTGTCTAAATGGTGAATTGGAGAAGACGTGTTATTAAAGTAAAACAAAGCGTTTGTATGCTTGTGAGGAGTACCCGAACATGACGGACGGGTTTAATGGCGTTCCGAGACGCGCAGAAAAAAAGCGGTCACGTTTTTCTGCCGTTTGAGAACAACGTCAGATTGAACTCTGAGCGACGGCGCGCGCACACACACACACACACACACACACACACACACGCGCACGTGCGGGGTCTGAAATAATAGAACAGATGCTGGCCAGAGGGCCTCTGTCGTGCCCCCCCCCTCCCCCACATCCTGTCTCTGCAGCGGCAGAGCAGGTGAACACTTCGCAGAGAGGAACTCTGGAGCTGAGGCGGGTAATCGCGGTCCTGGAGGAACGCGGAGTCTACCGGGTTTTTTTTTTTTGTTGTTGTCGTTCCGCCTCGGCTCTTAATTGCTTCATTGAAGTCATTATTTCGAGAGGTAGTCAGCTCTCCCGATGTTCCCCTTGTAAATCAGTTCTTAATTGAAAAGTAACTCTAAAACCTGCGGGGTGCCGTTCCGCAGCAATCGGGGTAACGGCGCGTCTTCCGTGTAAAGGAACACTTACACGCCGCGCCGAATGCCAATCCCGTGCATTTGCCGTACAGAAATAAACCGAGAACGGCTCCCATTGGTCTGAAATCCTTCAACGCGCTCCAGCTTTTGCATCCAATGAGTTTGTGCCGATATCGGGAACGGCCTCCTGTGTTCTGCCGTTTCTGCCTATGGTTTACGCCTGAAAGCACCGCCCGCTTTATGTTTGTGATTGCTTCGTGCGTGTCTATTAGGAGGCGAGCCATATGGCCAGAAACAACACATCTTGATTTTCGGGTTGTAACTCGTACGTGATGCACAGTATTTTGTACACATGGTAAAAATAAACAAAGTAATCGTGATAACATGATAAAGAAACAATGGTTTTTGCTTTTTTGTGTTAAAACCTTTCAGTTTCTTTAAATAAATTGGCAACAGGAACCACCCTGATGGGAAATCATATGCAATTTCCCTGCAGTTATACTTCAATATATTGACAAAATCTTTCATCATTGGTTGCTTTTCGAAGCAAGCGACACTGGTTAGCATGTGTTAGCATCTGGTTAGCGTCTGTTTAGCAGTCATACCCAAAGTAGATTTTCAGAAAAGTCTAATGGATGGTCTGCATGATTTACAGTCTGAGGACACTACTTTTTTTAATAATAAAAAAGTTTTAAAAAGTGTGTCGGTATTTATAATGTATAAAAGCACTGGCAGTAGTGGCATTAATGGGTAGAATGGCATGTTCATTCAATTCATAATGGTTTTAGTTGTTAATAGCCCAGACATTTGCATATTGAGATTTAGGAACACACATTTGTTAATATCTGAATGGAATAAACGGTGTCAGAATGAATAGAGATACACTTACCTTATGGTGGACGAACCAGATGTTCACATAGCTTCCCATTTCATACAAGCGTTTGGGATATGTGTTCAGATTTTGGTTTGTAACTGTTCCCAATATTGTATCATTGAATAAGAAGTGTAATTGGAGTATCATAATTGCATTGTTCCTTGATAAATAATGAAAACAGCCAGGACTTGGTAGTGTCCTTAGACTTTTGGTTCCCAGTGTATGTGACGAGACTTATCATGGCTGAAATTGTGCCTGTGAAAAATCCATCATATCACCCACCCCTAGTCTCAGGCTACTTAATATATTTAAATAGAACTGGTTTTAGACTGAATCTTCTATCTCTCACGGCTAGAGAGGAACCCAAAAGAGCTCCCAATAACTTGGGTCAGTGTAGGCGGCAGTGTAGTATAATGGTTAAGGAACTGGCCTTGTAATTGAAAGGTTGCCGGTTCGATTCCCAGGTAGGACACTGCCGTTGTACTTAACCTGAATCGCTTCAGTGTATATCCAGCTGTATAATTGGATAATATATGTAAAAGAAATGCTAAAAAGTTGTGTAAGTCGCTCTGGATAAGAGCGTCTGCTAAATGCCTGTAATGTAATGTAATGTAATGTAATGAGTCAGACCCAGAGGATATGTTGCATAATGTGATGTTGGATCAGGTTGTATTTGCTATAAAATGTGTTTCTATTTGTTTTCTCAGGAGTCCAATGTGCTGATAGCAGCCAACAGTCAAGGCACAATAAAGGTATGTATCTCTGGGTGTAACGTACAGTGTTTTAGATGGTGTAAATTCAGCTATATTTCACATACACTGCATGTCATAAAATCCCTCCCAAATACAAAAATGCCCAGTCATATTTGTACTCCTGTTCCTTTGTGAGAGAGTGTCTCTGTGTGTGTGTGTGTGTGTGTGTGTGTGTGTGTGTGAGTGTGAGAGAGAGAGTGTGTAGACTGGCACACATCTCCTCAAAAACATTTCCGGTCCAGTTTGTAATTCCGTTGTTTAGGATATGTATAACGGAAAAGGTGATCTACAATAGTAGTGGGTGAACCGAGAGGAAATCAAACGCGTGCAAGCGCTTTCACATCATTAAATTTTACACGTTAAAAATGTGATCTTTTTCAAGGTTTTCGACATCCCCAGGGAATCCCTGTGCAATACAGTGTGGATTAGCAGGAGCCCAGGCTGCAGCAATGCAGTTAAGAGCTCTGGATTTCGAATGGGATAATATACGACAGTTGAAATGGTGTTTGAAAACACCGCTCACACAAACACACACACATTATCGCACGCACACACACACACGCACACACACATTATCACACACGCACACACGCACACACACACACACAGACAATCTCACATAAACACACACGCATGCACAGACACACACACAAACACACACACGAAAGCAAAAACCTAACACTGAACGGGCATTTAATAGCATTGAATTTCAAGTAGCTCAGTCAGCATTAGCTCTTAGCCAAGTGACATCTCCTCACGTCCCTTGAGTTACAGTCGGTATCATATTCCATAATGTAAGCTTTAGCTCAGCAGTCACCTTTTACATGCCGTATAATGCACAGCGCCAAAGGCGTGATTCATGGAAGAAATGAACATTGTAATAAAGAGCAAATTTTATTAGGAGTTTGGTCATAAGCATCTTCACTACATATTTTTACTCATGAGCCGAGTGTGTATTTTAATTATCTAGTGTACGCTGTCGGGAGTTCATAATATCCTGGAGAAATGTACACGGCCTTAACTGCCACTCTTCAGGGTTAACATTTTAAAAGGCTGCCTGTTTTCCTTGGGCATGGGGAAGCCATTAATATGCGTGTCGTTGACGGTTTTTAATTTGTTTTGATTTTAATTTCCTTATTAATGAAAGCGTTTTGAGGATTTTTAATTATCCGGTACGTATAATACAGTATATTTCATAAAAAAAATAAGACTTAAATCAAAGCACGTATGGGCCTTTTGTTCAGTTGAATAAATGAACAAACTGATTTAAATCACGGAAAGTCCAGGTTAATTTCCCTAAATGAAAAAAAACTACGATTTTTGCCATCATGTGATTGCGTGAGACAGTCAGAAATGTAGATTTTTGAATATCCGATCTGTTGGCTTGGTTTAGAACTGGATATTTATGAGGCAATTAAATCTAAGCCTCTTCCTTGGTAAGGTACAAAACTATAGTTTTACTAATGCGTGTTATTAAAGGGAAAAATAAACCTTTAATGGATGTCCAAAAGTTAACAAAAAGTTCCCCATTTCATCTTTTTTTGAAAAATTTGGAAATTAATATTGAAATGTCAAACCGTCCGTCCCTCTCAGGTTTATAAATGGATGTGGCTTGTAATGGTGTTCGCTACAATGCAACGGTGCACCGAGATGAGATTGTCTCTGCGTGTCAGTTTTAAACAAAGCGACCGTCTGTTTGTCACATCCTGTCTGTGTGCCGTGGAAATTTCCACAGCGTGTGAGGAAGAGCCCTGGAAATGAAGTCCGTTATATATGAGCAATTTGAATAATGGGAACTAATGAAAAATGCTCTGCTTCATAATGCTGCTGTTATTAATATACGCCAAGTTCTTTGATGCAGCGTCTTTAGGTTTATTAAACTGTTGTCTAATCAAGATTAGCCAGGAGTGACATGTTTGCTACCACGGAACGTGTAGGGGATGTTTAATGACGTTTTTGTCATGACACTTTTTGTCTTTATACTTGTGCACTTTTATCATTCCAAGGTTATTCACGGAGCAGATTATCCGAACAGTAATTTAATCTGTGTCATGTCTTAATTCCTTCACATAAGCACACAAACACACATCATGTTGTCATCTTCCTGAACACTTAATTGGTGCTTGCAAGTAAATGTCGTCCATTGCGAGGTAGTTATTTAAAATATACGTAAATATATATTTTTTTTAAAATATAAATATTTTTCATTGGAAAAAGTTTGTCTTTCATTGGACCCCTGAAGCAACTTCATTCCGACTCGGAGATACAGTAGTTCGCCTTAAAAATTATGGACGTTATTTCATTTTCTCACCTCTAGAAATGCATTCTGTCTCGACAACAGCAGCTCTCTGCAGTGTCTTTTTGCAGATTTGATTAGTCCGCCCTAAAAAAGGCTCCACAAGGCCTCATCAAAACGAACGAGGAAGGGCTCAGCTAAGCTTCTGCTTGAAAATCCGCTCCAAGCATCAGAAATACTTGTTTGGGAAAATGAGTCATTCGGAGTCTCTGCGTGCGGTTATGACCATAACCACAACGATTAACAAGCTGTTGTTTTTAGGGTTGAACTGTTTCCCTTAATTGGAGAGTATGCCTCTCTTGTGCAAGGAGAAGAGGCGTTAAAGTCACCATCAGGTATTCCAGAAAGCACAAAAACATCAGATTAATTTATTTAATCGGCTGTGCCGTTCCAACATGCATGAAGTGAACGTCAAATATATTTGGTACAGATGTGCATATGTCCAGATGATACTGTCGTTCCTTGAAAGTATATCTCCACTATAGCCCACCTTCTGTTCGGAAATAACTTCCTAATGCAGTTGGTTCTGTTTGCATTCTCAGAAAAAACTCTGAAGCTTAAGTATGGGCTTCTTGGAGCATCTTCGTGCCAAATCTGCATAGAAAAGTCATTTTAAAGGTTCAGTGTCATTAGAACACAGTAGCATCTTGCGTGCTTACTGGTGGATTGCTCGGTCTATTTGGGTTTCTCCACAGAACTGGGACTGTTAATACCAGCAGCTTTGTGAGCTGAACGCGATTAGGGTCCACCTGTTTGATCTTATGCTCAGCGCTCGAGAAGGCGCAGGCATACGCTCTTTTCTGCAGCCGTCAGACGCATTCAGAAATTAGACTAAAATAAGTCGGCTCCGATTGGCACGCTCTTCAAAAACGTCCGTATCTTTGGTCACACCTGCGGTTGGGGGTTCTTTACAGTCTCTGTGTGTTTGTCTGTGTGTCTGTCTGTCTGTGTACCTGTCTGTCTGTCTCTGTGTTTGTGTGCGTGTCTGTCTGTCTGTCTGTGTGTGTCTGTGTGTGTGTGTGTGTGTGTGTGTGTGTGTGTGTGTGTGTGTGTGTGTGTGTGTGTGTGTGTGCGCGCGTGTGGTGTGTCTGTCTCTATCTGTGTGTGTGTGTGTGTGTGTGTGTGTGTGTGTGTGTGTGTGTGTGTGTGTGTGTGTGTGTGTGTGTGTGTGTGTGTGTGTGTATCTGCGTGTGTGTTTGTGTGCGTGCGGAGTGTTGGTGTCCTGGGTAAAATAGGCGTGAATCGTCAGGGATTGAACCGTCCCGGTGACAGATGTGTCTGGCTTCTTAAGCCTGCCACTCCAGTCAATTAGGAGGAGATGGCATTTCGGCTCCCAGCAAATACGACACAAATTAGTCACATCATTTCAGGCCAAGCTGAGAAATTCATTCGGCGGCGAAATGACGCGATGTCGCCGATTAACACGAGCCGCCATGATGGCATTTAATGTCTCACTCATCCAGACAGTTTACTCAAAGCTCAGGAGATTGTTTTTCGCTGATTCCTTCTACCAGACCCCACAGACTCCGAAAATTCAAACGTATTCCGCCTCAAAGTCCTTTGTATAGGTCACAGTTGTGTCTTTTTTTTTGTACTCCCACTCATGTTGCCCAGGGCAATGCCTGAATAGAAATATGTAAGCATCAGTTTTCTTTTCATCTTTTTAGCGTTTTTTTATTTTTGAAGTTTTCTTTAGAGACGAAGTCACTGAAGTACAGCGAAGAGCTCATCTCTCTGTCCTCTTCCATAGGTACTTGAGCTTGTATGAGACCGAGGAACCGTTGAGATCTCGACACGAGATCTCCGTACTCCAGAGAAGCCCCTCTTCTTCACGGGACGCCAGGCACAAGAGCATTGGAGCTCGGACCTATCCACGCAAGCATTTCCAAAGGATTGATTTTGGAAGAAAAGACGTTACACAAATCTTTTTCTTTTTTTTCCCCCCATCTATTTTCTTTTTTTTTTTCAGCCAATAACTTTGGTAAAGACTCTACCAGCGGTCTGTCCCATTTTACATCATGAGGAATTGTATGAACTTTGGAAAAAAGGAGGACTGTTTTGTTTTGTTTTTTTGTCTGTTTTTTTTTTGTTTGTTTTTGTTTTTTAAACCAAGTGGGGAAATATTAACATGCATTTATTGAAATCTTTTTTTGAATAAAGTTTGGAATGACTGTTGACTAACAGGATTTCCTTAAGAAGGACGTAGAAAGTCAGATTGTTCTTCCTGTTGGTTGAGGAAGTCTAAATTGTTCATGCTTTCAATAAAGAAGTCAAATCAAAAGGAACAAAAACTGCATTAAATACATTTTACAAGGCCAAAGCACAGCACATTGTAGAACACGTTGTTATAGAAATCACAGAATCCTAGGATACTTTATTTGAGCCAATTTTATCTGAAAATGTTTTTATCCATTTTTTTAAAGCATTAAATTGTTTGTTTAACCCTAAGTAATGTCTTGTAGGAGTCAACATCAAAAGCAAACACTTTATTTTTGCAAATGGAATTACTGGACATTTGAACTTTTATGACATTGTAATTAAGCTTTTTTTCTATAGCGACAACCATTTAAAACATTGCTGCTTTCCTCTTCATTAAATTCCTGCTTAGGTTTTATTTATTTTGATAATTTATATATATATTAAAAAAAACTGAATTGAGTATTCATGATCTGTAATTTACTCTAGAGGAGGCCATAATGTTGCTGCTGTTTGTAGCACAGAGAAAGGCAATGTAATGTATTTCTTAGAAATTCCCTATTGAGAGAAGCCATTAGTTGCTAGCCTCCATATCCTCCTAGTCATTTTAAATACCAGTCCTACATGTTTGTTTGTAACGTTACTTTAAAAAATTAACCCCTCCCGCTGAAATAAACGATAAACTTTCCATTCGGTTATGAATGCCGTTATTTCTGGAATCCCTGCGCCATTTAAACGTGGCTCTACCTTACCATGAAGACACAGAGGGCATCCTTATATACCCTCATACATTCACGCCAGTCTAATTGCCAGGCTGGTAGTGAGTGAAGCCATCGTAAACCTTCCCTTTTTTGTGCACTGTCATTTTAACCGTCATAACGAGTGTGGGCACTGCGGTTAATTTCACGAGACCCATTTGCAGAAGGCGAAGTCTCTTATTTTGTCTCCCTCGCTTTAATGGCATCCCTGCCTGTTTGTTTAAACTCGTAGCACTCTGGAGCCCCGATGGTACTCCGAAGGGAAATAGCTATTTGGTTGTCTGCTGACCGACCCCACAGCGTGTCTCACGCAGAGAGCATCATTAAAGTCCAGCTGAGACTCGGAGAGAAAGTCACAGCTGCCAATCCCAGTTCTAACCACGGCCCTCTCCTCTCTCCTCTCTCCTCGGGAGCTGCGCCTTGAATTCGCTTGTGTCATGGCTGTTTTGTGTTAATTTTGTTAAGTTATCAAGTGTTAAGCTGCCAGTTTGTTTCTTTGCGCGCTTTACTGTAGTCAGTCGGCGGCAACGGTATCTCCTGGCAGATGAAAAGGATCTCCGTCGAGATACTGTAGGCTATATCCTTTAAGGGATAGGCTCCTCTTTGGAGGAAATCCGAAATGATGAAAAAATTCTCACAAGCATGAAGGCGCTGGAGATAAATCGGAGGGCCTTGGATGGCGGTTTGAGCGGTGACTCATTAACAAGATGGGTGAGAGAATGGAGTTCATGAAATGGTTTTAAAGAACACTTTTTAAGGAAAAATGTTTCGGAGGAACTACTATTAGGAAGCTTTTGTTTCAAGTTACTAAGAGACAGGCATGCAGACATCCCGCTGTGTGCCTGTTACCTCAGGCCACAGGCAGGTGGCGCCATTTTGAACGTTTCTGCATTACCCTTCTAATGTAGGTTACAAATACAAAACAGTACTACTTATGAACAAGACAGTGCTGATGTTTTGAAATGTGTGATGTTGATCAGCGCTGCTAGTTAAATGTGCTAATAAGCAGATATGTGTGCGCAAGCTCTTCTCGTTCTTAGGGCTTATTTTTTTATTAAAGTTACCTGGCTAAGGGTCATTATGGTACCCAGTTAACACCAATTCTTCGAGGTCTGGAAGGGACTTATTTTAGTGTTCTGCGTTGTTGAAGAGCTGCGGATAAAAAAGTCCATGCAGACCAGGTATTACAATGGGGAAAACCCCGATTGATAAATGGTTCTCTTGGAATGGGGCTTTCAGCGCAATTCATTATTTTTATTTATTTTACCAGTCAGAGCTTGATGGGATTTCTGTTCCATGAGGTTTATTATATATCCCATATTACTTATTCAACTGCAGATTCGGGGCTGATGAGATATTATTTTTAAACCTTTCTTTTTGGAGGAATTGGCACTTGTAATATCTATGCTGTTGCACCGAGGGTTTGCTCGTTGTGAGTTCTTTTGATGCGTTTCACGTATTCAGCTCACATTCTGAATGGTCCTTTGGTATATAGTTTGCCGGAGCCTACTGACAGATTTACTGGCAGAGATTAGTTGTAATACTTCCCTGTGGTGTTGAATGGATCACGCAGCCTGAAAAATGTGTAGGCTACCAAATACGCTTTTTTGTTTTTGGCTCTTTCACGTTGCGATTTGATTTGTTACCAACAGATTCTGAACCCAGATGAGTTTCTGATACGGAAACCACCTGGAATGAATATTCAAGGAATTTCTCCAGCTAATTGCTTGATTATTAGCAAAGCTCAAAGTAGTGTTTTAAGAAGACACTTAATAAAACTAAAATGGCCATAATTAGACTTTTGTTCTTAACGAAGCAGAGAATATGCTTAAGTGGTGTTGATGATAATTTATTAGGAAAATATTCAGAGCTTAAAAGGAAATATGATTACTCCGTAATTACTGTTGTACAGGGTTTGTCTCATGGTTATAATTGGGTTCTGTTCAACAGCACTGACAGTGGTCTTTCAGTTTCTAACCATTTCCATCCATTTGATTTTATTTTATGAAAATTGTTTTTAACATCCTCCAGTATTTAGCCTGCTTTGAAACACTGTGCATATTATCTAAGATAGCTGGCAGTGTTGGAAGCGGGCAATCCATTAAAATGGCTAAACGGCAGCACGTCTTCCCAATGTTGCTTTTTCCATGGCATTCTTCCCAGTAAGCAATTCCTTATTTCAAGGAACAAATTTCCACCTCGCTGTGCTATAACCATATTCTCCTTATCTTAATGCATTGATGATAAATTCATACGGTTGCTTTAGGATTCTCGCGGCGCTCTCTGAATACGAATCCCCCCATAAATGCTGTGCAGCAGGAATACATTTTACTGTTATGATGGTCTTTCGCTATGAAGGCCTGTTATTGCCCTTATCATTCAGGGTGACCTGGCCATTAAATAAAATTGACACCCCCGTTCGCATTCACCTTAAGGGGGACTTGGAAATAGTTTCGGCCCTGCCTGGAGTTTCCAGGACCTAATTGGACTCCCAGCCCCGTTACCACGTGTACAGTAATTGCCACTCTTGTGACACACTTTTATTCCCCTGCTGAAGAAGGCAGTCTTCCTCCCCGGTCCGAGCTCTCTCATTTTCCACTACGGACGGGCGGGGGGCGGTCCGTGGCATCGACGACGGAGTCCTGCCGTCATTGTCCGTCCGCCCCTCACTCAATCTACCACTTTCGCTTTCTGGACGTATAGTCGCAGAAAATAACCCCACCTCTGCCTCCTCGAAATTGACTGGACAAGATACCCTCGCATTACACCGGGGGAAAATTGTTCTCGAGTCTGAGGTGGGCCATAAAATCGAAAAAGAGCGTGCTCTGTGCTAAAATACAAACCCCGATATGGGATGGGGGTTTATTATTTTTCTTTTATCCCGCCCTCCCTCCCTGTGGCATTTAGAGTGAAGCAAAGGTTTGTTATGAGGTCAAAAATAATCTCAGTGCTCACCTGATCGCTGAGTTCAGGCACAACTTCATGTCCTGCTTATCAATAGTAAATGTGGGGGAAACTGATGATTCACTCTGTTCTGTTTTTACTATAATGTCGGTATCCTGTGGTATCCTTTTTTCTAACCCCATATCAGTAGTGACCTACTTAAGTATATTCCAGGATTTGTATTTATTTATTTTTTCAACGTCAAGTAACCATCGTTGGGAATCAGATTACTTGGCTATAAAAACTGATTCATTTATTCGTGTAGGCTATTACATGTAACCTACCATAAGCATCGCATAAATTCAAACACACAACACTGGTAAACAAAAGCCATTATTGAGGTCAGCTGTGGACTTTTGAGGTTCGGTTCAGGTATTGTCTTTTAAATGTTGCCCTTTGTGCTGTCTACTGCAGTATTGTACAGTCACCTTAGGGTTAATATAATCCATGCCAAT
This sequence comes from Synaphobranchus kaupii, assembly GCA_029718625.1. Taxonomy (NCBI): domain Eukaryota; kingdom Metazoa; phylum Chordata; class Actinopteri; order Anguilliformes; family Synaphobranchidae; genus Synaphobranchus; species Synaphobranchus kaupii. The sequence continues at coordinate 80,445,682 of CM056381.1, forward strand.
TAAAAGCACATTAGTAATTGAACATGACATGAAATTATATCTTGATTAAGGAATATTGCATAGGTATTTGGGACTTGTTATGCAAATGATGTAACACGTAGCACACCAGTGGGGATGTTTTAAGTGAAGATTTCTATTAAAAACCCCCTTGTTAATCATTAACACACCAGTGGAACTTGTACGGCAGACAATAGGCTATTCATTACTCATTTATAAGTCATTTGTGTTTTTGTGTTCAACCCATATGCAGTAGATGTCTTTTATCTTGCATTAATTCGGCGCTATGAGGCATTAGCACACAGAACAATTATTTTTAACCTGAATGAATTATGAGGCGTCTTGTATGTTGCGTGTATCCGGTCTTTTTCTTCATTATTATAATGCTGCAGTTATGTGGACACAAAAGGGAAAGGGAAGTGCACCCATCTGAGGGTATAGTAGCTTGCACAAATCATTTCAAGCCCCTTTTTATTAAGATACTTCATTAATTTTTATTTTTTGTATAACCGGGTAGTGCTGGCCCTTTTCCAGCAAGAATGTCCACCTGACAATTGCCATATACCTCAAAATAAAAATAACCGGCTTTATTGTAGTTGTCATTTCACAAATAATACAATTTGAAAAATGACCAAAATGTCAGTCACTGAACAGTCCACCTTAATCGAATGCTTTATCACAAGGTCTCCAGATTTCCCGCAGCACGCCGGCTCTCCTCCTGCTTAGCGCAGCGGATCTGTCATTGGCAAACACACCACGATCTGTTCCGAGGTCTAACTCGAATCCACAAAGATCATTTTAATTAATGATGTGCATAATAAAGTTACCTGCAAATAGGCGAAAGGCTTCTCCGTCTCCCTCGGCTAAACGCCGCCCATACAGCGAGCATGAATGAGGGATGGAGAGAGTGAATCACGAGGAGCATTTTAGAGCTGATTGTTCCCTTTATTGAACAAAAATAGACGGTAGAGTATTCTGGGGGCAATTGTAACGGGAGGCAATTGCAACACCATAAAATTGCACCAATCTGAAACAAGCTAGAGCTGAGATTCTGTCCAGCAAGCTAGCTAGTTTCATGTGTTCAGGGTTGGGGGCAATTGTAACAAAAAATTGTGTTACAATTGACCCCAGAATACTCTACTCATGAAAGTCTTGGTGAATCCTAAGATAAATTTATTTTTTAAAGGTTCTGTGCAACTGTTTTTTAAAATATTTTCCTTGTTGGGCTTCCAGTTGGCTATTTTTATTTATGCCATGTGCTAAGTGGGTGCCTACCAATGCAGATTCTTATTTAAATAGTGTCAATGGGCCAAACATTTGCCACCTACTGTGTATGAAACAAAAATATGAATGAGTTGTATTGTACATCTGTGTAAACAAAGTGGGTGCATTCGTATTGCTTTTACCTCTTAGTCATATGTGGGAAGTGGTAATGTAACAAAGGGATGTTTGCTGTGGGTATTGAGTTGTGGCAGCTCAGCACAGTAAGAAGAAGCATTGCCTACAATTAGCCTGCTAAGCTAACAACCAATGTCCCCCAGTTAAGGGAACCAGTCATAGAATGGTTTATAGTGTACTATTTTGGGAGTCAGCCATTTTGTAAGGATGTCCTAATTCTCAGTGTTCTCAATTGAGAATTTGGAAAGCATCAAAATAGCCAATCCACAAATATATAAAAGCATACAGTATATGGAGCCGTTCCGAATGCGGCCGTACTGTTTATTGTTTTACAAGGGGCTGCGTCATAGTCCGTAGCGGACGTTCGTGTGACGACTCAAGTTTCTAAACTCCGCTACCTGCCTGACACTATCAGTTGCAGGCCCGGACATAGGCGCAATTTTTTGATCTGTCTGAATTTATTTCTTTATCCAAAACAGGACTAAACCAAAGCTAATAAAGTCTATCATTCTTGTTTGTTTTGTTTAATAAATGCACGTCAGATATTTATTAATATTTGAGATACATTTAAAACTACAGTCTGTACATACAGGTATAAAGACAATCATTTGGTAGCGCTGCAGCGAGGTGAAAGTCCGGGAATTTCCAGGATACACTAAAAGCTAAGTTCCCGCTATTTCACCCTGCTCAAGTTGCCCCATCAAAATCACCATGGTCACCCAGGGTGAGTCACATCAGCCCAAAAATCTCTGCAGTAAATTCCTTTGCGGGCCACTCTAGCTCTGCCGTGAAAGGCCTTTTCCACATTGCAGCAGTTTACAAACTGATTCTCCTTCACGTGATGATTTAGTACCACTTTCACTCTCGGACGTCTCGGTCAATGGGGGAGTTTTTCATTCACCAGGACCACTGGCTGACTTGACCAGTCGCTGTGTAGCAGAGGTGTAAAGTCCAGGGGTCAGAAAGTAAAAGTCCTGCGTTGTTTTTCCTCCACCCATGAGCTCAGCCAGCTGATTTCACTAATTAGTTCCACCTCCTGGCTGAAGAATTGTGCTAATTAGCAAATCTGGGTGATTGGAACAAAACACTGGGGCGGACTTTTACTTTCTGAACCTGGATTTCCACCTCTGCTGTGTAGCCACCCCAGTAAACACGGAGACAGTGGTGGATAAAGTCAAAACCAATGCAGCAACATTTCCTGTTGTTTAATTCTTGTTACTCTACTTTCTGGCGGAAATAAACACTCAACCTTTTAAGCAAGCCACATAGTCTACTGCAAAGAAAAGTATATATATATATATTTTTTAAACAAGGTTATTTGACTACGGAAGTTGGTTCTCATTTTGAAGTCTGAGGTGGTCCGACATAAATATTTGATTTATGTTTAGTTTTTAAGCGCAGACAACACAAGGTAGTTTGGTTGTTCTGTTTGTGTGAGTAGGCGTTTACATTTACAGAACTGGCAGTGGTTCGGTTTTCATAAAGACATTACTCTTAAGATATTCATAAGGATATTTCATAAATTCAGACAGACCTGGGATGCACAACAGCATAACTGTTTTCCTATTTTTAATCTGTCTGGTTTAGTTGCTAATATTAGTAAATGTGTAACTGCTGACCAAGCTCTGGTAATTGGATAACTTCCTCCCATCATCGTTTATAAGGATGTCTCGAAAACATATTTGCGAAGATCCTGATTGCATCTGACTTAATTCCATCCAATTAGCAAACTCTATAGTTTAGCATACTGTGCCAGGTTATGATCCCACACCCCCTCCCTGCCTGCTGTTCCAGTGAGTATGCAAATGTATCCCAGTTTTTTATTTTATTAGATTTTTTTAAATTAGGCCGGTTTGGGTATTGGTTTATTTGTGTTCTGGTTAGTATCAGCAATAAGACCGGGGGTGGTTGATCCAATCCAACGTGAACCTTCGAGCGTGTGCAGTCCATGAAATTCCATCAGTCGAGAACATGCCTCAGGCCCTATTTATTCATCTTATTTTTCCCCACACGGAATTTTTTATGATTTTTTTTTTGTTGAAAGTTCAAGATATGTCAGGAGGTAAGACTGAATTCATGTTGAATTTAAACTGTCGCTATTGCTTGAAACGTTTGTGTCAATCCCAAACTGTTCTTGTACAAATTAGCCTTTTAATATTCAGTATATTATTCATGCGCTCTCAAAATAGAGGTCTCCTGCAGGGATCTGAAACGCAGCACTATCAATTTGCAGTAAAAATATATTTAAAAAAATTATATTCTGCGGCTGAACTATACTTTTGAAAATATGAAAGAACTGTTTTTTTTTGTTGCTGAAAATCACATATTTGCATATGCACTGCAGCCAAAGTATTATTAATAATAATAAAGTATAAATAATGTCCTTCAATATATTCCAATGCATTATTTAACACATTTATAAATATAAATGACAATATAATACATTAATTTTGAGTTTCTTATGTCACAAATAAGTCAATGTTCTGTTTGGAACGTACTGGTACGCGAGATGATGAGGATATGATAATACGTATATGGAAAACTTTTTTTTTGGAGGATGAGGATATGATGTGGCTGTTTTGGGTAGGCAGCCGGAATGTTCTTCTGAATGTTCTCGCTCTCTCTGAGAGGTGACGGGCGTGAGTGTGTGGGGCAGGTAAAAAATGAAATGTAACGTTTCGAAGAAGTCCTAAATTAACTTTTAAAAGTGCTTGGCTGGGTATAATTTAAAATGTGGAACGAGAGCATAGGTGAGCTAATGAAGCAGGCCTGGTACTTGAGAGCGCATTTGCATTTTAACAGCGCGCCAAACCAACTGGAAACCGACCAATCAGAAACTGGGATAGAGACCCAAGAAGGGAGAGAGCATTCTCTGACGTCTCCCTCCCCTCCAGGCTCAAACAGGAACAAATACACGCCTGTATTACAACACCCCCCCCCACCCCACCCCACCCCACAGTGGACATATCATCACCCTTTGGTGCACAGATAGTGCCTTGATGCTATCCGATTCTGTTTTCGGTGTGTTGGATTAAACGCCCGCAGGTGAAAAGGATCTCCCCCCCCCCCCCCCCCCCGCGTCCCACCCCTCACGCCCGAGATGTCGGATATGAATCGCGGTACGTTTTTAGATCAGATCCCGCGTGTATGTTTGTTTTAGGCCGCGTCTCGGGGCGTCGCCTCTCCGGAGAGGGGAAAGGCAAGCGCGCTGATTATGGACGCCCATGGAGAGAGCGGGAATCGGAGCGGAGACCGCCGATGCTGTGGAATGCAAAGCAGGGTTAGACGTGCTTTTTGTTTCTGATGTTTTATTCTTGGGATAATGGCGCCTACAACAGAAATCCCAGGAAACCCTAAACACAAAAACAAAGAAAGCTTTCATGTGTAATTACACTAAGTTCCTTTGTGCCTGAATCAAGGAACAATTTATGTTGAGACGAGAGAGGAATCATGTCTATGAAAGATAATGTTCACACGCGCAGACACGCACACACACACGCACATACACACACACACACACACACACACACACACACACACACACACACACACACACACACACACACACACACACACACACACACACACACACACACACACACTACTAGCTATCTCTATTTCCTTATATTCTTTATAGTCTTCCCATTCCTTTTACAAAGAAAAGATGTTTGAAGACACAGCTGCCATAATACCTTTGACTCCCTGGTGCCTTTGAAAATCATGATTAATGCATTTAATTATGATTAAATATAAATAAGTTAAAATAAAATATATTCAGAGTTCAGAAATATCATATCAGTCATATCTTGTAATACACTTTCATATCAGCAAGCAGGGCATGCAATCTTGAAACTTGATTTATCCCAAAGGCAGTAGGTTTTAATCCCACATGAAACCAAATCTTTTTTTGTGTTTGTTTTTAAATTGTATAAAATCACATTGTGCAAGCATATTGACTGTGCCCTTGAATATATCTCCTGGATGCTTCTGAAATCATTCCATCACAAAAGCTAGTATTGAATATTCCTCTTGAAAGGCTGGACAATGATATTTTTTGTAAAAAAAAAGACTTATCTCTTCCACCTTCAGCCAAAAAATGACTCAGGGAATCCTCAGTGGCTACAGGAGGGCAGATCTTCTTACTCCTCCTGTAGCACAGTATCCCCATCTCTTGTATTGAAGCAGCGGATTCTTTTTCCAAAGGAAGGCATTTGGCAAACTGGCACATCGTAAACCCTTTCAGCAGCAACATATAATTTATCGGAGCTAATAAAATCTATCTTGGCTCGAAGAAGGCCACAGGGCAGTGTGGAGACTGGTAGATGTGTAAACGTTTTTTTTTTTTTTGACATGACATTCACATGAAAGGCCAGGAAACCATATTCAGAAGCACTTAAACCTCTTCATTGGAAAGCAATGTGGTCTTTCCACAGCTTGTGAAACGGAGGATATCCTGTCCGATTCATTTACTATGCTGCACATGATCCCCCCCCCCCCACACACACACACACATTTGCTTTAATTAGCTGCAGCTCTAGGTAATTACTAGCAAAGAGGCAAAATGAGGGACACGCGCTCAACTACTGTGAGTGTGATGTTGTAACCTGTGGAGAGATGAGGCACATTTAAAAGGAATGTGATTTAGAGGGCTGCAAAGAATTAGCTTAGCTGCAATGGACACCCATGGAGTTTAGAATCTGGTCTTAATTTAGTTTGTGCTAGTACAAAATAAATAAATAAATAAACCTTTTAAGAACTTGGTGTCGTACATCGGTCTCTCTGACCTTGCCTGATGTATTCATAAACAATGTGCAGTCACCACCTGGTTGACTTTGTGCCAAAATGACCACCACATTTCAGGTTTTACTAGATATTTAAAATGAGAGTAAAAAGTAAAAAAAAAAGGAACATCATTATGCAGAAGTTTTTTGTTATCCTACTGAGACACTGTAGTATAAATATTATAGCTTTAGAAAATACAAAATTCTAAAATAGAGGATGCAGACAATCAGAACTTTCAAACTGCAAGGGTATAGCAAGAGACCTGTGCCTGGGAAAGTTGGGGCCTGCAGCTATTAGATAAAGAATGTTTGGAATGAGTTAATGCAATGGTTTGTAATGCACTAATGTGAGAATTTTCTCTACTGGCAATATTGGGCTAGTCTTATATCCTTGGGCAATAAAAAGTTTATTACTCACATCAATACACTATAAGCAAACAGGGTGCCAAATTGTATCTGCCAAGGTAAAATATTGTGGTGAGCGTTCTGCTTCGCTAAGATGTTCTGCAGGGCTTTGTGTCACCAGGACCAAACAGCCATGACAGAAAATGTCAACAGCCACCCACCATGGCGGACATGAGATATGAGAACGTGAGCGAACACTCTGTGCCTCACTAAAACCGGACACTGCAGGCGGGAGACACACGAGGAAGAAAAAAAAAAGGTAAGAAAACATTGTGAGGAAAAACAACAGCGAGCTTTCAGGTTAGGCGTGAAACTAAAGGACCAAAGCTTGTACCCTCTTCTCGACACGCCTGATGTGATAACTATCTCCGTGTGTTATTTAAGCTCCTCCCCTTTAGGAGGCGGAGACGCTTCCCGGTTAGTCTATAAACAGGGCGCAGTCCCCTCTCCCTTGAACTCGGACGCTACGGTTACACGTGTTCCCCGTCCGGATGTCTCCCGGGCACACGGCGACACCGCTCGTGTATCTGCTCCGCTCCAGTCGGAGGCATTTCAGGATGACAAAGCACCTGGAAGCAGCGTCGCATCACAAATTTGCTTCAGCTGCAGGATGTCCACAAATGACAAATGACATGTGTTTTTTTTCCATTTAGCAACCCCCTCCCCCCTATCCGCCATTCCAAATTGAAAACAGCATGAAGCAGCTAAAGATACAATATTCAAATGGTGCTCACGTCACGTCATGCCAATGTGTTATTTTTTGACACGGTGATACGGGGAACGGACCGGCTTAATCGTCTTCCTGTTCCCGCGTGCTGGCCTCCTCTGTCGCACCCCTGGCCCAAAGTTGTCTGAAATACTAATCGTATGATAATATCTGATCATCATAACGCATTCGCCGAATGTCCTTCCCTGCCTTTTGTCATTGCCTGAGAACCGACATCCTGTCAACATTTTCAAAGATAAGGAAATTGCAATGAAAAAATGTGTTGAGTAAATGCCCAAGCAACAGCATGGTTACAAATATGTGTTTTAAAAAAAATGTATTTATCATTAAACGTGTCAGGAGGATATTACATAACAGGACAGTAACATCACGGTTCCAAGACTTGAAAGACAAAGTAATGTGTTATGAGTTATGAGTAATGAGTTCTAAATTACATGCCCAATCCCCCCCCCCCCCCCCCCCCCCCCCCCCCCTTAAAAATTATTATATCATTTGTTATTGGAAGTCTGTTGCGGTGCATTAAAACAGGAATTATGCATTGCTGCACTACTTGGAGGGGAATTATAAAGGAAGCTATTTCTTAACAGACTCTGCTGCTTTGCTTTTTTACACTTTGGCAGCAGGCTTTCACCGAGGCCCCTTGAAGTTAAATGTCGAAGTCTCTTTGAAGCACTTCTATTCTCCCCGTCACCTCCCTCATACAGTCAGACTGGTATTCTGGCTCCATTATCAACAGCTGCTCCAGATTGTGGATTCATCTCCATTCCCGTTTCACTGTAATCACCGGCGCTCATGTAGGCTTCTGTAAGTCGCATCGGCCGTGACATCAAGTAAAACATATCAAAGTGCGCGACTCTACGGCCCTGGCTCTCCCTTATGTAGTTTACGCTAAGGCAAATAGGTGATATAATGAGAGCAGAATGTTTGATGGTGAGAACAGGCCCTTCAGACAAACCGAGCTTGTCATTTTTACCGACTGTCACGAGCGGCGGTCTGTCTTGGCCTCGGAGAGCCAGCGGACGTGCGACTGTTTTACGGCACTGAACTGATCGAGGCGTCGAAACAGCTGATCGCACGGTTAACTAACCTCACCTGGTTTCTTGTGTCTGAATATGTAGGCGATAGCATAAATCAACCACCCTTTGGTTCTCCAAGGATATGACTGTTCTAGAGTATTTAGCACTCTGCCAAGCCTGATCTCAAGGGTTTGTGCTCCTACTATGTAATAGCTCTAATGATAGCTCTGGTAAGCTCAGTCCATGTATTAACAACTCTGAGAGAAAAATAATACTTCCTGACCCAATGAATGTGACTTTATCTTTACTAATTTCTACCTTATGCCCCCCCCCCCCCCCCATATATATTGGAATCCACTTTGTTAATCCAATTTAAATCGATTTAATACATTTAAAAAATCTCAATCAAATCTCCCTCTCGTGTATGACCAGTGCCATTTGAACCCTTTGCTCTAAATAAGTGTGTTAAAGTGTATTTCTCCATCCCCTGGATCCCTACACTACGCTTGATGTTTTAGACATGGCAGGGGCCCTATTCGCCTGTGCACGCTTCTGTAGCTCACCTGGTTTGACCCCCCTCGCACGCCTGAATGTCAAAATGCGCCATCCCCCGCTTCCCTCACTCCCCTGTTCAAAGCCCCGTCTTTCAGACGGCCAAATCCGGTCGCTTCCGCTTATAATCATTTCGGAAATATGTGGAAGCAAGGTGCTCGTTTTATTCATTTTAAATCTTCGCACGATGGGTGATTTTCTTTTCTCGTCAGTACAAAATTGTCTGCCCTTGTTGCAAGACAAGGGGATTCATAAATCGGGATTTGGCGAGGGAGGGGCCGCTCGTTGGTTGATTTCTAAAAAGAAATCGGCCTCCTTATGCAGTTTTGACCACGTGAAAATAATATGTTGCACGAATGGCATTGTTATTGCTGTAATTTTATATTTTCTAGGGCAACTCAAGTTGCTCTCGTTCCCAGCCTAAGAATTTCAATGCGGTAACTCTCGGTGGCTTCTTGGGGGTCTTGCAGGTTCAGCTAACCAAACTGCAGAAAAGTGAGTGTTCTGTAGCAGGGGTGTGAAAAGTTAACGCCTTCAGTGTGTAATCTTGGTCCCTTGACTTTCTCTCAAGGGTCCAAGAACACAAATTACAGGGAGCGCCCTCCCGTACTTTGGGACCTCTCGGTCAACAGGGATTCGTTGGGAAATAAATTCCCACGTCTCAATTCCGATTCCAGCTGCGTAGGTTAATCGCGAAGGTTTTTCCTGAATTCCAGGAAGCGGGATACGTTCGCCACGTTCCCTGTAAAATCCTTGTGGAAACAACAGCTCATGAATAACTTATAATTTGTTCAGCTGGTTTGTTTGATGCATGCGGTAGCATAGCTTAAATGTACTTATGCATGATGTGATGCTGTGCCACCCTCTGCAATAACATTGCTTCAGCTGGATGAGCTTTGATAATGTTGTAATTACATACGGTATGAGGATTTAACAAATATATCAAAATATAATATTTATATATTGTATTTGAACCCAAATCTAATAGTAGGTAGTATCCATTATAACAGGAATTAGGCGTTTTGTCTTTGAACAAAAAAATGTCAGTTTCAGAGATCTAGGGCCACTTGTATAAACAGTGCTGAGCGTAAAATTGCCCTCAGAAAGCCACGTAAGCGAGTTTCCACGCAGAAATTCAGATGTATAATATAACACGTGCTGCGAGAATCTGAGTACCTCTGCACACGATGGACACCATGCACATGCAATGTTTGGGATCCGTGTGATATGGCGACACCGTGACCGAAAGGCAGAGGTAGAAAATGCGAAACCTTTTTAAAGTGGATTTACGACTTTCACCCTGAGCGTTCTTTTACGCATTCTTTTAATCAGAGTTTTATACATGTGGCCCCTGGTGTCCACACTCAGCAATTATGGCCCTGCTGATTTCTTGATTTCCATGTAGTACATTACAAAAATTAAAGCATTAGTTGATCTGACTGTCCTGAATCTCTGGCCAATCAGTGACATTAATCAATTAACCAATTAACCAAGGATGATAATGGTGCATTCCTACTCGAAAAAGTGCAAATAAACGGCCATTCAAGTTGGAATGGCCTCGGAGAGCCATTGGATGTGTAACTGTTTGACGGCACTGAATTGATTGATGCATCGAAACAGCTGATCGCACAGTTAACTAACCTCACCTGGTTTCTTGTGTCTGAATATGTAGGCGATAGCATAAATCACCCTTTGGCTCTCCAAGGATATGACTGTTCTAGAGTATTTAGCACTCTGCCAAGCCTGATCCCAGGGGTTCCTGCTCCTACTATATAATAGCTCTAATGATAGCTCTTGTGGGGGAAAAAAAAAGAAAAATCAGTTTCAGAGACCTGGTGTCTACACTCAGCAATTATGGCTCCACTGATTTCTTGATTTCCATGTAGTACATTACAAAAACGTCAATGCATTGGCTCCTTCCACAGATAACATAGGGCGATAGCACAAAGTAAAGGATTCAACGATAGTTTGACTTCAAAATGATGGTATAAACACTCAAATCCACCCCATAGTCTGTCCTGTTATTGTATTTGCTTTGGGTGCACCGGGGAGTGCGTTTAAGTGCGTTTGGTAGTGGAAGCTAACTGATACCATTAGGTTGCGATAGCATTAGCAACAGCTGGACGTCCGTACGAAGGACAGCATGGAATCAGCTGAAAATGGTCTCCATCGATTGACAAGATCACGGGTAAGTCATAAATGAGATATCATGTTCAAAATTCCAAACTAACCCTGTAATCAATTAACCAGTTAACCATGAATGATAATGGTACATTCCATTGAAGTTCTCTGAAAAATCTAAACTCCTACTTGAAAAAGTGCAAATGAACAGCTATTGAAGTCCCAAGTCGGAATCTCGGGCGAGATCTGTCCGCCCCGATTTTGCTGAGATAAACTCACCTAACATCACAAGCAGCGTGGCAACAGACACATTAATGGTAAACATGTTTACTTTGCATTGATGTTTACTTGAAAAAACGTCGAACGTTGATCTAAAATACTGTCTTTATGATATAATAACATACTTGTTGTAGCAGCCTATTCCTTTCCATTTATGGCGTTATTTGTTGGATGGACCTAGCTGTCAGACGAGTAGGCATACACAAACCTGCATTTAGATGTCTTTGCTATTTTACACAGTTAATGTAGAAGGAAATGTGTTGAATTGTGAAGTGGGAATGGTATCCTTGGATGTGGTGCTGTAGATGGACAGATTGAAGGTTTTATAATAACTGAAATTGCTCATATTTTGTATTTGCAGTATACGCAGACAGAAACATCTGTTTCTGGACGAGGGCAGAGCCAAATCTCAGTGTCAGTGCTGCAAGGTTTGCGAAAACAGATGCGATGGAATGCATTTAGCATGGAAGTGGGAACTACCGGAACTGGAATGCGCCACAATATAGGTATAAGACGGCTGTGAGGTCCACCTTACATGTAGAAAAAGCTTCACAGAGTGCATTGGTAACAATCAATAGCACAATGCCGAGAGTGATTGGTCGGTACTTTCTGGATATACCTCCGCATTCCTGAAGGAATTACCAGGAAGCTATCCAGAAAGTAACCAATCACCATCAGCTGATTTTTTTTATCAGTTGTAACGTGCTTTATGACTGGTGGTGCTTCTCTATTTTTTTTTTTTATATGAGTAAGGTGACATAACAGCTTGTCTTATACCCATTTCATTCCCCCATTAAACCTTCAAGTACAAAATAAACCCGGCAGTATAACTGGCTTTGAGGGCCAGGTTTGAGTGTCCCTGCTTCAAAGACTCTCTGTTTTTTGAGCCTGCAGCCAAATCCACGGGAGGTCCTACCATGCCTGCCCTACCTGCTCCATCGCAAGCTCAGGGGAGAGACGCCCGCATGGCTTGCAGAGCGGATGTTTCAGAAGTGGAGAACCGACTGACCTTGGAGCTTTAAGGCCATTTCATAGTTGCCCAAAAAGAGTAAAAGAGTATGCGCACGGACGTCCGCACGGTCTGTGCAGACCTAAATGACATCATAGCGGACCCAACACGGGCCCTGAGCGGACGTCCCCCTAGGTAGTCAGTGGAGCGGCCATTTTTGGTCCGCACAGACCTGTTGTTCTGCCTACATACCTTCTTCATATCGTAATCTTCTTCCATGAAAACACCATTGCTGTTTGCAATTTGTGCGCAAAGAATGATGGGAAATGTAGTCTGCAAAGGGCGGCTCGGTATGCTTTGAGTACGCTCGACTATGAAAGGCAAAAGTCCGCGGGCATTCCTCCGGACGAGTCCGTCATCGTACGCGCCCGCCCCCGCTCCCTGTCCTCAGCACTCTGTACGCAGTTTTATCCGCGAGCTGCTGAGCGCGGCGGCGGACTGAAGGCGCTCCTGTTCAGGCGCCTCAGGTTTTCGCGCGCGCTTTCATCCAGTCTGGTAATTAGACTTGATTAAAGAGAACTGAGAGCATTTTGCATTCTCTGTTGCCCTCTGTCTCCCTGTTGCTGTGTGCAAGTGGAGTACTGCATTATCTGACGAGACATGTTAAACACCCTGAAAATTGCAGTGTATTCTTCCACTTTAGTCTGATTTAGGGAGTTATTTTCTGATGTTGTTTTCCTCGGTGCAATTCCCTCTCAGAACATTGCATTCAGCCCATTAAATCCTGTCCCTTCTCAGAGGGTAATGCACCTGTTTAAACTGTTTTGTGAAACCGATTTGATGACCATAAAGTGCTTTAATGCAATGCGCAATTTAAAAGCTCCGATCAAGTCGGCTTCAATTTGACTTTCTTTTTTTGTTTTCAATTTCTAAATAAAAAATAAAAATCCCTCGTTTTTTTCAGATAGATGGCCTTATTAGCCGGTGTTCTGTAACCACACTTGACTTTACTGCTTGAGCAGAGAATGCTTGAAAGGTGCTTTGTAGCTTCCAGCGTGCCTAAGAAACATATTTATATGAAATATCACGCTACTAAATGTGAGCATTACATTGCCCATTTTGAAAACGTACAGCAGATGTAAAAGCCAAGTATACTATCTGCATACTGTACATTTAACTGGGGCTCCATTTAGCTTATTCCGCATCGGCAAAGATTAACGATAACGGGCCGCTTTATTGCCGACGATGAATTGAAAATTACAGCCTAAACCAGTCACCTGGCTTCCGTATCGACAGTTTTTCTTTCCCTCCATACAACCAGATGCATGACATTTTCTATTTGCACAAATCCCCTAACGGATAGTAGAGGCTTGCAGCAAAATAATTATGCCCCATTAAAATTTATAGCGGCGTGTGCTGGATGCGGTGTGGTGTACAGGCTCCACATGGGGTTATTAAAGCAGGGGAATAATATTTGAGTGCTTAATTGAGTGCCCCTTACACGTTAGGGCCTCTTCTCCCTCGATGCTGTTTTGCATTTTTTTTGCATTTGGGCTCGACGCTGCGGCGGGATGCACCTGCCGTTCTTTTCGGTCTCGTCTCGGTTTTTTTTTTTCTGGGTCCTCGGCAAAAACCGCCAAACCAGTCCCCCTGGCAAACGGGTTCGGAATGTTAACGAATCGGGAGGCGGGGGAAAAGGGGGCGAGCTGAAGCTCACCTTTGAGGAGGCGCCTGTCCAGCATCTCAATGCCAGGGGAGGGTAGGGAAGGGCAGACACGTACTCGGGTGGGGGTGGGGGGAGGTTCCGGAAAAATCCTGGTGGATAACGGGATTACTCTGCCCTGATCCTGGGGCAGACTCTAACAAGGATGCTCCATCCCCCGCCTCTCCCCTCTTTGTGTTACCCCGCCACTCTGAGCTTTGCAGGTAAACAGCTCTAATTGTTGTTGAGGGGTAACAAAAGGCACACCTGGCTGCAAATGTGTTCGATGTGTGCGAGAAATATATATCTGTTCTCGCATGTACGGCAACCGTTTCTCAATAATGTTATTCATTATTATTCCTCTCTGCTGATCCAGGAGCCCAGGTAGATCCACATGGGGGGACGGTTGGTGAACCAGTTCGATACCCGTTCATGTTTCAGTGTTGTCAGAAAACATCTGCAAACAGCCAGGAAAAGCCAGGGGGCGGAGCCTTTCGCTGCCATACATGGCTTTGTTATTTAAATGAGCATGAATAATGAATTGCTGAGCCCGGGGTAAGCGCAGCACCTGAGCGTGTTGTGAACCATAAGGGCAGGGGGGGGGGGGGGGGTAAGACAGCGGGGGGAGGGGGGGAACAGCGCGGCGTCGTTCATCACTGAGACGGATCCTTCCAGAAGCGAGGCGCGAGCCTGGCTCGCCGAAACGCGCTCCCTCCTCGGTGGCAAAGGTCAGGTCCGCGGGGAGCGCCGAGCAAACATTTTCGAAAATCCGCCGCGAAGTTATCTCGGCGAAGGCCCCGCCGGGAATTCTCAGGGCCTCGACGCCCCGCGCCGAGCAAACCTGACGATTTAATCCATGCCTCACGACTCTCTGCCCACCTTATGCCTCCGCCGACGGCCGACTGATTGGCATACATTTTTAATGCCGGCGCCAGGGAAACAGAATCCTCTGAGCGAAAAAGGCCCCCGGTCCCGGACAGTGGATTTCACAGTGAGCTCGCGATTGTGTAAAAGAGGAGGGGGGGGGGGGATGGAAAGCAATTGCATTCGCGACTGGCGGAGCGCTGGTCTCATATAACTGACACTGAGCAGTCAGGAATGATGGATTAGCAAGCCAGGAGCAGGCTGAAGCGATGCCAGCGGGCACGGAGAGACCCTTTACCGCTTCACGGGGGCCAAAGCAATTGATGTCTGGAGCCAAGTGGCTCCGTAGTTCATGTGTGGAATCGAATGCACGCAAATGACCCCATTTGGAGGGAAAAAGCCGAACAGCGTCGTGAGAGGAGGTGACCGTTGGTCATCTCCAGCTACTGCCAAACTAACGCAGGCATATGTATTAAGAAATTAAAAATGTATTACGCCGTTGATAAACAGCATATACAAACTGGTTTGGTGTACTGCAGCGTTTTGTGGTCGGCAGGAGTTTGTAATAGTTATTCTTCAGGCAGGAGCTCTCTGAGAGGGTGAAGGGGAGGGGGGATGAGGGGGGGGGGGGGGGTTTCCGAACTGTGGCTTGCGCTTGCCCAAAGGCCATCTGGGCCTGATGTACTTTTAATAAGGCTGCCATCTCATGTACTGGGCTCCACATCCAAACTTCCACATCACCCCAAACCGCTCAAAAAACCCATATCTGCCAAATTAATATTTCCTGGCGTCATTTTTTTTAACTCACTTGCCTTTGTGCCAAGTGAAAATAAGTGTTGAAAAAGAACTGCTCGCAGTTCTTGCTAAATCTCACAGTGTCATGTTGTTCCATTATCGTCAATGCCAATTGAGCACATTACCAGAAATGCCAGAACTAGTTAATGGATGCTTTAACACGAATAAGTGTAATTTGCAAAGACAGGTGGTTATATCTGTCTGTAGCCATTTTGTGTCATTACGTCTGTTATGGACATGATATGCCTGATTTACTAAGACCTTTAGCATGTGCAAAACCTTTTATCACATGCAAAATCAATAACATGACCAGTGATTCGTCATGGTATTTGATTTGCACCAATTATTGGTTGTGTTATTAGTAAGTCAGGCCCTATGTCTGTTATGAACAGCGGATGAAGGGAAACTGGATCTGCAGGATCCGTGCTTTTACAGAATAGCATAATACAACAGTGAGCTAGCTGAATGAAATACTTGCAACAAAATTCCCATTAACTTTGCTTTATCTGCCTTAGTCCACTGATACATTTTTAAAATGTATCATACAATATTTATCACGACGATAGTTATCTCACAGTTCCTGCATCATATCAATGTTGTTTACAACATAATGTGAACAGACCATTTCCTTATTGCAAAAACACTGTAAAAAAAGGTTTAAGTGAATTGACAATCATATTATTTTCAAGTCTAAGCCATGAATTTCCAAATATTACTTGGAAAACAGCCTATAAGAGGCAAAGCCCTCTTTGTGAAGAGTAATGCTGAACAATTTTCTTTTAAAAGCCGTTTCAGAAGTAAACTCACACAAATGGGTTCTTCTTCAAAGCAGATGTGTCAGATAGATATGTGGACTACTGTGCTTCATACAAAATATCCATACAGAATAGCCATGTGGGCCATGGGAGATGCCAGGGTGTGCATTCATTGGTAGGAAGTCTGACAACCTTAATCATGATTTAGTGTTCAGCTAGTCAGCACAGGTGACAGCTCTCCCCTTGCTCGTACTGTTGGGTAAGAGAGTTACTGTGACCTGTTAATCATGTGGACTTGATCGATTATAAAAGTGGCTATCAACAGAGGGAGGGCAGGAATGAGATGTGCAGCTTTTAACCAGTGGCAGAACAGTGAAAAAAAAAAACTGTAAATACCTGTGTTGATTTTTTTTCTGAATTTGTGTAGACATGCAGTACATTTAAGCATTTCAATATACAGTGCGTTCCACGTTTATTGGCACCCCTGGTAAAGATGAGTAAAAAGGGTTAGAAAAAATTCACCGTTTGGTGAATTAGCTTAATCTCACACTGAAAAAATGCAATCCAGTTTACCTTCATTGCGATATGTGATTACTTTATTCTATATATAAATGCAGACGTGCCAATATTTGTGGCACACGTGGTTTTGTTAAAAATAATTATTCTTGATGAGGGATTTTTTTTTCTCATAATAAATTTACTTCAATTAAAGGTTGGATTTTTCTCATTTTTCCAGATTAAGCTAATTCACCAAACGGTGAATATTTTCTAACCCTTTTTACTCATCTTTACCAGGGGTGCCAATAATAGTGGAGGGCACTGTATGTTCAAAGAAGCCTAGTACGTCCATCCATTTCCCTCCAAATTCCTTTGTTCCTTGTTGCTGTTGTTTCAGAGCTGTTCTGCCTGTGGCAGTAGTAAAGTTGATCCTTAGCAAGTTTGAGGAACACTGTGATCAGTGGTCACCCCCCCCGCCCGCCACCGCTGCTGAGCCGACTGTTTCCGTGGTAACGGAAAGCCGCAGAGAGGCTGCGGTGCGGAGAGGCTCATTGTAGAAAGCCGTTTTTTTTTTTTTAAACGCAGGGAGGTGTCCCTGTTCTGTTTGCGCGCTTTTTTTTTTGACTCCGTAGCACTTCAGCCTTTTGCACAGCAGAGCGCGCTTTCTTACCCTGAGAAAAGGCGGATTTCGCTTTGGTCGCATTTCACGGCCGTTTATTTCACTCTCTACAGCAACGCGCCACTGGGCGGGGAGGATTTAAACAGTCTCTTGCCAGGAGCCATTCTACCCCACTGGGTCTCCTAAACAGACTGGGTCTCCTCCCCCACCACCCCACACCACGGACACACAAGTCTAACTTTCTGCCTGTCTGCCCGCTGTATCTGTGGCGTCCGTTACTCCTCTCCGAGTTCGCGCGGCGCCGACGCTACTCTGCCCGGGCCTGTTAAGGAGATTGACGGCTGATGCGTCTCTGACTGATGGCGCCCTGTTTGACTTCAGGCGGCGAGGCTGTGCGCCGAGGGAACGAGATAAACCTCGGCGGAGCGGCTCATTAATAAGCATATTTTACATTTACCGCATGGCGGGAATCCGACGAGTAGCGAACGAGATGTTCATCGGACGAATGGGAGGCGGAAGCATTTATCTCAGCTTCCCGGGGTTTTTGTCACCCTGCCCGTGAAAAAACAAAGCTCTTTTGTGAATTAAAACTTTCCATTAAACTTTTTCACGGTGGGGGAAAATGTTGATTTTCTTCGGTAAAACTCTCCTGAGTAGCACCCTTAGAAGGGTTTGTTTTTGAGTTTCCGAATTGTCAAGCTGACATTTAATAATCACGTTCTTATTTTGTTATTCTTGGGTAGAGAAAGAACGACATACAGAAACTTATCTCATAGACTGATAACCTTCATGTTCTCTGGGGGGGGGGGGGGGGGGGGAGGGGGGTTTAGTTATGCTTCCCTTTTCAAAAATAAAAATGTCTTTCAAAAATGTTCTAGAGGATGCCGTCTACACAGGTGTTCAGTTTGGCAGTCTTTTTTTTCCGACGACAAAAGCCCATTCAGTGGAGGTCCTTATCATGCAAATCATCACATTTGTCTGCTTTCGAGGCTAAAAACTTGGCCTTTTCCCAGTTTCCATCCAAAAAGAAATTACTCCTTCAAAAAACCTCCCTCCCTATATCCCATTTGCTTTCTGACATGCAGCTTTTTGTGACCTCTGACCTCATTCAGTCATGACCACAGTGAACCTGTACACAAGATGATAGATGATTGGGTCATTTATATGCAAATAAATGCTTTAGCTTTTGTTTTACTTCTGAGTATGAAGAAATGGTCACCAGCCACCAATAAGAAATATGGGTGGCATAGAAATTAACTTTAAACCAATAATTATTATCAAATATTTGATCTTGTTTTTTGTAATGACAAAGCCTCCCTATTTGAGAAAAGACCTACAATCATCATTATATTCCTTTTTATCCCACTATGACTGCAGATTGCATTCATTATTTTCTTAATAAGGGGAATGAATCAATTAACCTTGTGCTGATTTATCTAAAATTAAAAACGGTAACCAGCTATGAGGTAATGAAACTTAATGGAGTTAGTGAATTTGAAGGAAGAAATGTGCCATAACAAGGTGGCTAATGACTCAATTAAAGATTGTGGGTCATAGCATTATTCAAGGGGCTTGTCTAGTTGTAATATAGTATTGTTGCCTCGCTGGTCTTCTTAATTGCGTTCCTCCAAGACAGGGTCTGCTTGCGATTCACGAAATTATACTCAATAAATCCTAATGGTGCTTAATTCCAACATAGTCCACCCAAGCCACGGCTTGCACTTGGTACCTCTTGTGCTTGTTCAAGTGTTTGTTTGGGATATCCTCGCCTCCCAAAGGTGTATTCATGTCTTGGAGAACAGGAAAGACCAGGGAGGCAAGGAAGGCTTCCTCCAACCTTGCCGTGTCACAGCTTCTGCGAACAAGCCGAAGACACCACTTTTATTTCGGTCTTCCCGGGGAGGGTGAAGCAATCCCCTCTCTCTTACCATGAGTGCCGGAGACAGCCGAAATGAATTGAGTATCTCTGAGACTGACTGTGACTGATCTTGCATTAGTGCATGTGGGAGTGTTGTTTGATCACACGGTTTTCACAGGAGTATGATTCACAGGAGTATAATGCCCACAGACAGATGGTCCAGAACATCTGCCAGGTAAAATGACAGAGGTGATAGAGTTAAGGAGTAGAGAAGTAACCAATTAAGAAGGACAGGTAGGGGGAGGAGTTAGGTGCATTATTGACCAATTGAAAAAGGAAGGGTCAGGAGAGACTGACTTGGGACAAAATCTAGCCCAAACTCATCTAATTTTAGAGACAGAAATCACTTTTAAATTGTTCCAAAGGTATGGGACATTATCATTCGAAGGACACCCCTAGTTTTAATAATACAAAGCTGCTCTAAATTTGACTTCATTTTTTAAACTGGTGCAAAGGGTAATAATTTATGTTTAATGTTCAGAAAAATAAAGATAACTTTTCCACTAAATATGAAAATCTCACAATATAAGTAGCCCAACATACTGTATGTATCTGCGTATAAAACACGGTGCATGACTCTTCTGGTCTGAGGACTACCTGGCCACAGTCACTGCTTTTATCTATCATCCCTGGATGGAACTGGTGTGACGTGATCCCCACAGTTATTATTTTACACAGAAATTGAACAGGAGGCTCGACAATTGCTATAAAGTTACCTGGAGCAAAGTAAAAATAATTTTCTAATGATTGCATGCCTTTAAAAAACTGATCCATTAAAGCCTATTAAAACTGACCTATTTTCACGTTGAACTGGACTTTCCACATTTTTTGTTTTTTTTGTTTTTTTGTTTTCAATCCCAGTGGCCATTTAATGGCTTAATAGCAGCCCTTCTACGTAGACACACATCTGCAGATGCTGAATGCAGCATGAATTGTCGACACAGATAAATGCTTTATTCCAAGGCAACCGAGATCCCACAAAGCAATGGATAGAGTGGCTTGACAAGTTAGAGTCAAAGGTCCAACATTGACACAGACAGTTTGTGCATTCGCTCTAATGGCTGCAAAGGGAAATCTATTTCTCTGTTCAACTGTGTCATCATGGCCCAGTTTTTCTCTGGAAACTCCCTTGGCTTCTCTCAGTCACTCAACCTACACGTCACCATCACCTTTAGAGCCACAACGTCATCTCGGAAACATTAAGCTTGAGTGGTAAAGAGCATTTTGTACCACGGAGACATACGATATTTTTCACGTTTGGATGGACAGGATGGTTGTCAGCCTAGCCTCGCGGCTAATCAATATTTGTCCGTGCCGGCTGTCTCAAAGAGCGATCCAGCCCTCATTAACTTGCGTGACCTTGAGACCTTTGATCAAGGGCGGAACATCGACAGGCTCTAAAAACACCCGGAGGCTGACCCGGTGTCACTGTTCTGATGTCCAGGGAGGTAATTAGGACTTCAGCTGTCAAAGCACCGGTCACGAACCACTTACATTATGTAGGACAGCCTCTGTAGTTGTAACAACTCTGCCCTGTTGCCTAAAGGTGGAGACGGCGGCCATTTTGTGCCTATTTAAAAAGCAGGGCACATTTAAAAAGGACAATTGCCCAGCATGGATGACAAACATTTTTTCGCACTTCGTTGAACTACAGAAAAGGCTTTCATCCTTTAAACATACAGATATGGAGAGGCATGATTACCTCTATTTGGTAATTATGAATGAACAAATTATTAATTTAATCATGAACAGTTGCTTCATTTGTTATGAGATTTTTTTTTTTTCAAGGTTACATTGCTTACACTCAATTTTAAGAATCATATGGCTAAGTACCAATTTCGTATTATAAGCAGAAGTCAATCTGGGACTATGCTTGTTCAACTCAAAATTTCACTTGGTCATGCCAGGGTGATTGCATTGGCCAACAGGGGGGCGCGGTGAGCAGGTTTTGAGTGGGCAGTGAACAGCTGTGCATCATCAGCACACATTGTCATCGTGCAGTTCTCAAAAAAAGAAAAAACAAATCGACAGCATTCTAATAAACTAGTAAGTACTGTTACTCCAAAGCAACCCACCCTTACGCACGCGCCCAGATAGAATCGGGCACGTTGGATTGATTGCGGACGTGAAGAAAAGTTGCGCCAACCTGTCTAATTCTGAACAGCCACTGCTGACACCAATGTGTTCATTTTGCTGTGGAATGGGAATACTACCAGACATTGAGCCAGCAAAGGTCACTCCGATCCCCACCCTACTGGAAACACAGCCGCTACGACTGCTCAAGGCCTGCCTACAGCGTGACTGCAAGCGGCTATCTCAAGGGCAGCGTACGGTGTGTGTGAGTGTCGGCTTTGATACCGCCCAGTATCCCAGTGTCCAAATTAATTAACATCTCCCCGTGGCTGAAATTAGAACAGTCGGCCCTGACCCCCTTTTTTATAGTTTTTTTCCCCCCCAAATGACCTTTTTCAAGCTCATTTGCGAGTTGGCTCTCTGGCCTGGCCATTCGCAATACACATTAAATGGGCAAAAAAAAAAAAAATCACTCAACCCCTTTTCTGTGGACAGACACCATCTGAGAGACATTCTGGACAGAAGAGGCCATTTTGTTATATTCATCTCTCCCATTAACTTCTCTCGCGGATCTTGAAGTGGTATCAGTAATGAGGATGGCTTTAATTATTCACAAATTAAATATGAATGTACTAGTTTCTCTCGTTCTTTCTTCATTCTTGTCAAAGGACTGTATGTCTCGTTAAAACAGCCATACAGCCTTTAGGCCTTGAGACTCTTTCCAGGTGGGTGGATTTTTTTTTTACCCTTGCAGAAAAATTACAAACAGAACTCCTTGGCCTCCTTCCCAATTCCTTCTAGTGGTTTATCTCACTTTTCCAGAACCACACTCCCCATTAGTTAATCTTTGTCATAAGCCCTCCACCCCCCCCCCCCCCCCCACCCCCCCAACACCCCAAACCCATGCTATTTTGTCACATTTTCATTGCAGTCCTCATTGGAATCCGAACATTGTGACAGGGCCCGGTTATTCTTTGTCTCCCCCACACAGCAAGCATGTCTGACAGGGTCCTCATTAGTCGCGCCCCTGGTCAACGCCGCGGAGAACTCGCTAAAGGGACCCCGCTCCACTGGGCTGAGTGGGAGGTTACATGGAGCTTTGGCGCTGTGGAAAGAGACATAATATCGATTGCTGCTTTTTGGGCTGTTTTCCTAACTCATTTTGCCTCGCTAACATAGTGAACTCCGTCACAGGACCATGTTCCACGTAAGCTGTTCCGCAGGCCAGGATGGAAAAATTTACTTTGAGGCATCAGAAAACATGTCCGCCACAAGGGCAAGCGTCTACAGGGACGGAGAGGAATACTTTACACCGTTTTTTTTTTTTTTTGGTTACAGGTGGATGATGGAACTATTGCCGTGAAAATAGTCCTCAATCTTAGCGCTCACCCCTTCACAGAGGCTTACTCTGATTTACAGTCCAGCTAATCAAGTTAAACTGCCATCAAATGACATGCAAATCCCATTGAACTCGCAGGAGATAAATGTGTGCAGCCAGTTGTAGATTGGAAGAAAAAAAAAAGATTTGAACAATCAGGATTCTCTTTTCCTTTCTTCAAGTGAGATTATCACGGCAGTGCTTCTCATTTCCGTCCCGTCTTAAAAAGCTCTCTCTCATCCCCCAAATTGAAATTTAGCAATGCCGCAGACGATTGTTAACGGTTCGAGATTAAATGAGCCCCGGGCCATCGCTCCTCACAGAGGCGTGAATTCAAACTTGTCTAAGTAGCTCAACGGAGAAAAGTGTCAGGTCAGCGAAGTTCAGGTTTGATAAATCGTATTTTTTAAAGGTGGGTATAGTTTTTTCTGATAAACGGCCAGATGTTTGCAGTTTTACTGTTACAGTATTATTCTTAGGAATTTAAGTATAAAATGTTGGGTTTTTTTCATGCAAAAAAACACGAATTTAAAATGAACAAAAATGTTGATTTTCTCTAAATTGGTAAAAGTGGACTGAGTGAGTTTTGGAAAAACACCCTTCAATTGGTTGCTGCGGTGCTGTGTGCAATCATCGACCCGCTTATTTTAAGTGTATAAATAAATAATATTATTCTGTGGCAGCAAATATGATTGGTTCATACAAATCCACAATTGACAGCATATGGTGGCCCTGTCCATCACTATCAGTGTATTGGTTCCCTCTCTAAAGTTTGTCTATAGCTTCAGTGGCTAGCTTGCTTGGGACAATCTAGGTGTCTAGGAAGTAATGTACTTTGCCTGCCCCAGACAGAACAATCTGATGACATTATGAAACCATAACCCCCCAGCATGCATTATAAATTTACCTTCTCTGTTTCAAATGAGGTTATCCAAAGGCCAACCAAACTGGACCCGTCTAGATATATCAAACCTACTGCTTTGCAAAATCAGAATGTTACAATAGATTGATCTGATTTAAAGGTATGGCTTTTAAAATGTCCGCCCTGCATATATCTGCTTTGCATTTGAGTATCCGGTATTTCATTAACCGTCGTATTTTTGCTTATGTCTGTCCGTTACGTTATGTTAGATTTGTTACAACTTTGCATTGCTTCCATTTAATGCACTCAGTGAAGCGTTCCCTTGCGCATTAAGTCAAATTCAATTGGTTCTAATTTCCTTGCTAATAAATCCCACTTCATTTCATATTCAAGGGAACGCTTGTCATTTATGAAAAATCATCCAGGCAGGTGCTAAGGGAACAATGTCATTTCAATGTGATCATTAAAATGGAAGGCCTGGAACTGTCAGTTTCCTAATGGGTTTAAGCTGTAAAATGAACCTTCATGATGCCATTCAATAGTTGGGCTGTTTTAATAACGCTACTTCCTTTAGCCATGTGGAGATAGTTTGAAAATGGCTACGGACGATTATAATGACCTGCACGTAGGCTAAACATTATTGAGACAAATTTGTTCAATTGTTGATATAACATATTCGAACAGTGACGTTTCTATGCAATTCTTGTCCAGAGATATTTTGGGATTTAACAGAAAATGCCATGAAGTGAATAATATATAGCAGGACAATAAACTCCTGACAAGCTATAAAATAAATAAATAAATAATTTTTTGAAAGTTCTGACGATCTTATATTAGACCTGCCGTTTTAAGCATAATAAATAAAAGCCGATAAAAACGGCCGTCGCAAAAGATCATTGGCACGGATCCTTTCTGTGACAGCATCTTCACTGTGCCACGCTAAGGGCAGCTCCGATGGCTTTCGATGACTGCTCGTTCCCCGAGGCATGTGTCCAGCACAGTGGTCAAGGACAAGTACGTCAAAATGGGAGCAGAGGCACACCTCAAGCTCAAAATGGAGATCGGCTCACCTCCGTCGAGCCTTCACTCGGTTCTGATCGTAGTGGATCGGTGTGTGGGTGTTTGGATTCTGTTTGAGGCGGGGGTCTCTGACTCTTCTAAACAGCGGAAACGTGTGATTATATATTCTGTGTACCTGTACCGTTGAGATTATGTTGGGTTTCTGAAGCAGTGGGAGTCCCATCAGGAAGGTTCAGTGTCATACTCATTTGCTTATTTAGACATATATTGTACAAGTATGATCATTACACCTATTTGACTCAATTATTTTTATTATTCTTTTATTCTGTAGAAGTAAGGCATTTTACAGGGAGGAATTTGAGGAAGGCCTATTGTTATATATTGTATTATACGCTATACAATGTATATAGTAACACACAAATAAAACCATCACTAGCCACTTAAAAATCACCATAATTTGTACTGAACTAGTCTACGGAAAATATAGAAGCTGTAATTGCACTTTTTTTGTGATGCTAAATAATGAAAAATTCTCATCCATTATGATGAAAAGGTTGAGGACCAATTGGTTGGATAATTACATTAAACCACAACATTATAGATGCAGGCTGCACAAAGGAACTATGGGATGCCTAACCTTTCTCTTTTTTTTGCTGTAATATTGAATACAATATCATTTTCACCCGCATCCTACACATACAAAATATGCTAATTTAATTGATCCATTTATTAGTGATTCAGCTTAGACCCACAACACAGACATACAGACAAAGTGAATCTTATCAAACAGTGTATTCATCATTCTTTCATTTTTTTTTTTTTCATCTCTGTCTGCATCTCTTTGTGGGGCTTTAATCAGATCTGTTATCAGATTCATGAAATGTTTGACTGCCACAGTCTGCATGATAACTATTCTCAGTCCTATTGTATCAGGGACTGTTATTGTGGAAAAGGTCGATTGGCAGTGTTACAAACATCATGCAGTGCTTTTTAAATGTACAATGCTTTTCCTGATAAATAAGGTAGGTTTATGGACATGGAATACATTTATTATTATATAAAAATACTTTACTATGAGAAAATATACATAAGCATAATTTTTTTTTGGTGGTAAAATCAGTGATTTTGCCAACTTCCCATTAATGATGAGCAGGAGCCAGAAAAGACTGTCGTTCTATCTGAATCTTCCTTTTTTAGCACCCAAGATAAAACTCAAGATGTTTCTCTTTCTAAGGCTCAACTGCAGCTTTTAAATAACTTTTTAAAAAGTGTATCAGGCACTACATGTATCATAAAAAATACCACTGTAGATCTGATTGGTCAGTGGTTCACACAGTTTCTGAAGATTTTAGGATCTAATCACATAAACAGCAGGTGGCCAAAATGATAGATTAGGCAGCAGATAACCCAGCCAAAAATGAAAAAAGAAAAAATCGGACATAATTTACACAGCAAATGAGCACCAGTGGCCAGGAACACATCAACTGAGCGATAATGGTGCAGGTATAGGTGTAAATCTAAAACCTTGCACGTATGAATAGCACGATTGAAGATTGCAGATGGAATATTAGAAGATGGAACTTCCTAGTCTGAACAAAATGGATCTCACGGCCAAGGTATTGATCGTGGTAATGTTCTACATGTCAGTGAACATTATTATCACATGGGTTCAGAGAAACAGTAATAGTTTACAAAGGAAGGGTCATACTTATTACATATGAGGCATAACCGAGCTCGGTCTCTATGAGTACTGTATAGGTACATCTCCAAGCTTGTAGCTGTCTAATATATCTAATAAAGAAGTGACAGAGTGCATGATTGATTGATTGTGCCTGAGCCTTCAGTTTGAAACTGGATTCCCACCTCCTTTCTGGGATGAATGACTGCCTCGACTGGACTGATAAATTAAATAGACTGTGCAAAAAGGGTATTGACAGAACTACACCATACTCTTCCTCTTTTTGACAAAGGGAGTGGTGACCTACGATGCACTATGTCATGACTTGTGGCGTTTTTTCACAAAGAAAAATCCATCAAAAACTCAGTGATTGATTAAAAAGTCGCTTAATACCCAGATCACGGAATTCTTAAGCTTATGGCGAATTGATGACCTGTCAGCGATAAAGTGGCTCAGAGGCTCGGCGTGTATATCAGGTCAGAGAAACTTTCTGAAAGTGTGCCGTAGCCCAACCTAGCAGACAATATACTGAGCTGCAAGTTTGAGGACCCAAGTACAAGTCAAGATAAAGGAACCAACTGTAGAAAAGAATTAGAAAAAAAAAGCCAGCTTTTATGTGTTCTCAGAGCTATGGTTGAGGCGACAGATATGCTTCCTGTCCAACCGGCTCAGAAGTTTATGGGATTTCTCAGCATGGTTGGGTTTTTACAGTTGGCTTAATGCTATTTTTTTGTCTGAGGTTGTGGCAATTCTCACAGTGGCGTCGGGGTGGCCACAGGTGTGGTGACACTTTTGCGAAGGCCAAGCTAATCTTGAGGAGTCTTTGCTCTGCTTCATGCCTGGCAATTTACACTCAGAAAATCCCTTGAAAATAGCCTTTGATGTCAGTAATATGTGTGCTGGCGCTTCTCAGAAATGATCATCTGGTGAAGTATTTCTCAAAAAAGAGACATCAGAGAAATTTCTCCTGACCGTTATGCCCAGACATTTTTCTGTATTTCATGGAAAAATGCAGTTATTGATGTCATGTGGTATATTATTCCAAGAACAGGACTTGAAGTTTTTTCCAATAATTGACTGGTGTTAGAAATTAACTCTGGCACGTGTACAATACATTGACATTGTGGCAATGTTTAATTATGTTTGACCCTAGCAAATAATATAATAGCTAAATAGAAACTAGTCATTTTGAGCTAAGCTGTTTATGAGAGTTATAAATAACAAATGAAGACTTGAATATAGATGCTTATAGATAATATACAGATATAGATAATATGCTTGGCAGCAGTACTGTTGTGCATACTGAGTTTTACTGTTTTTAATATGATTGTTTTTACTGTTTTAAGTGAGGTGGTATGACTCACTAGATCTGCTCATGTTGTTAGTATTTTAAGATTTTAATTTCAATTGTTTCCTTGGTCTCTCGTTTGGCCTTCTCGATCTCCCAGCTAATGGAGTGAGTGACAGTTTGCCCCCTGTTTGGATAGTGGCCTTTTTCTGGTTTAATTTGGTTTAATGTTTAGTTTGTAGTTAAGTGCACAGTGATATGCTCAGTGTTAATTCAGCATTCATATTGTGCACGTGGGATATAAACAGTGCCACTCCCTCCTATACGCAAGATACGCACTGGGCGTAGGGCCCCGTAGGGCCCACAGGCCCTCAAATGTAAATGATTGAGGGACAAGGGAAAAGAGGGCCCTCAAATGTACTCTATCAGGGTTCATTTAACGCTAAACATTTTGTTATGTGGAGATCAATATTGCAGGCTGTTTCCTTTCATCCCAGTCAACTCATCATTTCGTCATTTTTAAAACATCATTTTACCAGGTTTTCAGTGTTTTACTGGATATTGACTTTAGTTTTGTGCGTCTGGATTGTACTTTACTCCTCTTTATGTTCACTCTTTTCTTTTCTGCTTTTTCACGTCGTCACCTTTACTTTCCTCTTTAACTATAAAATTGACAGACCTCATAAAGGCAATGCATGTGCACGGCAACTGACTGCTTTACTTCCTTTAAAAACGGTTTCACACATTCCGCTCGTGGGAAGTTGGGTGACTTGCACGTTCACAGTATAAAAAAAATAAAGATTTTGGAATGCAAGTAGAGCCTACATCATTTTGAAATATATTCAGCGTTTTTGCTTTCTTCCAAGATATACTCCTGAGACCGAGAATTTTTTTTTTTTTTTTTTTTTAAAGTTTAAGTATTTGTTTGGGCATAATACAAGTGTCTTGGATAACAAAAGCATGTTGCAGTGAAAATATTTTCAAAAATATACATTTATTTATTGAATGTCCCTGTGAGGGGGAGTGTCAGGTTCGGAGAATCAAACGTGACCGATAGAGAGATACGCCACAAAACGCGGAAGTAGCCGCACCAGGACTGAGATAACACCGGATCGGGAGCAAAACTTTCCTAGCACAAGGCAAAACAAAGCAACCTCCAAAAACTGAGGCGATCTCGCTAAACAGCGAGAATAACTAACAAAAGAACCTCACGCACTAAATAATTAGGCATAACAAGAGGTGATGAAACAAAACAAAACTCGATAAAAGAAGTAAAGGAAAATAATAGAAAAGACCTGTTAGCCAAAGCTCTTGTGGCAAAAGAGCTGAACACAACTGGCAACAGGTAAAAAGAATAAAGGATAAAGAAAGATTGGAAAGGAAAGAGAAAACCAATCTAATCCTAAATATTATAACCGGACTTGTTGCGTTTCCTATTCGTACGAACCAGAAATGCAGCGACCGAAATTCCTATACCTTACCAACTTCGTATGTCAACATAGCAAAGACAATCTCGAAGTGCGGAAATACGGAAGTCCTGAGGTATTTATAGTCGGCAGGAAACGCAAAACAGGTGAAGGGAATAATTGTCCGGCAAGATACGAATACCGGAACGGAGGCAGAAAAAATCTGATAGAGCGTCCTGACGACGCCAAAAATGAAACCAAAATTGTAGAAAAGCAAAGGCTGCAAATAACCATGACAGTCCCTTGTAGTGTAGGTTTCAACATAGTATATATGCTTCTTGAGATCAAGGCCAGAAGCTCATGTCCCCTACAGGGGATAAAAATTAATTGCTAGGATTTAGGATGATATAAAATCATATGATCCAATCTCCCCATTATGCTACAGAACAGTGTCCCATATCTCCTCTTAGATCACTGTAAATCACATATTTTTCACGCTTATGTTTCATGTATGTGTTTTTGTTTTTTGAGAACTTTGTTCTCAATAATGCAGTGAGGGTAGCTTGTTAATTTTTTTTATATCATGGGATTAGTGACTTAGCAGAAGAGGATGCAAACAATGGCAACCTGCTCTGGTTGCTGTGTTGTTTCATTTGTTGCATGTAACAATCCCCCCATTAGCTCAGTGTAAATGTATGACACACAAGTGGGTAAATTGACTCTTTGGTGTCCAATCTACATATATATATTATAAATTAGTAAATGTTACATATTTACAACCCTTACAAAACTGGATAGTTTGCCGCAAACTTGCAGCTAATATGTAGCGGATTTTTTTTCCACAAAATGTTGCCAGAGGTTTGTCAGAGATTGCCAGTAGTGGTGAACTAAAAAACTTTGCCAGAAGTGAGTGGCAGTTCCCACAAATCTAATTTGCATGTGAAAATATGAGCTTGCCAACAATGCCAAAGGTTTGCTGCAAATTTGCTTGAAGGCCAATATTTTTGTTATTTTCAGAAAAAAGGGTTTGAAAAGTAGCCTACCTAAAAAGGTACAAACGCCTGTCACTGGGGTTGTACCCTATAGGCACATAAAATTGTACCCCTAGCCAGCAATGCATAATTAATTTGTACCTTTTTTGTTTTTAAAGATACTTATTAGTACCCAGATAGAACATTATTGTACTTTCAGTGTACATTTGGGAAATCTGTTCCTTAAAGAAGAAAAATGTATCTCCACTGTACCTTAATTTCTGAGTGTACGCAATTGCTCCCTTCTTTACAAATGTACACACGTAACCCGAAATGGACTTAGGTTAGAGAAATGGCTGGAGTGGCCTCCCTTCGGTTCCTTGAGTAACTGAAAGTCTAAAGGGGACTTTACTCCCACTGAGTTTTATATTAGCAGACTAAATAGAAATCCCCGCGGTGGCTCAGAGGGATTGCCGGAGGATTGCCGCGGCCGATACGTGCGGCGCGCGGCTTCGGGAAAAGCAGCCTCCGCATCCCTTATTCCGGTGACAAAACAAAATCCAATTATTTTCTCAGAGCTGAGCCTTCTGCTTCGCCTCAAGCCTCGGCGGATCGTCTTTATCTTTGATTTCCCCTTATTCTGGAGAGCCGCCGCCCAATCAGCCGCGCCCGGGGGGGGGGGGGGGTGGAGGGGGGGGGGGTCGAGCTCACGTCTCGCGCTGGAGACTTTGGGCGCCGCTCAAAACCGACACGTCGGTTCCTCTTAAGAGCGACATGCGCGGCCGACGCCGGATCATATGACCCCTGCGTCCGTCGATCCCATGAAATTCTCGGCACACTGACCGGTACGAGAAAGCACTTTGGCTCAACGTCGGATGGAATTCGCCGGATTGCCGATGCTTCCTTAGAGGGATTAATGACCTAAATTTTATCCCGACACCTGGTTTTTGTTTATCGGCAGCGGTTTGAACCCGTTGCAATTCCACTGCTTCCACTCTGCCCTGTGGCTGTGACTTGCTCTTTGGCAGGTATCAGGGAATAGTGGTTCTATATATTTTTATTTTTATTTTTTCTTTCTTGAAAGGCATGAGCCATTCCAGGAAAGTGACATCCAACCAGTGGTTTGCGAACTCCCCCCATTTCTCTTTCTGCCTCTGGCTCAGGGTTTTTATTGCATGGCTGAGCAGCGATGACATTGCTCAAGACTGTGAAGTTGGGCCGCACAGCTAAAAGTCCCCAAAGCAAAAAGCGGCACAGGTATTTCAGTCAGGAAAGCTCTTGTAATACAACAGCGCTTATTGATCTTTGCTCATTTGGTCGGACAAAGTTATGAGTCCCTGAATCCGAAAAGCCCTCAGGGAGCTTTGGAACCCCTCCATCCACCTGGAAAGGAGTGGAGGAAATTAGATTTTTTTTTTTTTGCGAGCCACTGTCAGAGAGGATGTGCTAGCTGGCGGCTGGAGGGGGTGAAATTAGGTGGGGACAAAATCATCCCTGGGGAAGTTATATTTCCCGCTTTTCTTTTGGTGGATGGGACATGAGTTTCTGAAGGTGACCCAGTGGTGTAGTAATGCCTGGAGAAGTGGGTGTACTCTAGAGAAGTGGGTATACTCTAATTTAGCAAATCGATGACTACTAATTGATACGTGCACCTGTGGGGATTAAGAATTGAGTCCCTATGCCCACTAAGAAAGTGGGTATACTGCGTATACCCGCGTATACCCTCCGCTACACTACTGAGGTGACCTCTGCTCCAGAGGAGTATGGCTGCCGGTTTCCGCGCGGGCGGTTTTGCGCGATCAAACCTCCTCGCTTTTCTCGAACCCGCCGTTCTTCCGATTTGAAATGCCAAGCGACGCAATGTTCTTCCCAGAGGGGGATCCATCAAATGGAAAGCGTTTCTCTTTTCAGGATTTTAATTTAAATTTTTTATTTTTTTTGGAGAGGGGGACGGGATTAATCGCTGCTGAAAAAAGGTGATTGTTCACGATGTTTTTCTTCTGTCAGTCCTTCCCGGTCCTTTTGTAAATATTAATGGACGTCGACTTGGAGATCGGCTCGCAGGCATTGGGTAAGTGTCTCTTGTTAGGAATTGCTGCGGGCTACCGTCTGCTTCATGCATCAAACGTGGACTTCTTTTCAAGGGAAAGAAAGCATGAAAAAGAAGACTTCAACACACAGCCTACAAAGTGACAGATGCCACCGCTGCTTATGAAGAATCTGACACCAGCGATACTGTCTTCTGGGACTGCAGTACAAGGCATTTTTAATTATGACCAAGCCTGTATGCGTTTGATATTTGCATACTAAATCCTTCCATCATAGACTGAGTTATTAAATTGTGCCTTGGCTCCGAGAATCTTTTTAAGGATGTTTCAAGCCCACAGTCAAGAAACAAACTGCATATTTTACTTAATTCTCCTTTACTTTTCTTAATGTTAACTCCCAAGAAAGTACATTATGTAATGTCTATGCTGGCAAATGACAAACATTAATTTTAATGCTAGTTTTATCACCATGGTTCTGTCTGCAACAAATGAAAAGGAGCCAAATGTTTGAAAAATATAAATTTATAATAAAAATAAAAATACCTTTCAATATGCAATAAAGCAAATATACTTGATAAATGTATATTGTATCTCACAAAAAAAACATTATCTTTGGAATCATTTTGAATTCCCTTTCATGATTGTCATGTTATGGAGAGTTGTTGGTAAAAAGTGTACCTTCCCAGAATGCAACACTGAGTGAGGCCGAAACAAAATATACTGAAGTATTGGTAACTCATGAGGAGGAAAGCTTATATAATCAACGTCTTTCTTTTTTCTTCGCAGTTTAGTTGACATTTACCTTATTTGGTACATGAAGGTTTTCACCTTGAATATTCAATATTTTACAAAATTATTTACTTTGAGGCTTATGTATGTATACACTGTGTATATCATTGGAAGGGGGGAAGACTTGCAAGGCACTGCACATGTGTACATATACACACGTGTGCGTGCGCACACACACACACACACACACACACACACACACACACACACATGCCATACATAAAAAGGTGCTGTATGTCAATGTTCTTAAATTACATATTATGAGTGACACATGGCCGCCATTTTATTCTCGGTATATATTTATTTCCACCCCCCCTCCCCTCTCCCCCTACAGTGGCCTAAAAGAACAGTCACGAAAGGAGCTCGTTCACTACATAACTTCGTTTCCTTAGCACATTGATTTCAAATGGAAACTTCATCCTCCACAGCGTCTGTCTCTGCTAAATGGAAAGGCCGATACGCTGTGCAGGCCGCGCGTGATGACGCCGATGAAAAAGTGCGCCTACTGAGAGATATGCAAATGTGTCAAATGAGCGCGGCTCGGGTCCAGCTGATCCCAGCCCCGCACGCACATCAACGCGGGGGGAAAACGGTATCGAGGTGAAAACGGCTTTCGCCCCAACCAACAAACCAGTCTACAGCAGCAGGCAAGAAGATACCAGGGAGAGGAAAGCATTCATTAAGTGGGCAGGGTAAAATAATTTCTTCATTCTCATCGGAAGTAAGAGATGCTGTGCTCGTGAGACTTAAGTGAATGAAAAATGTGATTAGAAAAGATTAGAAGACAACAAAAAAAAAAGCTGGCAATGATGAAAAATGCGTTGCCTAGGGAAATACGAAGAGGCCGCGGGTTATTTTTAGTTCCGGAATGAATTATATAAGTGTGCTCACTTAAATGGGGGTACAATCCTGGCGAGTGCGCCGCTGTTAAATTGTAAGTTGGGGTGGTTATCACGAAATCCACAGTGTCCTGTTTGTTTTTATCGGGGGGAAACTTTCAATTCGCCAAAAACGACTACTGCCAAGGGGTAGTTATTTTTAATGCTGCGCATTTGAGGAGTAATTATTATGTATCACGCTGCATTGTCTCCCTGGGAGTTGAGGGTCAGTCAAGCTCTGAAAAAAGGTGAATGGTTAACTTCAGCGGGAGTGACAGAGCTAGCCTAAGCAGGCTCCAGGGTATTTGTGCAAACCTCTGCCATGTAAATGAGAGTGATGAACAACTTTAAAAACTTGGGAGGTGAATCTCAGCAAACCACTGCCCAGTAGATAATCACAAACTGTGCTCAAGTGCAATGCTGTACTGTTATTTATTTTAAGCCGCTCAAATAAAAACAATTATATCCATTCATAATGGAACATAATAGAACCATCCATAACAAATGTCATTTTTTGTTTTTGTTTTGATTCCCTCTCCAGGGGGATATTTCACAAAGCAGGATTACTGAGTTAGTTGGATAACTGCACTGAGTAAACCCCGAAACAGCTCTTTTTACTTCAGTCCATGTTCCAGATTTGGGAGGGTTCCGGGTTTTACTCAGTGCAGTTATCCAGCTAACTGCTTTGTGAAATACCCCCATTATCAGGGTATTTGTTTTGTTTTTTTTGTGCTATTTTTTGATCTCTCTCTCCAAGTCAGTGTTGTGTCAAAACCTCAAAGTCAAAACCTCAAAAATGTACTTGTCCTGAAAGAAGAAGAATAAGAAACCGGAAGGGATTATTAATTATGGAATCTCAGACGAAAAGTCTGAACTAAAGGGGTGACATGAAATATCATGCGTCATTCAGAGCTCCGAGACATAGATGGGTACTGCAATTATGTGAAAACAGTGGCCACTGAATAACACGAGCCGTAAAGCCACAAACAGGTGATTATTTATCAGCAATTGCACAGAGGGCCAGCAGCGTTTTACACCTCCTCTTCAGAATAACTGAAGCTTATCAGTTATCGAGTCATCCGTCTGTTCCAGGAAATAAAGTTTTGCTCGACTTGCAACCGATCCAGTTGGTTTTCCTCCATGACAATTTCTCAAGACTATTTAATCCTTAGCTATGAAGCCAAGATAAATCTAGTTTCAATCCCTTATCTAGGGGAACAGCAGACAAGGGCTAGCGACGATGAGCGCATTAGAAAAAACAAGAGCTGTAGAATCCTGCAGCTGCTGTTAAATTTACGGAGGTACTTTGGACATTCAGCTAAGATCCAGAGATAAAACTTAACAGCATAAAATATGTGAGAGCTAATTTCAGTGCTTTTTTTAACTGCAGTGTGGTGTTAAGGTACCAAGATTCAGGTTGGTTGAACCAATGCACTAATGAACGTTAGCCAGAGGTCATGTCTTTGCTTCGGGGGTAAGCCTTAAACAAAATCAATCTTTTTCAAATATAATCTTTTCTTTTTTCTTAAACTGTCCGCACAATAATTCCTGCCCAGATCAGGTTTGTGTGTTTAGATAAACAACGTCTCTTATGCCTGCCATGAACGTGTGATTAAGTCAACACTGTGTTGCTTAGGGAGTGACAATGAATGAGCTTTAAAAAGGCAAAATAAATCATTACCGGCCAATCTCGCATTCCAGGCATCGAATATGTGTCGCATTTCGGACATATGAGATCCAAATTGAAGTTGAAATAACATTAATTATGTGTTATGTAGACGTCAAGGAAATTATGTAGATATGTAAGGAGAAATGTGGGGAAAAATTCAGATTTGGAGCACTTCCAGTCTGAAGAAGGCCTTCCAGTTTTTTGTAGTGAGAAATGGCTCCTCTCAACAAATCAAAGCCATAAAATATTAAATTCTAAGTATCTCTTTGAGAAATTATGAAGAGAGGGATGGGAAGAGGCAGCGTGCTGTTTAAAAAAAAAATATGGAGCAGAATAGGTTCAGACAGACTTTTAACAAAAAAAACTTCTGTCTGTCGCCTTCTTCATTTGTCTCTTGGCATCACATAAGTGACCAGAGGAAAAAATAAGAACAAAAAAGTGCGATGTTTATAAATAATAATCTCCTAGGAGAAAGAAAAAAAATTACCGTTGAATAATGGGACCACGCTGGAAAGCAATTTGGCTACGACGACGCACAAAAAGAGCGAAACGACATCAATCAGAGATAAGCACGTAGCTATAAAATTTGTAATGCATAATTTCCCGTTGAATTGTTCTTTAATTGTAGCCACTCGCATGTGACCTGCTTAAAAAACAGCTTGGAAATGTCCTAGGTAACGCATGGGATGGTCCATTACCTCCTTTCTCCCTGTCACGGTGGCATTAAGTATAGCCATGCCTTACGTATAGATTTTAAACCACGAGAACAAAGAGGAAAACAAAAGCAATGGCCTATTTCTTTCCCACTCTGTTAGTCAGGAGCACAAAGAAATACTTAAAGTTATGGATTTAATTAAGAGGCAACAGCAGAAACCGAAGCATCCCTTCATTTGTCTTTATGGCGTGGCATTCTAATTCTGTAAACACGGCACTTATTCCTCCACCGACTGATCAGTAATAAAGTGCCGGCCATTAACTTGTAATAGCGTCCCTTCTCATCAAATGCCAAAGATCGATACGGGAGAAAATGAGAAGAGTGAGTGTTAATAGACTGTGAGAATCTTGAAGTATTCTGCTCGGCCAGAGAGAGAGAGCCTGCATGCTAAAACAGACGAGGCGTTGGAATCTCAGCGAGATGCCCGCGTCCTCAAGACAGATGACATCAGTTTCACGTGTGGGCGCATCTCAGAAATGGATTCTCGCATCAGGATGTATTGTTACCATCAGAACAGAAAACACAATTGTGTCTGTGCCTGAGATGGCTGATTTACTAAACAATTGTATCTGCAATGTAATTGCTAAAGGCTTGTAGAGGCAAGTGTAAGATTTACTAACCAATCTTAATGGCTGACATTCGCCAATTAACCCTTGTGTGGTGTTCGGGTCTGTGGGACCCGTATTCAATGTTTACTAAAAGAAAATTGATACAATTCATAATTTTTTCAACCTGAGACTCA
The DNA here is from genome assembly GCA_029718625.1 of Synaphobranchus kaupii. Classification (NCBI taxonomy): domain Eukaryota; kingdom Metazoa; phylum Chordata; class Actinopteri; order Anguilliformes; family Synaphobranchidae; genus Synaphobranchus; species Synaphobranchus kaupii. The sequence goes on from CM056381.1 coordinate 80,482,575, forward strand.
TTGGCCTTGGCTCATTTTCTGTGATAAACATGTAAAAGAACACAAAAATCACATTTTATCACAAAAAACAAACCACTTTTATTGATAAATGTGATCTAGCAGAGGTAAATGGTCAATATTAACCATATGTGCTGTCTATATTGCTTGCAATTGAGATAAAGTCAATATCTGTGAAGTATTTTTACGTAAATTGTTATGGCGTTATTGTTTTAAAAACCCAATAATGTTGTGGGTGAGTAACAAAAACACGAACACCACACAAGGGTTAAGAACTAGGGATGGTGACACAGTATGCCTTTGCTGTTGATGCAAATGCAGTTTTTTAATGAATATGTTTGACTGGGGTGAGGGAGATAAAACTTGGGGGGTTTACAAATTGAGTCCATTAGGTATTCTACTGCTAAAGCTAATATAATGTGCAAACCTCATACTCGCATCAAAATTTTTCAACATTTTAAAAGCATTAAATCTGTAGCTCTGCAGTCTCAACATACAATTTAATATTTACTGAGCACCTTAAAGACGTCCAGTAGTTCCATAATTTGAAAGCTCAATAGTGATGTTATCTAATTAAATCTTACGCCATAAACACATTCACTCATGCGTATTAAATATAGATCTTGTGCAACCTGGTTTTATTATGTAGTTATTTTTCATCTGTGAAAATTCCAATCAGGCTAATGCATTAGCATTAATGCTATTAGTAACAACAGCGTAATATATTTATTTAAAGGAACTCGCAGCCATAAATTCTGTAAACTAACAGCAAATGCCCTGCTCCAAGCCCTTTCCCGCTATTGCTACTCCAACTCCCCAGTGGAAATGCAAGCACAATGGTAAAGCACGTTCACGGGAGTTCTATATCACGTGATATTTATATATAGCGGGTGCACGAGATGCAGGCACGCCACTTTAAACCAGCGTAAGCAACTTTTTTCGGTCTCAGTTATTTTTTTAAATAAATCAAGCATAAGCATGACTAATCTTAAAACTTTTAGGTTTAAATCCAAGAACATTTTCACAAATGAGGCCCCTGGGGTGGTGGGGGGGGGGGGGGGTATTCCACAAAGCAGTATTACTCAGTTCGTTGGTTAACTACACTGAGTAAAATCAGGAACAGCTTTTTTTTACTTCAGTCCATGTTCCAGATTTTGGAGGGTTCCGGGTTTTACTGAGTGCAGTTATCCAGCTAACTCAGTAATCCTGCTTTGTGAACTACATTCAACGTTCATTACTAGGGATAGCTGCTACATTATGGGAAGGACGTGCTTTGTCTTGTCTGTTCTGTAGTGATTTCGATGACGTTTCTGTATGCACTTATTGTATGTCGCTTTGGATAAAAGCGCCTGCTAAATGACTGCAATGTAATGTAATGTAATACCCCCCGATCTTCTGGATTATTCTAGACTGTGCTCTGGCCTGGTACTAATCACCCTGCCCATCAGACTCATATGATCCCCTTTCCCCATCCCTGGGCCACATCAGTTTCAAAATGGTCGCCTTTTTCACGCTCTTTCTTTATGCACCAAAAAGCCTTGATGCTGACACCTCTCTGTCTGTCTGCCTGCTCCGTCTTACCCCACCGATGACCAATTGTCTCTTGTCCTCCCTCTTCCACTGGCTCGCAATAAGAAACGTTTGCTTCGCTGTTTGTCCTCACGTGCCCTGCATTTGTGTCTGCCAGTGTCACTCTAACCGCTTATCGTCTGAATTACATACGTCTCATTTTTTGTTCAGAATAACAGTGTTAATTATAAGCTGAGCGATCTTCCTCCAACGAGCTGTTAGAGGTGAGAAGTAATCACCTAGGGGTTTGGGTGAGGGGGGGGGGGGGGGGGGGTTGGGGGGTAGCACTAATTGACAGGTTGGTCGGGAAGATGAATGGCAGAGTGGAGGTACACTGTGAGGCAGACTAATAGAGTTGTTCTGCCAGCTTCATTGGTCACCGATAGGCTATTGTGTACTGGGTAAACACTTGTACCTTGCTCAAGGCTAAAAACAGCAGGGCCTCACCTTGGGACGCAGGCCCACAGCCATTAATTTCCAGACCAGAGCCACAGCCCATACATCACGCAGCCGCCCGACGGCACGTTTTCCCGAAAACACGCTTTGTACCCTGTCCGGTCGCACGTGAGGCGGTCAGCCACCTACCTGGATCCTTATCAGAGGTTTCTTGTGCTTTTTTGTTTAATAAATTGAAAGCTGCTGTGCTTTTAACAGTAAATACTGCAGAAGGGTGGGAAGACATGTGGTTCCATGCAGGATAACATATCTAACCTATTAGAGCCAGGTTTTGAAAGAGATTTTTTAATATTTAGCAGGACATTATCTTTATGTTTCTACGGCTTGCTGAAAATGCATCATTTGTCATTTGATTTGTTGTATTTTTGCGAAATTATAATACTCCATCAAGAGGAACAAAAGCCATCCAGGTTTTCCAGAGACAGTCACAGTTTATGTGAACCGTCTCAATGTCCCCGGAGTTGTCGACATCTCCCCTCAAGCTTTTAACGCCTCCAATTGCCAGGATAGAAAGCAGAAGTATTTCTGTGATCACGTCAAAGAGCAAGCTTTTTTCCTCACGCATTGTAGCTCGGCTCTGAGGAGGGACCGTTACGCATCGGGGGGCTCGGCTTTTACCTGCTTTACAGTTTGAAATGCATCTGTCTTAAAATAACACTTCAGGGAAACACATATTTTCCATCGCGAACAGCACCTGGGCAGAAGATGGCATGGACTGACAGCTGTAAAAGCACTGTTTGCACCAAAAATAGCCTATTTAGGCTGGAGCTGCACTGAATTCCGCAGGCAAGCTAACTCGCTGCAGAGTTCTGAAGAAGATTCTTTTCTCTGGCAAGTACTCCAGTTAACAAGAAATGAAAAAAAAAAAAAAGAGAAAAGATAATATCACGTAATGAGATAATCACACATTAGACTTGAATCTAAGTCTATGTTGTGTTTCCCTAATTAGCTAAACAGAACTATTATTGCATTTGGGAGTTTGATGTTAAGCTTATGGAATAGAATATACAAATACATATTGTACTAATGGATGTTAAGCATGTGGAAATGACTAATTTTTGAAGTATATCTTTAATAAATATTTGTTTTTGAATAATGTGGCTGAGTTTTTGTCCTGTCAAACACTGCAGTCTACCTGCTCTAAAATGCAAATATCTCCATTCTCCAAGATGACTCATTTAGAGTTGACTTAACACAGCACATTTTACCGTTTGTCTTTAACCCTGTTTCCCTTCCCAGACTGCATTGCATTGCCTTCTACCCATGTAGCTAGGGTATCTACCTATCTACAGGTATTGATAGACACTTGAGAAGGTGATGGATTACTCCAAATGTCACCACTGATTGTGGCCCAGCCAAGAACAGGAGTCCGGGAACTATTAGCTTACCACAGACTAAGTTTCAGGTACTATCTCTGTAAAAAGAAGTACAATCAACAACAGCCCTATTTCCAAAGCAGTTTGAAGGGAACATTGGTCTATGACTGGCAGGTGAACTACAATGACTTCACTCTGTCTGGGGTAGATAAGCTTCCATAGCAAGCAGACAGACTTCAATAAAGGTGGTCTGCTAAGTAAGAGCTTGGCTTTTATCGGGCTCAGAGTTAAATAAGCTGAGCCCGGATGCCAGCGATGTGTAATGGACAGACAGCTCAGCTGAGGGGTGAAATAAGCCTCTGGCCTTAACCGTGATTGGGAAATCTGGGTGCCACAGCAGGCCCTAGCTGTTGTCCACATACCTTGTGAATGTTCCAGAAGGTACAGAGAGGTCTGAAAGCGGTACACCTGCCACATAATGTGCTTGCTTTGTTTGGATGGGGAGCAGGAACTTGCAGCCCTCTGGGATTTTGAATGTACAGTAGTAGCCCTGAACATGGTCTTGGCTATGCGAGGATTCTATTTTTGAAATTAGGAGGTGAAAAAACAAATCTCATTGGGATTTCAGGCCCACTGGGAAGGATTGTGCAGTGCCTCGCTATAGGTATCTGGCCAATAATGCTTACCGTAGGCTTTGAAACGGGAGGCAGCCCAGGCTTGACTGAGTATCTGTCATGGTTTTGAACCCTGTTTCTCTATGCGGTCGTTTTCCTCAGTGGCCACGCGAGGGCGCTGCCCTTTTGGTAGATGCTTGCTCCACCCTGCTGAGTGGGCGGAGCTTCTGTTAGCGTTTACACCTGTTCGTGGTCACTGAGAGCTATATAAGCCTACCGTTTCGTTCGTTCGGGGCTTCGACATTGTTTGTTTATTGTTATGTACTGTGGTGTATTGTTGGCTGTGAGTTCTCGTACCATAGTGGCTTCTCGCCTATTGTTAACGTCTCTTTGTTGAGGCAGGGCTTATTTCTTGCTGGCTTTGTAGTTGATTATCTCGTAGACGTTTGGGACCGTAAATCTCTGCTCTATTTTGCCTGTGTGCGTTTTCTCCGTGTATGGAGATCTGGGCGACTCTGTTTGGAACTGTAGTTCTGTTCGCCCCTCGGTGCATGTCGTCTCATGGGAGATCGGGTGTTTCGCTTCTGCTAGGTTGCTTAGCTTGTAGAAGTGTAGAGTAGCTGTTCTTTGTTCCCTTTCGCCGGTTAATGGTTCCTTCGCCTCCTCCTATACCTATTGTATTAGTCTTCTGTTTATTTGCTGTGTGTTTTGTTTGTGCCATTGTGCTACTCGCCTGTTCTTGCGTCTCGTTATCGAGACAGGGCGTTTTATTTCTGGCTCTCGTGTGTAACAGTGAGCCGGTCTGTAGCTGTGGTGTGTGTGTGTGTTCCTGGTCTCCTTCCCTTATCTGCGGGGTTTCCCGCCTTAGTGGCCTAAGGGCTTAATGAATCCCCTTGCTGCGTTTGGCTCCTCCCACCTCACACGTCACGCCCCATTACAGTATCCCTGTAAAGCTGTACCCCGAGGTCTCCACGTGAGGGAGGGGGGACATTACACATCAACCTGGTCCCAATTAGTATGGGATCTCTCTCTGGTGTAACACCTGGGGCTGACACTGGGTTCTCCCTGGTCTCTCTCTCATGGTTTCAAGGGTTGCGGGTCAAGATTTTAATGATAGGGGGATGTGTGGAGGTTAATCTGAAAGACTCACGTGAGATCATTAGCAGTGCATCTCGACAGTGAAACCTGGTAGGAGTAGGCCATGGTTAGCTGGGATGTAGAACATGCGTGATCAAAGCTTGAACAGGGCTGTGATGGAACCAGGGTGTTGCATCCCGTCCCTCTATGTCTTAGTCCATTCCTGGTTTTTCCGTTTATTTATATTTTCAGTATTTGAAACCGGTCCACGTTTTCCCTTTCTCCCCATTTCGTGGCTCTGCTTCCCGCACCTGAATTCTGTTTCCTCATTATGTTTCGTCTCACCTGTTCCTTGTTGTCTCTTCATTAGTCTGGCATATAGTCTCCCCTGTTTCTTTGTTCTGTGCCAAATCGTCTTGTGCCCTGTATTCGTACTTCCAGCGGTTTCTCCTGCTTGCTCCCTGCCTGTTCTGAGTTTCTCTTTCCTGTCCTGTCCCTGTTCTCCTGCCTGCCTTGCCTGTTCCTGTCCAGCCCTGCTCCAGTCCTCCGGCCCGCCTGCCCATCTCTGTCCAAGCCCTGCTCCAGCCCTTCGCCCTCCTGTTCTCCAGCCTCTGACGGATCTCCCGGTTCTGACCCCTACCTGTTCTGGACTTCGCCCAGCCTTTTCCATATTGCTCTGTTGCCTGGACAAGCCTCAAACCATCACACTGCTGCCAGATATGCAATAGGGATGGATCACTTTAAGGGTTGTTTCTCCTGACTAATTTTCCTATTGAACTCTATGGAAAAATAACTCAAGAGAAGAAACCCTTCAAGTGATCCATCAATATCTACTACATATCTGGCAGCAGGGCGATGGTTTGGGGCTCGTTTGATACCTCAATCCCTTGATGACATACAGCCATTTAGCCAACCATGGGTTCCATACTATTCTTGTGTAATTTACACCTTAATCTAGTCCCACCCCGAATTCCCATAGAGATTCATTCAAATGCAGAGAGGTTATAGTATTGCATATAAGAGTACCTAAAAATAAGATATACCCAGTCATGATAGCATCACCTATTTACCTGTGGGATTTTCCAAACAGGTGTTTTTTGAACTTCCCAGTCTTTTTTATTTATTTATTTTTTTTACCCCTGTCCCAACTTTTTTGGAACATGTTGCAGGCATCAAATTTGAAATTAGCATATATTTACAAAAATCAATAAAGGCAAAACATTAAATATCTTTTTTTTGTACTGTTTTCAATTAAATATATGAAAAAGAGAATTTACAAATCACTGCTTTCTGCTTTTATGTGCATTTTACCTACTGTCCCAACTATTTTGGAATTGGGGTTTGTATGATAAAATAGCACATTTTGAATACCAGATTAAAAAATAAAAAATACAACAATTTGACTTCTTTAGAGACCATCAATACCTTCATCCTCAACACAGCCCCGTATTATTCAGTCCCAAGAACATAGTCCCAGAACTGCTCCCATAATGCTTTGGTGTCATAGTGCATTGTGCTGCAACTTGCCACTTTATCTGAATAAACCAGAGTGGCCTTGTAACATATAAATAACTTGAAAGAAAGCTAGCGGAACAATAGAAACCCACTGAAGCGAATACTGCGAGATCACCACAGAGAATCTGGAATGACACGGCTGACCCACGAGCCAGAGGGACAGAGCACCGGATCGCCGGCTGTAACCCGTCGCCTTTGCGTGCGGAAAACGTCGAAAAAGCGCTCGCGGTGAGGGCCCGCTGTCTCCGAGCTACCGGCGGAGCGACGAGAGATGAGGGTTGGGACGGACTCATTTGAATTGCTAAACCGAGACCTGTTGACTTCGGAAGGCAGATGGCGGATAGAACCCGGTGGCAGCTGCATATATTTCTGATGCGCTCGAGATAGCGGACGGAGCTAGCGGCTGACTACCAATGCCGCGCGCAGAGAGGACAGAAGAGAAGAGAGCTGACCCATCTGTCCGCCGCTACAGATGGTCAATACGGCCTAAGGCGGGACGGCGGCCACGAGGCCCGAGCTCCGCTGGCTGCCGGAAGGTAGGAGTCACCATCTCCTTATTAATTTAAACATGATTCAGCGAAATGATACCCCTGACAGGTGCGAAAGCACTCAGCCGGGAAACCTGTGGAATGAAACGGGACAGAGTGGAAAACAAACAGCCAAGTTAGAATTTAATTAAAAATGTATATTTGTGGGCCGCTGTGCCTGTGCCTTATTTCCCACGTATTTCTCTGCAAGGTTTTCTCTACATTGAATGCCAAAGTGGAGGTCACTAAGACTCTATCCTTAGCCCGATGTCTGCATTTTTGTAGACTTTGCAATGCAACACCTGATACGGGTTGAGGCTTTATTTGTCTTGAAAAATCTCAAATGAACAAGGTGTAAAGAATATGTGAAAAAATGTAATCTGAATCTGTATGTGGTTTGATATTTGGGTGATTGAACCTTCCAAACCTGGAACTCTTCTATTTGTTTAACTATAAATTATGTTTATTTATTTATTTATTGGAGCATGGTATGTAAACTCAGTGTAGTACACACAATTTAAAAAAACATCTACAGGCATTCAATATTTTAATTTGCAAATATATTTTTGGTATATTATTTATTACTGTAAATATCTTGTTTATACTTGTTATATTACAATATAGGCTAGTGCTGTATAAATAGCACCTTGCTACATCTACGTGCCATTTCTCTGTTGTCTTGACGTCATCATATATTCTAGATCCTTTGTAACCTGGTCCTCCATAACAACTCCTTTTTAAAGATGGCTGTAACCCTGTATGCAGATTTTTCAGAGCAAATCTATAGAAAATGCTTCTATGTGATACTGTGTTTGATGTTTGTTCACCCGATGTTTTTTGACTCCGCACTTTGAAAGGAACAAAGCCCACAAGAAAAGACAGCACACTGTGGTGTTTCTTATACAGTAGCATTGAATTTGTTTCTTTTGAAAAAATTATTTTTTTGCTTCATTTGAATATTTTTTTAGGGCTTTTTCAGCTCAACTCAGTGTAGAGAGACAGCAAGAATGGGGACCAAGAGAGAGGGAAAGACATTGGACAAAGGTCGCGCGGTCAGATTCGAACCACCAACGTCGTGGATCGCAATGAGGATAGAGCTCTACAGGCTGCGCCACCGAGACACCCCAATTTGAGAATATTCGATATAATATCTGAATATTTCCCCTTGAAATAAAAGCAATCACATTCTCTATGCTTTTCCTATTTGTCATGGTATGAAAGCGATCTCAATATTGTGTATAAGCTGTCTCTGTTAGTTTCAGTGCTCTTGTAAACACTGTGCAAACAAGTATTGCCATTTACCTTGGTCTTGCATTTAATTTAGCAGCCATAAACAGCTTATATTGGCGTTAATACTTCCTGTGTTTTTCCGTGATGCCTTTGAATATACTGTATGTGGTTAGCCTTTTTTATACATGTGGATATATATTTATACGTGCCGATATAGAATTAACCGGCTACGATTGAATGAAAAATAATTAAAATTATGATTGATGAGGCAAGAGACCATTTTAAAAGCAGATTAATTTAATTATACAGTCCCTGTCTCTCTTCTCTCTTCATAATCACCGACTATCATAGCCCATTTAAAAGTGCCGATTTATAATTAATTTTGTCTTAAAGCCACTAGTTGTACAATGGATTTGCCATTTAAATTGGGATTGTATTGTTTTCACGGAATACCTTAGTAACTGCCATAAGCTATTTTAATTGGAGTGAAACTCCCATTCTCCATAAAAGCGTCACACAGTGCAGGGTTATGGAGCAAAGGTACATACTGGCACACATCAGCAGTCTGTCATTGTCTTGCACACAGACACATTTTGACCTAAAAGGCTATCACAGGCTATTATCTGTCATATTTTAATTTAAATGGCCTAAAACAGTTGCTGATTAGTATTGCAATTACCCTTTTTTTTTGGCAAAGTTTCCTTTGCATGTGAGACAAAAAGTCTGGAGTTAGAGGCGATATTTTAATGAATAACCTAGGCAAACCTCATATGGGACAAAGTCATAATTAAATGTTTGTCCTTATTTTTGAGTCTTGAAGTATTTTAAATCCATACAGTTTGGCCCATCTTATATACCTGTAGAAGTGCCAGTTTCACAAGACATACCATCACTATTACAAGTTACCCCTTAATTAATGTTGAGGGGACATTTTTTTTCTAATTGCTATAGAGAAGAATAAACCATCTGTTCACTCTACATACATTATAAGATAATCTTCAAAGAGAAGAAACATAAACCAAAATCTACAATTATTTCCTTAAAACTTGTTGTGGTATTACAATTACGTACACAAGTTTGTATAAACCTTCCCACCCATTATATATTCAGTGAACACCTGCCTGTGAAACATTGTGAAATTGAACCAGACATTTGGTTAAGAAAATGTATAAAATCAATGCACTATCAATTTTGGGTCCGTGGTGTAACGTTGCAATGATTACCTCTGAGTTATTTATTTTTTTATTTACTATTTTTTAAAAATATTTTTCACAAGCGCTGTTTAAATGAGCAACGGCAATCTGCAAGTGGGAGAGAAATGTGTCTGATGGCTCAGAGCCGCACAGCGGGAGTTCAGCTGAGGCCAAGAATGTGGAGGATGGTTTATTAACTATTTTTTACTCTTTTGTAATATAAAAGATTATATTACATTGCAATCACTTGGCAGATGTTCTTATCCAGAGCGACACTTAAATGCTTCTCATTCTACCTGTTTCACTTTCCCGAATGACAGGTTTGATTATTGATTATACCTTTTGAGTATTATCACATATTTAGTCATAAAGTGTAGTTAAGTTGTCTCATTGATAATACCTTACAGGACAGGGCAACTATTTTCAGTAGATTATCATATTGGAAAGCCAAGAAAGAGCTTCCCAGCATGGAAAAATCTCCCAAAAAATGTCAAGCTCTGACATCAGTACAGGACATTCCCCTCTGTGATTCCTGAGCTTTGACAGTGATGATGATAAGCTTAATAACTACCCACGACTGTTAGGCTTTCTACAATCTCTACATCAGCCTTCCTAAAAAATAAATAAATAAATGACATTTATTAAAGATTTGATGTTTATTAAAATGTGAGATATAGCATGCACATATTCTTGCTCGCTCACCGCCTGGGTCTTACTACAGTCCCCAGAGTGCACTGTGAAACTGGTCACATCTGTTCTGCCTATTAGCATTCCGGTAGCGACCGGCTAAAATCGATTTAAATTCAAATTCCATGCTGTAAGACACAAACCATCTTTAGGGTACAAACAGCAGATTATATCTGCGGCTTAGCTAAGCATTCAGGGTTCTGTATTTATGTGTAAGTGATCAAGAACAGATTTATAAGACTGAGTAATAACAATGTGACTTGCAAAGCAGAGGTGGAGCAATTAATTTTTGGGTTTTGTGTGAGTGTTCAATTGGCTGAAGCAGGTGACTACAGACAATTTTCAATGTGTCCTTATAGTTTCTAACACAAATGCATAATGTTTTAGTATGGATACTGCAGATAATCCCTTATGGACTTGGAATGCACTGAAAATGTACTTAAATGAAATATAGTGCCAAAATATTAAAACACTTTTCAATAAATGCGCAATATACAGATTATTTATGATGCTGATAATACATTATATTACACTCCTATGAAAAATATTTATTATATTATATAACTATAGTTATTATACCTATGTTCAGAAAAAAGCCCATATTTATAATATATTATAGTATATTCAATTTCCTTGAGGTAAACATCACAAGCTAAGGACATCATTTCTGGGAATCCTTTGAGTGAACAATCACATTTATTTGAAGAAAACTGTGCTCACATCTATTGAAGTTAACCTTCTCAGCCTTTTTGGTAATAAATGTCCCAAAGACAGATTTGAGCCTGGGGCCTGCTGGTTTCTACATCACAGGGACACATTGATAAAGAAACCTCATCAGGGCAGGTGTTAGGAGTGACGTGCATATGCATAGGTACACGTTTCTATCTTTCCTTTATATTCTATCTTTCCCTGTTGCTGGCTGCAAGGTGCAATGGTAAAGTCTCTCTGGGAGGGTCCCAATACTCAAAAAATGCATCCCTCTTTCTTCCACTATCACCTCCTCTTCTCTGTGCCTGGGAAACCGATCTTTGTGTCCTAATCTAATGTTGCTGAGTACATATTAATTACATATTAATTGTTACATATTATTAAATGCCTCGACACAAACCGCAATGCGAGGTATATTGTACACTGTACATGCAACTACTTGTACTTTAAACGTACAGTCTGTTTTGCATACTTCTGGGTAGGAGACGAGTGGAGGAAAGGAGATGAGGAGTGAAGAATATCGTGACCCCCGTTTTGAAGCTTGAGAAGAGGCCATTTTGTGAGCAGTCAGGTGACTGGGGAGAAGGTATTAGATTTTTGAGTGCCCCACTCTGTTTATTTATTTATTTATTTTTGGGAGAGACAAGTTTGGAGCACATTGGGTGCTCTTGTTACTACAGGCCTCAAATGCTGCTTGTTAGCTAACATTGTTTGGGGTTGACTGCCTTGGAAGAGTTCCTGTTGGCCTGGTGTTAACTGGCCAAATTTAGTTTGTTTTGTTTTAATGATTCCAACCAGAGACCTAAAAACAACTTCTGAACCTCTGAAGACTCCTCCTTAGAGGGAAGCTGGAGCCGGTCGCTCACGGAGGAAGCGCATGCTTGAGCTGGCCCTCAACAAGAGTGGTGAGAACTGCAACGACCACTCTATCTCCAGCCAGCTTTCTTCTCTGTTTTATTTCCACCTACATGCCTACATTAGACACACAAACACTCTTTGTTAGGGGAGAGCTTTGTTTGATATTAGGTTCGACAGCAGTGACGTAGCTCCTCTCGTAGCAGCAGGTGTTAGCAACCGGGAAGATTTCCTCGACTTGATGTCTTGACCGTTATTTAGACGATGCGATCAGGGTGTGGGCTCCCTTCCGGCATACGGCAGCTCGGAATTAGGTCCTCTCCTTCACTGTCTGTTCCTGCACCCCTTGTCATTAAGAGGCGGAGTCGTAAAAACCCGCCGCGCATCCAGCTCTAAAAATATTACCTTATCGGCGTCCTCCTAATTCCGTGGCAATGCAAACAGTTTTTCCCCGACCGTAGTATATTTTCAGCGCCAGAACATAATTGGATTATCGGCATTCTGAAGTCTGAATGGGGAAACAATAACCTTATTGATGGAGGCTTTGTTTTATCACCGCCCGGCACGACACTGAGGCTAATTTTAAAGCCTGAAAGCAGGCTTCAGTAAAACTAGCAGGACCATCTTCCTCACTACCATTGTTCCCACCCTGCCCTTGTTTCTGCCTCCATAATGGAATGAGCACATTTCCATTTATGCAGTGAAATGAAATACATAAATACGGCAGACTTTCTTTCTGTAATGTTACGTTATTTTTTTTATTGACCCTTTTTTTGTTTGTGGCACTTTTGTTCATCTGTAATGACGCCCAGCGCGGCTCTTTGTAGACGGAAGAGAAAGAGGGTTTGTGGCATCGGGTCCCAGCTGAACGTCTGTCCGTTATTGAATTCAGCAATCTGCACCGTGGAATGGAATTTTCCTGAGCTTCACGTAAAAGGAACTGGCCCAGTGGTTGTTATTTTCCAACAACCACAACATGATATGCGTGTGGTTCAAATGAAGTGTCCTATTTTCAAAACAAAGAGGCACGGAATCCAAAGGCTAACGGGGATTATAGGGAATTATTGATTTATTTATTTATTTTTCGAAATGGCATTGAGTAGTAAAATGCTGAACCAATACATCCTAATAAAGCAACAATGGCCCAGCAATTGAGGTTCCACCAGTTTTTACCGTATCCACCAATAAAAGGAAAAGAGCCAATGGCCATTTCAGATTTCAGATCAAGATCCAATCACATATCTAGCCACATCTGCAGAGTGATGTGTGTGTGATCTGAAATGCAATGGTGCAGGTTTGGATCAGTGGTAGTTAGTAAGCAATCTCCCTCCACAGTGCTCACAGAACAGCAGAGAGGTATAGGCTAGAGATTATTTCAGCAGTTTTTTCTCAGTGTATATTAACTAGTACGTCTCTGATCCAGTGCTAAAACACCTCACCAACAGCTAGCTCATCTGGTTTCAGATAGAAAGCTATACTTTTGATCATGTAATGCTACATGGCATTTCAGTGCCCAAAGCCTTTTTTGAATTATCTTGACGTGTATTCTGTGTATCAGAAGCACAATTTAACTTTGTGCGCGGGAGGATTGCATCGCCGGTGCTGGAAGGCGGTCTGCTCGGACAAAATGAAATAAAATCTCTGTGTGAGATCGCTACCGAGGTCTCGACTGTGGGACGCGACTGTAACCCGTCTAAATTTTTAAAGCCGTTTCTCTCGTGAACGCAGCGGAGAATGGCACTGATGAATTCAGACGGAGTACAGAGCGGTTTCTTTTTGAAAATGTGAACTTTATTCTTTTTTCCTCAAAACAAAACAAAAAGAGAAACAAATAAAGCCACTGAGAGCAACACTAGCGCATTATCAAATTGAACATGTGAAAGATAGTCTCAGGTTCAGTAATATCTTTTGTTATAATAAACACGTCCGTACAAACACTATGGGAAAAGGTCAAAATATACAGTTAAATACCATGGGACGCTGTTCTGGTAACTGAAAATAACAGTTGGGATTTGATGTTTATTTTATGCATATCGTGACATGATATATCAAATCTTATCATGAAATATCATAATATAGACCAACATCATCATTTCATAAGTATGTAAGAGGCTGTACTTCTTGGCGGATTATCTTTCCATTCATTAGATTTTGTCTATGAGCAGTTTCCATTCATAATATTGGCCCTGAGCCCCTTGTTCAGAAAGCACACCTCAGGCACCTCCAAACCTGCATGGTTGCCGTGGCAATGTTGGACAGCCCCCCCCCCCCCCCTGTTTCATCACGTCTCCTGCTGGGCGCAAGCCCCGATCACCCGTATAAAATATCTATGGTTTGGATTTTTCTCATCAGTCTTGGACAGCTCCTGGATGTTTAATCATCCTCGTGTAAAAGGAGCCTCGCCACTCTTGTTCTATGGTAGTTTGATGCTTTTAGGTTATTGGTGTTCATTGTTTGTTTTTTTTGTTTTTTGCATTTCTTCTTAGGGCTTGTTTGGGATGCGATTTGTTTGTGTTCAGGATTCGTGCGGTTGGTTCTGGTTAGCATAATTGATTCGCTTTAGTGTTTTAGTGATGTTTAGTGATGGCCGTGCCACCATTTTAATTAATCTGCCCACACTTTGGATCCGCTCAAGGTTTCTCCCTGTTTCCGAAAGGGAGTTTTCTCCCTGCCGCTGTCACCCTTGACTTCCTCACGGGGGATCTGAGCCTAAAATGTCTGCTTTGAGACACCGCTCCTCTGTGTGAATTGCTATACAAATAAAAACGACATTCATTTTAATTTGTTTCAGATTTTTTCCCATTTTGGTAGCCAATTGAACCCCTATTCTAATTCAATTCCCCCCCTGTGTAGCAACCTTCACCGCTACACAACCCCGTCAGCCGGGAGTAGGAAGGAGGGCGCCACGTCCTCTGCAGGGCGCGACTCCTCGAGCTCCTGACCGTGATTCCAACTCGCCCAGGGCCGTTTCTGTGCGCAGCGATTCTCTCCGTGACCCTCCCCCCCAACCCGGGAGCAGCCACCGATGCTCGGATCTGGCGCGAGTCCCCGATCCTTGGGGCACAACCGCACAGACAAGGTCTGCATCCTTAGCTCGCTGCACCACCGCGGCGCCCCCAACATAATATTAATTTAACCGAATGCTGCGTGCGTACACGCTAGTCTGGGAATGTCGTTAGGCAGGTCTATCACTATAGAGATCGGGTGAATGCACTTACGTTCTCCTGCATTATAAGTCACACTGGCTAAGAATGGCTGCTAAATGACGGTAAATATGCTCTTCAAAAAAAAAAAGAAAAAAAAAGAAGCATTTTAGCTTTTGTGTCTGTAGGTGTATCTGTGTGTGTGTGTGTGTGTGTGTGTGTGTGTGTGTGTGTGTGTGTGTAAAGCAACCTATGCGGATGTTAATGTTCTGGAAGGTGTTCCTGTTGATAGCAGAGCCTCAGGTATAAAACACCGCAACTGTCAGAAATATTACTTTTCATTACCCATTCAGAACCTCAAATCTACCAGTATGAATCTGTAGGGGGCAGGCACCTACATATGAGAACAGTCGGAAAAATTTGAAAGCACGTACTTCTGCTATCGATCCACATAAGTGAATATAAACTCAATTAAAGCATTTACATTGAAGGAATCTTTATGATGGAAAAAAGAACATTTAAGAAAATACATTCAACTAATGAAAGTATCAATCAGAATGTTGACCTTACATATATGCATTACTTGAATGCATTTTTGCAACTTGTTTCAACACTGTAACAGAGTTTTACAAATGCTATACACTGTACAGCATACACATGGGAATGTCACATATGTTTAATGCCATAAAAGCAGCATATTTTGAGTGTAGCTTTCCTTATGGACGCTGGCTCTGCTTGTGTTTTCACCATGCACAATTTCTATGGTAGGTTGCATTGACGGATGGCATGACATGTCACCATACGATTGGTCTCCAAACTTCACCAAGTGCTAATTTCTCAGTCCACAAGTTAGCAAGTGACAGCAGTGCATGGTAGATAGATAACTACCGCTAAAAAAAACCCCAAAAAAAACAACCTTTTAAATAATTTATATTTTCAACCCTGAGGTAAAACCTTAATTATATTTACCCAACTTAAAGGGTTTCTGGAATACTTAGCATGTAGATATTCAAAACATTCTGTGGAGGAAGGAAACTGGAAAAACAACACCAAGGCTGCTATTACGGGGGCGCGGAACAGACATTGCAATGATCTAACATACTTGGTAAGGTAATATTGGTGATTTAGCCTGGGACAGATGGTAAGAGATGATCTAAGCAGATGTTATTTCTCTTTTTGCATGTCTCTCCACTTACATTTAGTGGATCTGACAAAGGGGGTGGACATTTTGTTTGGCAAAGTGGACTGAAGCTGTTCATGTGGTCTGCACTAGTATTTTAATGCTATTAAATGACTGGAATATAAAATCTTGTTCACAATGCAAATGCAATGTGTGTCATGAATACCAGAACACTTTAGATGGGGACTCATTGATAATGCTGTGGAGGCATCCGTAATTTTATGTCATTTTTATTTCTGTATTTTATTTCTATACATTTGCTACAATATACTAGCAACATTGGAAATAACACACAGCCCAGTTACATAAATGCTATAATAAACACATACAGTATATGCTGTATCAAGAGCTAATTAATTCCCCATCCAGAAGGGGTAGATCAATCAGTCGTATCAATACAACACTGGTATCACGCTACTCGGGCATGGTATAATTATTTAAACAGATCAATGATGTTTGAAACCCTCTCGGAGGGGATACAGCTCCTTCACACCACAGATGTTATTCTTAACTCAAATGAACCCGTGCAACCAGGTTAACAAGGCTGGGAAAGGAAGCCATTGGATTTGTTTCTGGATTTCAGGCCAATTTCTGCTGTTATTATTTATCTAGCCTTGTTGTTTAGTTATGGATATTTTAGCCAAAGTTCTCACATCTCAGAACGGAAGACTGTTCCTGTGTTCCAATACAATTTTATTTTTGTATTTATTAATTTTTTTACTGCAGGTAAATCTATGGTGAAACTAGCATTTGTGTATTCAGCTAATTGGCTCATTGGTCCAGTTACCCTTGACCCCAAAGTTTACCATTGCTCTCGCCATAAATTTAGTGACTGCTTTTTGCGTAAGTAACATGACATTCACGTTTTAACCAATCAGCAGTGTGATTGTTAAGTGGGCTGCCAATCAGATGTTATCTTGAAGTGACTATCCACATAGAACAGATATGCCATGTCAGAACTCAAATAGATTACATACTTTATGTGAAGTAATGTTCATAAATGTGAAAAATGTAATACTTATAACATAGCCAAGGCTTGAACCGGAGATCATAGGAGTCTTTTTCTGATTAAGACACTTGGGAGCCAGTAATATTTATTATTCAAGCAGGAAAGCTTTCACCTTTGTGCCTGTCCAGCTTGTAAATGTATTTGTTTCTACTCGTCCTCCTCTGTGTGCAAAGTTCCACTGTGTATTGTTTTATTTACAACATAAATCTCGCAGTATGACATGGCCCATCCTAAAAAAAGTGCTGACTTGCAGATAGATAGTAAAATGGGAAGTCACATAAATGTAGGACTGCATGAGGAACTATTATATCCTCTCGCTGTACTGACCTGTTAGACTTCTCCTTGAACCAACATCCCTTTATGCATTTAGAGCCACATACATGTCACCTACACCTTACGCCCTCCACCCTAGGCCCTATGCCTTATGCCCTACACCCTAGGCCCTATGACTTATGCTCTACACCCCATGCCCTACGTCCCAGGCCATATACCCTATGCCTTATGCCCTACACCCTAGGCCTTATGCCCTACACCTATGCCCAATGCCTTATACCCTACACCCTAAGCCCTCCACCCTAGGCCCTATGCCTTATGCCCTATACCCTAGGCCTTATGCCCTAGAGCCTATGTCCTATGCCTTATACCCTACACCCTATGCCATACACCATAAACATTACACTCTATTTCCTGCTCCTATATCCATGGCCCAATGCCCCTAGTGCTACACCCTATCTACACCCTATTTACAGCCTATTTCCTACCACCTTTAATCAGTGTTTATATGGTTCAGAACAATGATCTGAAAGCAACAGAACACTGTATCAGACTACTTCAGACTGTAAATAATTGGATATTTAGAAAATCACATGACCATATCACGAGTATTACCTTTGACTGATGGAAACCTAAATACTTTCAAAAAGCCTATTTCATAACTTTTCAGATGCATATTTCTTCACATTTCACAAAATACATATTTCTCAATCATGTGCATGCACTTTATATTAACTTTCTAAATTTGCCATTAATCTAATTTACACATTTATATGTATAGATTCATATGGAATGTTATATGGCATAAGGTGGAGGGGCGTGGCATGTGTATTCATTGCATTAAAAATTATAATAAGTCTTTCTAGTTTATCCCAAAAAAGCGCTTGGACGCCTTTTAAATGTTTATGCACATTATTAATTTACCTGACCTTCTCGCTCTCGACTTCTAAACACAATCAACAAACATTTCTCACGGCTTTTCCTATTGCTTAAAAATATCATTATGTTCGCTTAATTAAACTCTCGGGAATTCAATTGTAGATAACCCTCAAAACAAATAATAATAGCATCACCTTAAGCTAAGTGTGGGCGTGCATTTCGGGGCTGGAAGTTTGCTAATAAGAATTGTGTGTACGCCCGCCCTTGCATGCACAAATTGAACGTATATATATATACTGAGATGATATCTACTATAGACAAGCATTTATCGTCTCATTACAAGCAATGCAAGCCTGCTAAAACAGCTAAATACCTGTTTAGCATGAACGTGTTAGGCAAAGTAAAATGCATATGTGCAGTACAGGTTTACATGAAGGTTTTTTATTATTATTATTTTTTTACCGCTAATGTTCTCAGGGACTGTTTGCTTGTTTTGTTGGACTCCTTTCCACTTCTGCATCAGTGAGATAACGTGACGGTCATTAAAGGTTCACCGCAGGCTTGCCCGGCACGTCTTCCTCGGGCAGACTAAAGCCTACTGCGGAAATACAGATTTTACCTGACCTTCGTGAGACATGGTTAGCGGCCCAGGGTGCAATCGGCGGGTTTAAATACACGGTACATGCCTCTGTTAGCCGCGCTGCGTTTCTCTCGCTGATGGAGGTAAACCAGGAAGACGTTACTCCTCTGGATCCACGTGAACCATGCGTTCGCAACCCCCCCCCCCCCCCCCCCCCCAAAACCTGAGCTCTGAGCCGTGGGGATCTGGCCGGCCAGTTTTAGAGGAGCTGGGAGTGGAATGCCCACTAGAGGCTGCACTAGGCAAAGCCAGGCACAGCACAGCGCTGAGGAGGATCAATACAATGACAGAACGGGAGAGGGAGCGGAGGAGAGAGAGAGGGAGGGAGGGGAGAGAGAGAAAGAGAGAGAGAGAGAGGGAGGGGAGAGAGAGAGAGAGGGAGGGGAGAGAGAGAGAGGTACCCGAGAAAGCGCACACGGCTACAGCTTCCCCACTGCAGCCGAGACCGGCAGAGATAGAGGAGCACGGATCGGAGGCTCAGGGGGGGTAATGACGTGGGCTCGCTGTCCCCGTGGCTGACTGATCGATACGCACCTCGCAGACACGCGCTGGGAGAACCCCGCCAACCGCTCCGACAAGGGGGAGGAGAGGGGAGAGCGAGACCGCATTCGAGCCGCCAGCCGGCCCCGGAAAAGAGTGAGAGAGAGAGAGAGCGAGAGCAGCGGCGGAATCACCCCGCCGGGTCCGCAGTCCGCCGATCAGCCCCGGGTAAGTTAGCCCCGCAGCGAAGCGCATCGCTAACGCAGGCTAATAAAGAGCCGGGTGCTACCTGGAGAAGAAATAAATAAATAAATGTATCATCTGTACTCTTCAGCTGTGGGCTGTGTGCGTTGGAGCTGAGACGCACTCTTTGCTTTGAGGTTGTGTGCGACAGCCCGAAAGTGAAAACTTGCACGCATCCCGCTATCAGCGGGAATCGAGGCGCCGAGAGGGGTCGAGCCGGAGACGGGTCGTGCTGGGTTCAGGGGTTAACGAGATAAGGGAACTTGTCGTTGTTTGTTTTGCTGTCCCCTCGTCTGCCCGTTACCAAACTCGTCTATCGTCGATCGCTGTACCTCTGGCTCGCCGTGTGCACCGTGACAGTTCTGGTGACCGTTTGGCCGTAGCAACCCGAGGTCTCTGGACCAACGGCGGTCGTAATATGCTGAGTCTGCCCTGGACGTACGTATTGCTGAGAAGCAAGTTTCACCGGAGATGCAAAGGCAAGTGGTGGAGGGTATTGACTCCCTGCATTTCAATTATACTGAGGCCGCTGAAACTTTGCTGGAGATGCATGCTGTTTAAGAGAACGTTGGACCGCAGGTTTATCAGGAGAAACTGAAACTTGGAGATGATGCAAGGTGGTCAGTTCCAGGCAATATCCACAGAGCAGGCTGCGAGACCAACATCAGCTCAGCTGCTCAAGCGCCTAGCAAGTGCCTAAAACCAGCAGGGTTACGCCTGAGTCAACATTAGTGTTACTGTTCCCAAAGGGTGGTCCGTATTGTCAAAGGCAGCCAAAGGAACAGACCCAACCAAGCCCTCGTTCTTTCAGTTGAGTTCAGAGCATGATGGGAAAAGTTTTCCTTGGCGCGATTCGAGCAGAGCTGCACGGAGCGACATGTCTTACCGCGTGATAACATGGACGTAGTACACGCATCCGCATTGACAAATGTGCAGCCCAGACATTAGAAACACATCGTGCAGATTGTTAATCAAGTGTTGTAGTTTGTCTGCTCGTAGGAAAAAAATAAGAAGAAGAAAAAAAAAAAGGTTTTACTTTAGATTTTAAAATGGGTGCAGGCAGGTGTCTTCCAGCTGTTTGACTGATGTGTTACATGTAGAGTATTTTTGGTTGAAGGCTTTTCTATTTGGCTGCTGTTATGTGCTGCAGTGACACACTGGGGAGGATATTGTCATTTTTCCTACAGTAAGTGTCTAATTTGTCAAAGTCAGCAAGTCAGTCTTCTGTGAGTAGGCAGCTCGGGGTTGGCAGCTAGAGATTATATTTTTATAAGATTAAAAGTGAGTCACTGGGAGTGTCCTTTGGCATCTTCAACATATCAGATTATTTTCTGCTGTGGCTGTGTAAATTAATTAATATACACATACGCATGCACACATACAAGCACTAGCGCGCGCACACACACACACACACACACACACACACACACACACACACACACACACACAAACACGCACACAAACACAAACGCACAGACAAACACATACGCACACACACACACACACACACACACACACACACAAACACGCACACAAACACAAACGCACAGACAAACACATACGCACACACACACACACACACACACACACACACACGCGCGTGCACACACACAAACAAGCTTGTGTGTATTAGCTTTGGCTTGGCTAGTCTGGCAGCTTGGGCACAAACCAGCCATCTCTGTGAATAATGCTGAACTGTGCACTCTTTGCAGAACAGCAACATCCTCCTGTTAAACATAATGGAAATCTGGGTTGTAGAATGTAATCACTCTCATGTATGCATTCTGCTCCTTCCTTCCTGTTCAAAATATCATTCGTTTCGGGCCAGGATTCAAAGGCTTTCTGTGTGCCTCAATGCATTGATAACATTCTCCCTGTTCATATGGCTGCCCGCTGTCCATTAAACCTGATCCCATTACCCAAGCTGGCTAATCCAACAAAAGGGTCCATTTTAAATAAAGGTGGGATTCATTATGTGGGTGACAGTCGGGAGATTTCAAACCTTCTTCAGCTGAGATGTGGCGGGGGAAAAAGAAAGGAATTAATGAACGCCTCGTTTCGAGCCGGCTGTGGCCGCATGCAAGAAAATGTGTCCGATATTCAGGCTGCCTTCCCTGCAATTTGTATTGTGAAAATTATGGGCTTTACCGGTAGCCTGCCTATAACTTCTGAAGGTCCTTTGCATTATCCTCCTAGACCCGGCAGAAAGAAAAGGTTTAAATATTCTAATTGTTTGACATAATGCGAGCGTCAAAAACACGTTGCAGTAAAATGTATATTCAAAAATATTATTGATTTTATTTTTTACTGAATGTCCCTTGTAGTGGAGGTTTCAGCATAGTAGAATACTTGGTCTATAAGATTAAGTCCAGAGACTTGTGTCCCCTATAGGGGACAAAGATTAATTCTGGGGTCTTTAGAGCACTGAACTTCCACTAGACTAAATGCAAGCTCAATAAAGTCCAGGAAGCAGAGTCCCAGGGATGTGGACGGATGAGGCAGCAGGATTGTGTTTTTTTTTTTTGTTGTAGTTATTCAATTCGATTCATTACTCCCCAGCACAGAGGCATTTTCCCTGTGAATTATTAATATTTACCTGAGTGCCAGTGGGTAGCCAAACAACAAAATTATGTTGATCTATGCGGAAATGAATAATTTACATAATATTTCAATCCTGGGAATTGCTTCTTCTTCTTCGTTATAGGCCAAGAAATGATTGCGTTTGTGAAGTTTTGCCCGTTAATTCTGTTTAAATGCTGTGGCGACAATACAGAGCTCCCCATTTTGCATTCAAACGATCTGGGAAAAAAATTTGTAATTCCACCTACAGTGTCCACAACCGCAAAAAATCTATTCCCAAACTTTGCTATGAACTTATTGTAAAACAGAATGACAATCTTTTTAATCTTAAACAATATATTGAATTGATTTAGCATTTCGACTTAGCATTATTAATGTATTCTGCGCTATTGAACTTCTACTCAGGAAATATTATTTTAAGTGCAATGACTCAAATATGTATGTTTAAGGTTGTGATTGCCTAAAATGTAATGCAATGTAATGATCAGAATCATCTTGAACAGTGATGGTCTAGGAAAGAATAAATAGCTTATTTACAGGCCTTGTGTCAAGGTGACACAAATACCCTCGAATGAATGACTGTCTGGTCAAGTTAGGTTGGCCTTCATCCATCCCGTCAGAGGCTCAACCTGTTTGATAAATGTGCCATTGGTCCTGCACAGATCTGAATCCTCTTTTAATGCTGCAAGCATGAAGCAATGCTAGAAATGTCCAAGCCTAATTTTACGCCTGAACTTTTAGATTTACCCCCCCCCCCCCCCCCCCTCCTCCCACCCGCTCCTACTCTGCCCTGCTCCAACAACCCCAGCTTCAGTGGTGGCGAATGGTGACGAAATATTTAAATATATTTCATATCCGTGCTTTTCGTCACCAGTAGGGGGAGCTGTAGTGCACAAGCTTGACTGTGTTACCGAGCAACAACCCTGCGAGGCAACAGAGCACTAAAAAGATCTTAATTACATCGGCTGAATCGGCACTATTTCACTTCACCCGCCGTTCTCCGGCGGTACGGTGTGCCGCCCTCGTCCGCTGATCCGCGCGCCACCCCACCCCCCCCCCCCCGCCCCCCCCGTCCTCTGAGCGTGCCTCTAGTGTAAAGCGCCAGGCGGCGAGCGACACGTCGGAGGGTCAGCGGTCAGGAATTTGACAATCCAAGACGAATTATAAGTGCCCCGGCTTGTATGGCAGTGCTGAGCCGTGGAAATCAGCAATCGATGGAGAGGGGGGTGGGGAAAAAAAAGCCCAGTTATAAACTACTGAGTGACGAAGTGCATTCGTCTTGTCAGCCACGTTTGATCATGCCCCAAACTAACCGGGCAATTGATCGCGCCATAAACCCGCAGGAAATAGGAACCCATAAATCAACAGGAAGTGTATGGTGATTTACAGTAGGCCCGACAAGAGCCTTGGTTCAGGATTAAAACCTCTGGGGTTGATCGGAGTAAATTACGGTCCGCGGAAAAAAAAAAAAACCTCATCAGCGAGGCGAGGGAGCGCTTGGCGGCCCAAAAGGACGACAGAGGTCCCCGGTAATTATTCGCGATGAGAAACGGCGAAGGGGTGACCCAGGCGTTGACCGGTCCAACGCCGGTCAGCCGACTGCGGCGAAACTCAGCGAAGGGTAATTTTTTTTTTTTTCGGAAAACGGACGGGAAGTCCTCAAAAAGGCCTACTTTAAAAGCGCACGCTTTCCTCCGCAGCTATTTCCTCCCTGTCCTTTCTCCCTTTTTCTCAGTTTTCTTTCTGTAGTTGTTTCTCCTTTTCTGATTTTCTCTCTGTAGCCTCTGGGGTAATTGTCTGCCCACCCCTCCCTTTGCTTTAAACACATTTTCCCTCCGTTTTGCCGCTGTCTAAATAGGATGGCCCTCCTAATAGGAAGTCATTAGTCACCTTGAGAAAAGAGCGATTTGTAAGCAGATTTGCTGAGACAGGCAGGAGTGGCCTGTCTCTCCCCCCTCACCACACACACACACACACCAGCCCCCGTGTCTCTCCTTTGACCGTCGACCGTTCGATTTCGAGTGGCTGGGCTGATGAAATACCTCATGCGCTGCCCTTCAGGTTCACTGACAGGTGTCACTCATGGGTGGCTGTGCAACTTTTGCCACGAAGGCCAGAGGAGAAGAGCATAGCTCGCCAGTGTGGGCGGGAGCGACTTTGCTCCTCACACACTGATTATTATCTCTAGTTGCTGGGGTTGATATGTAGTACACCCCCCCCCCCCCCCCCCCTTTTGAATTTGAAGATGCATCTCTCCAGCTGTGTAAATAAGTCAACTTACTGTGGGTTCACCGTAAAGAGGAACTGGTCACTCACACAACCATGTCTTACGGTGTCGATACCTTCACTAGCTCTACTGCGCAGACGACAGTCGTTGACTTGCGAACGAGCGCATCAGAGAACGCGCCTGCTTCAGCTTGCGTGTGGGCGACGAGGGAGACGCACTTAGAAGTCGCAAGAAAAGCCTAGAAGAAAAAGAGCAACTCCATTATCACTTGCCATGCGGAATGTGTGCCTTTATTACATTATAAACAACATCACAACCTTTTCTTAGCACACTCTCCGGCACCAACAATTCTGTTCTATGTTTCTAATGTTTCTGAGGTGAGAATAGTCGACCGCGTACAACAGCGTAATGTTTTGTACAAATGATGCTGTTCCACAATAGGAATGGGGCCTGCCGACTGGAACCTGCCGTTTATACGTGTTATATTTTGTGTGTTGATATATCCGATGGCTTAGACGGGCTTGGCTTTTCCGAGGTGTTCAGTATGCTGGTGCATCATCCCTTCCCCTCTCAGTGCAAGCTCAAAGCTTCGTCTGAAAGGTCTTCACGTCCCCCAGCGGCCCTCCACATGTGTAAAGATTTAAATGCCAGGCCAGGGGAGATACGCGAAATCCGGCCCCCCTTATCTCACCCCCCCTCCTCTCCTCACCCCCCCCTCCTGGGCCGAGATGAGAGATGCAGACAGAGTTCAGTGCCGGCCTGTCCAATCCCCGGCCCCCACGGCGGCCCGGGTACGTGTTAACAGATTGAGATCTCTCTCCGAGAGATTTTACCTGGGCCGGGAGAAGAAATGTTTCCGGCGCGGCTCCCGCTATCCGCTGGCGCTCCTTATCGGCACGCCGTCGCTGGTTAATGCTGCTCGGTTCAGGCCCCGCACTCTAAAGCCGCTCAATCTAGAGCCCTTGTCTTCTAATCACAAAATCGAAAGTGCTGGCCTCTTGTACTGCGTGGACACTTTCAGCCACACCCACGCACTGCAGTTTGGGTGAGTGGGACTTTCAGACTATCAGACTGTCTAAAGCAGGGATCTACAAGCCTGGTCTTGGGGCTTTATCGCTTTCCTAATACCAGCAGCCAGTTCAGTTCAAGAAACCAACCAAGGGCCTGATTTACGAAGACCTTTAGCAAAAGACTTTAGCACAAGCAGAACTGATAACACATCCAATGATCGGCGCAAATACCACATACCGTGACCAATGATTGGTCACGTTATTGCTTTTTGCTTGCGCTAAAGAGGTTTCTGCACACGCTGAAGGCCTTAGCGAATCGGGCTGCCGCGTGCCGTTAACTGATTGAATCGATCAATTAAGCGTTGAAAAACAAAGAAAACCTGCAAACGCTGTGAGGACCGTGGTTTGAAGACTCTCCGCTCTGAAGTCTCCAAATTAGACTCTGTTTTCCTAAGCCTCTCTCTCTCTCTCTCTCTCTCTCTCTCTTTCTGCCACTGGCGGAGCACCTGCTCCCTGCATTAGCATGCGGCAGCGGCGACAGAGGCTTCGGTGGGGACCGCCTGTTGATTGACAAGTGATTAAAGAGTAAAATGAGCGAGTACTCCAGCGAAAATTCCATCTGTGCCCAACTGGATTGAATGATGTCTCATTTGCGCTCCTGGTTTTTAGCGCGTTACGCTGCGCAGCAATAGCCTGATTGTGTGGGTGAGGTTCTTTCACTCCCCCCCTCCTCCCTCGCTCTCAAAATAGTGTGGGTCCAGCATCATGTCTGGTCCATTCATTCGTTGTTCGTTATTCGTTATTCATTTTTCGAATGCTGTTCACGAGCATGTGTATGCTCTGTCTGTGAGGTCTTTTATGCCGCGCTCCGGCGTGTCTTGTGAAAACAACACAAAGGACAGCCGAGGCAAATTCTCGCTAACTGGGTAGTTTGTTTTCGCTTAGAGCGGCGGTCATCGACCCAGGGCCTGAAGAGACGGAGGCTTCTGGCTTCTGTTTTCACAACAAAATTAGCAACTGATTCAGAACTGAAAAAAGTAGGTGAGGTGTGTAACCAACAGCTTTAATTGGTCAATTAAGTGCTGAGTATAAGTAAAAACCAGGGCTCTCAAGGCCTAAGACTGAGATCCAGTGCTTAATGCCGTACAGAATGCTCTCTTGTGAAAGTTTTTCAACCCATGTTTCTCAGTACTTTTTCTACTAAAAATAAAAAAAATGGGAAGATGGTGTATGTGGCCAAGATGTGTGCATTTCCTGAACAAATGTTGTGATCATAGGTATTTTAGTGTCAGACGATTTTCTCAGGTGACTCTTGCTCATCAAGGCAAAGAAGTAAATTAGTATTTTTATTTAATTAAAAAATATATATATATTTTTAATACTGACCTTTAATTTGGAGTTTAGACGTAATTTGGAAATTAATTTTCTTTGGTGCTGGTTATTTAGAACAAATAAGTAAATAAGCAAATAAATAAATAATATTCACTTTCTAACCCGGAAAGTAGTTTTCAGTCGTCCCCTTCCAATCTGTTCCACACCACTGATTAAAGCGCACTGTATAGATTTCAGTTAGAGCCAGTACGCCGTCTCCCTTTAAAAGCACTTGCGTCCACAGTACACTTTGTTACCCCTGTCAGAACGGATCATTGACAGAACATCAGATCCATACTGGAAAGACACAATCCCTAACAGGCTTGCGACTCGTGAGTCACCATTCTCACGAACCAACCCTGAGCATTCGACTCTACAGGACAAAGAGGGCGGAAAAAAACGGCCTGTCTCAGCTGCTGTTTGGGTCCGCAATGGCGAGCGGCTTGTGACGGGCAGCATTAATTATAGCTGGCTTTTGCGAATGGCTTGATACAAGTTTGCTTTTAACAGCTGCTGGGCAGTCAAAGTAATTACAGTTGCGACGCTGATTAAATTTGCCCAATAATTAAAGAAACATCATTGATTTCCCGGCCAGAGGGCACAGCGGCCACGCCCCTCTCTTACCTACAGTCATCCAGCTGTGGTGCGCTGCTTCCTGGATCCCCCGTGGCGGTAGGGCAATCGGATAAGCATCATTTGGGAGATGAGCAGCAGTCGATTCGGGTTAGACGGCGTTCGGATGCATCGGTATTCCATCCCACCCCCTTCTGCCGTTAATTGATTTTGGGATCGGGAAAGGAAACATTCCCATCTGTGGGAGTGAGGTGCAGCGCGGCGAGCGGGAACTTCGCCTTCGCTGTGTTTTTTATTTATTTCAGTTTGTGAGAGCGGGGTGCCGTCGGCCGTGCGGCGGACCCGCGGCGGACCCGCGCCGGTCTCGCGGCGGCTTTAGCGACGAGCGAGCGGTGGCCATCTGTGGGGAGCAGATGGAGGGCTGGCTCCCGCGAAGAGAGGCTTCAGCTGCCGATTCATTTCCAACCCGCTTTGTAGTTAATTGGAAGAAAGTGTGTGGCGGGCATCCCCCCCTCCCCCACACCCGCCTCCCCCACTCCACCCTCACCTCTGCGTCTGCCTCTGCTCTATTTTTGGGGTGGGCGGGTGTGCTCGACACACACTTTCTTCCTATTAACCGCGAAGAGATATTACGGGCCGAGCCGGCGATTCGCAGATGACCGCTTCACCCAACGCGCGATTTTTCCGCCGTAGGCGCGAAACGGCGAGTCGATAACGCGACCGAGATCAGAGGCGCGCTGCTGACGGTCACGCTCCCCAGACACGGGGGCCGACACGCGCACTCACTAACGGGAAGGTTTCCGCCCTTCCCGGTCAAAACGGTCCACTGTGGTCGTGCGTGCGCTGGCTCGGGGGGGAGGGGTAGGGGGCAGGGCCTCGCCTGCACATTGTGTGAGATTAAAGGAAATAAATCTGAAGTGAAGGCATGCCTGCGATCGCCCCACTACAAGGACGCTCAGGGTAGCGTCGCGCACGTTCACCGCTAATACACGCGTGTTCGTTTGCTCAAACTGCGGCGGCCGCAGAACGATAAGAACCACGGCGGTCCTCCTCCTGCGAACTCCTGCGCACGACAGGCATTGATGCTCGCGCTCGGAGAGAAGCCGAGCCGTTAGCTGTCGACGGCAGTCCCCCGCCTCCCCCCAATCACAGGATCAAATCGGAAGGTCGAGGCCGATCTGGGATCTCCGCAGATCAGCAGGGGGGTTGGGGGAGGAGGGGCAAGGGGGAGAACGTTTGATCGCAGCAGTTCGTCCCTTCCATCACTGCGGGGGAGAGAGAGAGAGAGAGAGCCCGGCGGCGCGTAGGCCCCACATCCCCCCCAGAACGCCTGAATCTGATCAGCATTTAAAAAAGCCCCGCCAAGACCCGCCGCTCCGCATGCATATTTGTCATTACACGAGCCGGCTGGATGCGGACCGCGTGCGCGGCTAAGCTAGTCTCTCATCCTTCATTGTGCGCCTGGCGCACTCCTACAAGTCCTCATTAGGGACAGGACGTTGAAATTAGCGTCGGGTTTCGTCCCAGTAGAGCTATTTAAAGAAACCCCAGATTGTTCAGTCGTAGGCTAGCACAGAATAAAGCGACTATTGAATCGCACCAGTCACAACACTTACTCTGTGTGTTAAAAATAAATATGAAACGAATAATTAATTATTTATTTTTTTCTTACAAATCCTTGAGAATTAAAATCATTGAGACTTACGTGTTAATAAAATAGCCTTTCTTCACCTTCCACTTGATGTTCACTTGATCTCGATATGTATTGGCTTTGTGTAGTGGCGTGAGGCAAGGGAAACCTGAAAAGCTGTGACCTTTAACCCGTACCTCCAGTTGAGCTGATTTAGAATATTTCCTCTTAAATATTTCAGAATTATTGATCGACCTGCGGCTATGGATGCATGAATGAATAGGCTCAGAAGAATAGATGATGAATAAAGCCCCTGTGTTCTGCTTAACTGTTAGCCTGGGTCATATATTCCCTGGACATTATTGGGATTTTAAAGCATTACAGAAACAAATTTAACAAAAATACTATTTACACTGCCTGGCCAAAAAAAAGTTGATGTTGCACCTGTGCATAGTGTTGCATAGTGCCCACTGTGCAAGCCTCTGGAGGCAGTGTTATGATCTGGGGATGCTTCAATTGGTCAGGTCTAGGCTCAGCAACGTTATGCAGCAATAAAATGAAGTCAGCGAAGTACCTGACTGTACTGAATGACCAGGTTATCTCATCAATGGGCATATTCCAGGACGACAATGCCAAGATTCATCGGGCGCAAATTGTGAAAGAGTGGTTCAGGGAGCATGAGGAATCATTTTCACACATGAATTGGCCACCAGAGTCCTGACCTTAACCCCATTGAAAGTCTTTGGGATGTGCTGGAGAAGACTTTACGGAGTGGTTAGACTCTCCCGTCGTCAATACAAGAACTCGGCCAAAAATCAATGCAACTCTGGACGGAAATAAATGTTGTGACGTTGCATAAGGTTGTCGAAACAATGCCATGACAAATGCACGCTGTAATCAAAGCTAAAGGCGGTCCAACAAAATATTAGAGTGTGCAACTTTTTTTTTGGCCGGGCAGTGTATATATATATATATCTATATATATATAATACACTGGCAGTGTGTATATATATACATTATATATTATATTTATATAAATTCCAAACAATATAAACAATATGTATGCTTAATGGTTGTAATTTACCGCTGCTAGATAACATTTATCAATTGAAGTGTCATTCATTTGTGATAAAGATGAGATTTATATCCAGTATATATAAACCATCCATTATAATGAAGGCATGGGGGTAGAATAGATTTTTCTTATTTTGAACTGACATTCTCAATTATTGTTCATCTTGTTATAATCAAAGAAACCACACTGGCAAGCAGGAAGCAAGTACAGATGTTGAACGATACATAGAACAAAACACAAAACAAGAACTAAATTTACACTGGTTTAGCCTCTGGTAACTCTCTCAAAAGTGTCATTCCTTATTTACGAAAAGTTTATAACGGGTTAATTTAACCCAAATCAAACACAGGTGTTAGTTAAAACTGTTAGATGTTCTCTTGCAGCCTCAAATGGGTGTGAATTTATGTGAGCTCGGGTGGAGGAACCCCAATCTGGATGTTTTCTCCTTGTCAGAGCCATATGTACTCTGTCAGTCATGTTTATATTTGTTTCTGGAATTCAGCGCTCTGAGCTGCATGAGGCAATTTTAGCACCCCCATTCTTAGACCATTTTCCTGGGCTCCAGCCATTAAATCTGAACACTCTGGAAATCTTTTCTGGCAACAAACACATCATGGAAATGGCACCGCCAAACAATGTACAGGAATTATGAGCAATTTAAATGATGCATTCACAAAGAAAGCAAAATTTAAAAAATGCCTTTTTCTTGTGGACAGCTTTGAACTTCATAGTAAAAAAATAATAAAACCAAAACCAGCAGGCAAACAAAACAAGATTAAAAAATAAAAAATAAACAAAAAAGTATTAAGACTTATTAAGGCAGAGAACAAAGACCAACAAGGCTCATATGATTTTTTATGCCATTTTTTTTTTTTTGTGACCAAATGCTTTTATTTTAATGATAAAGGTGTTTGGATGGCATATAAAATAAATCAAAACAGCCCATATGTTATGTGGCGCTTGGAGGGGTGGGGGGAGGAGCAGAGAGCGATGCTCGTCCTCTTTGGCAGATGCCAGCTGTGCATGTTCCCTCCCACAACCAGGGAGGCCTCCAGGACCTTGGACAGCAGCGGCCTCCAGGACCTTGGACAGCAGCGGCCTCAAACACAGGCATTCTCCACTGAGGCCGATCACCAATATTTCTGCTTTCCGCCCCCAAAATGTACACGCTCTATATTTTCTCGTCCAATCACAGCCCCATATAGTGGTTCCACCCAACACCATGCCCCAATATAAACAGATGAGTAGCAAAGACATTAATAGAATGGAATGGCAACCCATTGAGGGGATACTCCTGCCTTTCTCCCAATGCATGCTGGGATAGGCTTCAGCCCCCCTTAACCCTGACCAGGAATAAGCGGGTTAGATCATGGATGGATGGATGAGTAAATACATAAATGCATGTGAAAGTGCATTAGAAGGCTGGTGTAATTTAAACCGTATGCAGGAGAGGTAGAGAAAAAGCAATGTGCTGTGCTGGTTAGTAAGCCAGTCCCTCCACATAATACCACTGGCCAACTCTCCGTCTTTTCATTGTGCCCCGTAATGCCGTCGCTCACCAGCGAGGCCTCCCGCCCTCGCCCCCTCGTTTGCCCCCCGCCCGGCAGAACGCTACAGCAGACCGGGGGGGCAAGGAGCCGTACAACGGATTAGATAAATGTTTTCAGGAAATATTTCAAAGGGGGATGCATGAATCTCATTGGGTCAGTCATGCTTGAAATTGGGTGCGATCGCACATTCCGGAGGACATGTTGGCTCTTAGGCGTTCGCCGCGACACCCGCTTCCCTCCCACCCTCCTCCCGCCTCCGCAAAAACCTCCCCTCGAAACATCAGCATTTAGAGCGGACTCCTCTGTACTCTGGCTTTCCGGGGCGCTTTGAAGGTCAGTGGTTCTGTAACTATGTTGTAACTCTATATTGTGCTTGTATGCGCCGCTATAAGATGCCATTAAAGCCTAATAGAGTGCAGGGGAAAGGGCCGCTGGAAAGACATGAAGCGCAGGCATGTCTGGCTTCTGCAGTCCATCCCTGTCATTTGGATGTCCTCTCAAAGCAAACCCGTTCCAGCTATGAGAAAATATGCATATATAACAGGATAATCGTGTTTTATTTAGACTTTCCGACTTATTTTTTCTAACTATTTCCACCATGCTGATCGGTAATAATAATAATTTTGTCACATCGTTCTTTTTTTGAGCTTTGGTCACCACGAGAACCACTCCACTTTTCTGTGCGAGTCCAATGGGGGCAAATTTAGATGCGGGTTCAATTTACCTCGGACA
Organism: Synaphobranchus kaupii; assembly: GCA_029718625.1. Classification (NCBI taxonomy): domain Eukaryota; kingdom Metazoa; phylum Chordata; class Actinopteri; order Anguilliformes; family Synaphobranchidae; genus Synaphobranchus; species Synaphobranchus kaupii. Next base: position 80,514,914 of record CM056381.1, read on the forward strand.
AATCCCGTTTATCTAAACCTGTCACTCTTTTTAAGTGAAACCGAGTGCGAAAGTTCAAATTTACTCGCCAAACTTAAAATTAAAGTATATTCCGTTGCACGCTCTTTGAACTTGCAGAATTGACCTACCGTACTTACCTCTTCTACGCACAGAAAAATGCATTGCTTATGTATTGAGTCTGTGGTGTGTGGCTCACTGTTATAAGCTAACGTGGAAAATCCAACTCGAAAACCTGTTGAAATGGCTGATTATTCATCAGACTATTACGAGGATGACTATTGCGAGTCTCTTCACTTTGACGGCCACCAGTATTTATTTGAACGAGAATACGCAGACGAAGAGCTAAATCAAATTGAAGAAGATGAAAGGAGAACGGAGGCTGAGACAGAAAGGCAAGGCAAAGAATATTCTGTGTCCTTGCTGCTCAGGCTGGTCATGGCTGAGAACTGGTCATTGTCAGTGGTGTCACGATGTAGTCCCTGTTGAGGATTTCTCCATCCTGCAGCACCACCTAGTGGTGGGAGGCTATGGTGCCCACCAATGTGTGTGTGTGTGTATGGCTCTCTTCTCTGAGGAGAATACTGTTCGTTATGTCCTGTGAGAAATAAAAGCTCCCATAGCATCAATGCTACACAGGAAACAGGTGCTGCGAGTAGCAAATTAAGCAGGTTGGTTATAAAGGAGAAGAAATGTGTTGGTTGTAAAGAAGAAGAAAGAAAACACGCCAACTTTTATTTAATAATGTTGTTGTCTTTGACCCTGCTTGCAGCAGAAGTGTCCCAGCATCACGTACAGTCCTTGCACAAAAAAACAAGGGAGGCACCATGGGGTTCCTGTTCATTAAAAGTAGCAGCCATTTTTTTTTTGCAGCAGTTGTTTTCAAACTTGGTCCTGGGGACCCAATATGTTTTTTTTTGTTTTTTTTTGTCACAGCCAATACTTGAGCAATTAAGCTTGTTGAAAACGTGTATAAGCACTAAAACTATTTTGTGCTTTTGTGCCGATTCCAACATAATGCCCTCATTATGTTGGAATGAGTACAAAAGCACAAAATTATTTTAGTTGGCCTATTGCCATTTGCTCCTCCATTGGACTCTTTGTCTCAAATGCAGTGTGCTTAGCTAGAGTTTGAACCTCGGGTTTAAACTCCTAGACCACAGAACTGCATTACAACTGGAACAGCTATCCAAATCTGTGAAACAAGGATTAGCTGTCCCAGTTGTAATGCAGTTCTGTGGTCTAGGGGGGGTCCAGCTAACCCAGGGGTGGGCAATTCCAGTCCTGGAGGGCCGGTGTGTATGCAGGTTTTTGTTCCCACCAATTACCCCAGCTAAATGAGCTAATTGGCTGTTTACACGAACACTGGTAGATTAGATCACATTAAAATATTTCATATTGGAACACAAGAAGTCTTCGGCTGTCATTCATGCGCTTATTAAGAATTGTAGCTAAAATGTCAGATGGCGTAAACATTAGAGCTAATTAGGTCATTAAGGCCAGTTGGCATGAAAACCAGAAACAGATACGGCCCTCGTTGTCCACCTCTGAGCTAAACACACTGCAATTGACCCTCCATGTTTACAATTGGTTTAGGTTCAGTGGCCAAATGACCACACTCACAATTAGGATCACAGTGGTTTCGCCCGTCAGTCTATAATTGAATTATTTCAAACGGTAACCTCTTTCTAAAGGAAGCGTTTGTTATACAGCACATTGCAGACAAATGAAAGCATTAGTTGATCGGATTAATGGTTTTAGGATGTGAATGGGGAATATTTATTCTGCATGGCATACATAGCCACTTCTGACATAATGTGACCTTAAGAGGGTAAATCATACTTCAGTAGACATTCATTGTCTAATTAAGAATAATTAACAGCTCATTACTACTCAGAGGTTGCAAGTATGGAAGGAACAAAAATCAGCATTCACAGTGGGGCCCCAGGACAGAGAAGTACTCTTCTACAGTATAAAGACCAAAAGGGGGAAAAGTATTCAGTACCGCATTCGTCTATTTTAACACGTAGGAGCATTTGTACGTTCAGTTATGAACATCTCGTTTCACATGCTCGAAAGGCACACGTCGTTTTAGCGATTGTGTACCCTTGCCTGTTGCCACTGTCCAGCTGCAGCCAACCTGCTTAAGTGAAATAAATAACAAATAAATAAAGGATAAAAGGAAGAATTTTCACACTTTGCTGATGTTCATTTTGTAATTGATTTGAAATTGCGTTTTCGTTAAAGTGGCGAGCCTCATACGTAGTCTGAAATCATTTCCCATATTAGCAAAGTCAAAGAGCCGTGATACGGGGTGGGGGGGGCGTGTTCGTTTCACCGCATGGAGAACAGTGATGAAGGCTCAGTGGCAGAACGCATCAGGGTCTGTCCGTTTTACGCTAAGCCGTTAGGCACTTCAAAGGCAATTTTAAAAAGGCAAGGTAAACGAAATGTCAGGCATCCACAGGCTACCGCTTGTTATTAACGGGAGACGCGCCTGTCGTCCAATCAATGCCATATCTCTCTGTCGTGTTTTCCGTTAGTTGGGCATGTGTCCTCTGAGGACCACGTACACTTCAGCTACCGTGGAGCGTTCCGTGAGGTGTGTGTGTGTGTGTGTGTGTGTGTGTGTGTGTGTGTGTGTGTGTGTGTGTGTGGTACACCAGGAAGTCAAGAGGTGCAAACTGCCATTTCCAATCTTGTGGGAGAAAACAAAAAGTAGCTTTGAAAAGGAAAATTGAACCGAGGTTATTTTAACACGTCTTCCTTGAGGAATATCCTTTTGTTAGAAATTTGTTTAAACAAAAACATACCGACTAAGTAATCATTATTCCATACTCATGAAGAAAATTTAGCGAGGAAAACTGAAAATAACAACAAAAAAAACACACTATATAAAAGTCATCAAGTTGGTTTGTGTGAATTAGCTTAATCCTGTCTTCCCTGGATCTCTGGATCAATGGTTAAGCGTCTGAAGAAAACACACTCCGCTATTGCAGAGTTCTACATCAGAACCCAAATTAAATTAGACTTTTCAGAGAAGGGAGACGATGCCTTAAATCAATTGCTTTTCAATCGCGCACCGAAATCGCACAGCCACTCTTCAGTTAGGGGGTTTATTGTAATTTAATACGCTTTTTAAAATTGACGTATATTTTTTTGTCAATGGTGGGATACAAGTTTTTACATAGATTTTTAACAAGGTGATATAAAATAATCATCTCCTGTGATGTGGTGGGTTTTCTTATGAAAATGTGTAGTAAAATATGACACCCAGAATTTAATACTTACGGGTGGTGTAAAAAAGGAAAGACCACAGTGCTCAAACAGTAGAGGGTTCTGAGACGCCATTTTTCACTTTCATCACCTAAGTGTGAGTTTATTGAAGAGTGTTGTGATATTCCCCCTGCAGAAGTCCAGACATTGGTAGATCCCATGCCACAGACAGCACATACAAGCTGTACGGTCTGCAAATCACGGTCCTAGGCCCACCCCTTTTTTAAACAAATCGAATTCCCACCCCAATTTGGAATAGTCACTCGTCTGCAACCACAGCCGATTGGGAAGAGTGTAGACATCCACGGTTCTCCTCTGAAAAGGAGGGCATCGCCAGCTGCTTCTTTTCACACTGCGGACTACAGCGAAGCTCGCATCAGGGCGGAGTCAGAGGACCTTTTATGTGCAGCTTTGACTGTAATCCACCAGCGTCCGATCGGCCAGCAGGGGTCGCTAGAAAGCAATGGACCCTGAACCCTCCCATTCCCTGGCCGATGCAATCGGCAATTGCGTGTCGCCCCTATGGAGCTACCGGCCACAGTCGCCACTGGCACGGCCCGGATTTGATCCGGGACCGTAAGGCTCATCCATGCACCACAGTGTGATACCTTAACCGAATGAGCCGACCAATGACCTGTCCTTTGCTTTTTAAAGGGTAATTCCACCCAAAAACAACATTGACCTTATTTAACAGATCAAGGCATAACTAATTCAGTCTCTTTGTGGCTGATATATGAATATAGCGTTGAAATTTTGCTAGAGATATACGTCATTTTGACGTACCTCTACCACTACCACTGATACCTCTGATACCTCTACCACTTCCTTGTTTTTTAAAGACTACAGTGGCGTCAAGTGGGCGTATAAATTACATAGGCACGTAGGCAGAGCCAGCGAGGGAAAAATGCTGTGTCTGTCACTGTTCTGAGTAGGGACACATCATAGATCAAGCTAGCAATCATTGCTATTTTATTATAATGTCAGCAAATTACATTGATAGGCTACGTTATTTCCTAAAGATGTCCAAACAGGACTCAAGTGCTGTCAGTTACAGAGTGGAGTGGCATCCGGTATTGCCTGACATCTTCAACTGCCTTATTGAATCACCAAGTAAGGAACCATGTCAACTAACGTTACATTATGATCCATGACAATGAAAAGTAGACTAACATTAGCGAGCTGACCATAATTGAACGGTTTCGCTTTGAGCATTCGATTACAGAAGCAATTTTAACAATGTCATTTTCTAAGCTAGTGACTCGTTAGCTGTTGTTAGCTACCGGTTTCTTGGCATAAAACAAACTGGTAAATATATTTGCCATGCAGTAGGCTATAGTAGCTAACCCTGCATTCGGTTATGGCAGGAGGTTGGATATCGGGGGTGGTGAACGTGTCGTTTCCGTGTTATTACCAACATCAATGTGTTCGAGTTGCACAACTGGGAAAGTTTTGGCTTTGCTAGCAAACATAGCTAACAACGATACCAAACGTAGATAAATGAAGGGCTGTGTTTTCCTAAATTAATGGCCGTATTTCCCCCGTTTTTCTGGAGACTGAGCTAATGGTGGTGGTATAAAAATTACATTAGTGGCTAACTTGCCAGCAAAGATATGCTCCAGGACTAGCTGTTAAATCTCCACTCTGATGTAACGTTATTCAGTCAGTGGGGAGTAGCTTGACTTGCGTTGTCTGAAACCGCCCATAAAGTGTAAGCCCTCTTGGTCCTTGTAGTTCATAGCAAAGCGGGTACCTGGTACATGCGCAGTAGTTTGGGGCTATATCTTTGCTCTCACTACAGGTAGAAAGTTGACTGAGAGCTCATTTTAATCAGGAGGAGAACTGCTTTTCTACAAATCAAACATAATTTTTGGGTGAAATTACCCTTTAAGTGACTTAAGTGATGTGGAGTTTCCATTCTTTTTATTTGACTACGTGTTGGGTTAACACATATAATGCACTGCAGATCCTTACCTGAAAGTGAAAGACAGTGTGAGTATACAGTTCTGCAAAAAGACTGGACAATGATACAAATTTCACTACTTTGATTTTTCTTCCTTTCTTTTGAACATAGAATTCTTGGAGATTTTTCTATGTAAATGCATATTATATGGAGTTGATTGAAATGAAAGGAAACTGACTGTCAAGTGACTCCTTGATTGACGCATACATTGTACCATTGAAAATGCAAAGTGGGTTATAGGCTAAATGGGAGATGTAATTATTGCCTTCATGCACACAGAGCACAGCCATTAGAGCAGGCTGAATAAATGTATTGAAAATTAAGCTGTGGAGTTGCTGTCTCATCTTTTTCTGGAAAGGAAAAAAAACAAAAAAAAAACAGACATAGACATTTTGAAACTGAAGCTGTTTTTGTGCACAAATTAAATTAAATTGTTTGTAAGTTAGGGTAAATTTGCTGTAGAGTTCTAATAAAGAGCCTGCCACTGTGTCGTTTAGCTGGATCTTTCAAATGTGAATTGTCAATCACAATAACAGCCAATCTACGAACAAAAGGAACATTCTGAATAGCAAGCAAAGCGATTCTATTGGTATCAAGCCTCTATCTTCTAATTAATTTACCATGCCAACCGTACCAATATTTTTTTGTCTGTGTCTGCCTGTGAGATACTGACTTGTTCTAAAGCAGACAAAGGTTATGGGATCGTTATTAGCTCGCTGCATTTACGTAGCTTTGCCAGGCTGTCTTTATTATGCCTCTGATAGCGCTTCTGAAATTAATTCAGTTTGGTCTTTTATCAACAGTGGATGTTGTTTTCATTGCACAAATAGCACAGCATTCTTCTGAAATGAATGCAAAATCAGTATTTAGTCTTTACCTTGAGAGAGGGAAACGCAGCTCTGTTACGAAGGCAGAGCGAGTTGCTGCTTCTAAACTGCGAGCGTACTGGGGTTAAATAGTTTTGATCTGAAGTTAGATCTTATATGTGTTCTTCTCGGGTCAAAGGAGAGATAACGACATGTTTATTTCCGTGCATACAGTGCGTTAAAATGACTAACCCTTAATTAGCACACAGTGATCAATGTATATCTTTGTTTATGATATTATCACCTTCTGGAATTGCAGACTTTGCAGGTTCAGCTTTGAAACAACAAACAATATTTTTGTTCTAATTTATTAGAAGATTATTTCTGTAAAACTGTCTACCTGGCTATTCTAATTAGCTGCAGCATATGGTTGTTTTATAGTAGGTAGCTATTTTATTACCCCAGTGTGGATTTAATTTTCTGATGTCGCTACTGTAGAGAATAAATTGCACAGTTCAGATGTACATTTTTAAATGCAAAAATCATACATACAGTAATATACTTTTGCGGTTTAATAGCTGTTTGCTGATAAAGAAACAATGATCAGTCAGAGACTAGAAATGATTTCAGAACAAATAATTGAAATATACATAAATCGCTCGTTGCTGTTTATGATGAAGCTGGGTATTAGCCCATATGGAAATGTAATATACTGCAGTATATTTTAAATATATTGTGCAGATAATTTTGATATATTTACAATATACTGCAGCATATTCTTTTTCCATAGGGGAGACCAGCGTGTGTCTATACCTCCCTATGAGATCTAATAGGGTAAGGGCAGAGAACATGTCGCCTACACTCCACAGAGTTAATGAAGGCGGAATAACTCCTCCGGCGGCTTTTGAATGCTAACAGCCTTCCTTGTTACTCTTGCTCTCACAGCGCTGTTTGTGGTGGCGGCCGTGGCCCCCCGGGCGCGGCACGAACCCGTCGCGGCGCCAGTCGCCGTCTGCGCCCCGTCCCGGCCGGCCGAGGCAGGTGCCCGCCGCCTGCCGCCACCGCTTTGTGTCTTCCAGACGTTTTGGATCGCAGCTCCCCCCGATTCCGACCCCCCCACCCCCCTGCCCCCTTTTGAGGACGTTTCCGCCCTCCGGCTGTGTCGGGCCCGGGGCTCTTCGACGAGCCAACCGCATCCGAAAAACAAGAGCAACAACCAACCCTTTGTTCCCCGTGCCATATCGGTTCATTACTGTATGCCACCCCACCAGGAGGGGGGTCGGGGGGTGGGGGGTGGGGGGGGACAAACTTTAAAAAACGAACCCAGCGCTAATAGTTGTGCCCTACTTATTATCTAACTCTGACGCACTCCCTGGCAACGGGAAAACGTTTCTGTGGATCAATGATTACCTCCGGGCCACCGTATAAAAGCGCGAGTACGTAAGTGACAGCAGGAAACTGGCACTCTGCGGTGACATAAACGCCGCTAAAACCGGTGGGGTGACCTTTACATCCAGCTTTTTATGTTCGTACAGGGTCAACCTTCGCTTTTTTCTTTCCACTGAAAAAAGGCAGAGTTGGCGGGAGCGGCCTGCGTTTCCCGCCCAAACCCCGCCGAGTTAATTCCAGCGCCACGATCGCGCTCGCCGGCCCCCCGTCTCGTTCCGGCGGCTAAACGGTTTTAGGGAGAAAGGAGGAAAAGGCAAGAGAGCGAACGTGGCGACGAATACCAATGAGCGATTTCACAGCTTTATGACTTCATTCATGGCTTAAAATGGCAGAGTTAGCAAAAACATCTTATTTATCATAATAATGTGTTACAGTTGTTGGCTGTCACGGCGACATGAATACAAATGTGGTGCAATTAATCTCACCATTGTAAAAACTTAAAATCTAAAGTCTGACTGTTGTATTCTTGTGCTTTCGATTGTTCGGTGTGACCCCGTCATACTTCTCGGCTTAATCAAAAAATTGGGAAGGCACTATGGATACACAATCTGAATGTTTTATTTGAATTGTATAGCGCATGCTCTACTTTAAAGACTGCATTAATATGCCATAGTCACACAGCAAAACTGAGGTAAATAGTATTTGCTATTATCCACAGCAACTTATGCCCCAGGATGGGGCATGACACATTGAATTCACACCACGATTAAACTGAAAAATTATGCAAAAAATGTAGCCATACAACACTTATTTTTTTCCTATGCACATAGTACTGTACATTTGACAAGTATATAATAAAAGAAGCCTACTTGATAGAATATCATGCGTGAGGTTAACAGAGATCTAATAGGTTACGACAGAGGCTGACCTCATCTATGTCAAAACAATACATAAATCCAATTCCATGCCTGCGTTTTGAGTTTGGCAGGATGTGATTTTGCTTATTAATTTCATACCGCCTGCCCTTTCCATTTGAGAATCGAGTAAACAAATAAACTCAACATGTGTCAGGGCACAGTATCTCAAAAGAAAACAAAGTGCACAAGGACATAAAAATCTGTGCTAAACTGCGTGGCCTTTACATTACGACGCCTTACACGCGTCACTCTACATTTCCCACAACATTACTCAGAGGCAGCTTAGGGCCCCCTAGTGGACGATACTGTCATTGCGCCTTGAAACGTTACGCACTAAAAGTGTCACGTCACTTTATCTTAGTTTGGTACGAGGGCCGTTTGTCTCCTACTGATTTAAGAATGCTGGTCTTAATTAAATGTGAAACTACGGGCTACTGGAGCCAAGGCTCTGAAAATCAGCCGGTGCACTCGGAAACCAAACATTCATCATCCGCCCCCAGGTCCCTATCCAATCAGCTGCCACCATTAAGCAATTTACCCTTTGGGGTGGGGAAAAAAAAAAGTCTAAATAATGAAAGGAGTGACTGGCCCTGCCTCCCACATTCACGCCCGCCCCTCTGCCGTGGCGTCTCGTCGCTCTGAGGTTTGACCTTTCGCTGCATCTGTCAGTGAGGGATGGGGGGGACGGGGGGGGACGGGTGGTATGATTACGGCGCTAACACGATCACAGCATCCTCCGTGTACGCGGCTCCACCAAAGGCATAAGGCAGGTGGTGGGTTGGATTAGCATTCCGCTAAGGGTTTCACGCACTCCTCCTTTTGGGAATGGTAGATGTGACCCCTCCGCTCTTGAGTGCTTTAAGGCTCGTCAGCATATTCCAGCGACAGAGAGGGAGGGAGAGAGGGAGAGAATTAGAGAGAGAGAGAGAGAGAGAGAGAGAGAGAGAGAGAGAGAGAGATTGCCTGCAAATTGGAAGGTTTGGTTTTGATTTATTTAATAAGCAGCAAAACTGCAGTAAATTATGCCACCAGGGCCTCAGCGTTTATGGCGTTGAACATAAAATGAAACAAAAGAAAAAGAACAAAAAATGAAACAAAAGAAAAAGAACAAAAAAGCTTTGCTTCTGCTGTGACTGACATTACTCTGCTGTGACTTACATCACTCTGCTGTGACTTACATCACTCTGCTGTGACTGACATCACTCTTCTGTGGCTGACATCACTCTGCTGTGACTGACATTACTCTGCTGTGACTGACATCACTCTGCTGTGACTGTCATTACTCTGATGTGACTGACATCACTCTGCTGTGACTTACATCACTCTGCTGTGACTTGCATTACTCTGCTGTGACTGACATTACTCTGCTGTGACTGACATCACTCTGCTGTGACTTGCATTACTCTGCTGTGACTGACATTACTCTGCTGTGACTGACATCACTCTGCTGTGACTGACATCACTCTGCTGTGACTTGCATTACTCTGCTGTGACTGACATTACTCTGCTGTGACTGACATCACTCTGCTGTGACTGACATCACTCTGCTGTGACTTACATTACTCTGCTGTGACTGACATTACTCTGCTGTGACTGACATCACTCTGCTGTGACTGACATTACTCTGCTGTGACTGACATTACTCTGCTGTGACTGACATCACTCTGCTGTGACTGACATCACTCTGCTGTGACTTACATTATTCTGCTGTGACTGACATTACTCTGCTGTGACTGACATTACTCTGCTGTGACTGACATAACTGCTGTGACTGACATTACTCTGCTGTGACTGACATCACTCTGCTGTGACTGACATTACTGAAATATACCAACAGTAAAGAAAAAGCTCTCTTTTTAAAGTTAAAACATTTGTTTAGTTTACAGTAATGAGTCAGATGCTATTAATATGCTGACATTCAAATGCATGAATAATTGTACCACTTTACCGTTTACTGCACAGATGCTGCTATGAAAAGTTCAGAGGAAACTGTTGATATTATGTGATATAAAAGCACAGTGGGTCAGGCACTTCAAGAGTTAAGTCATTCTTGCTAAAGTGGATTTTTGCAAAAACAATTTTTTAAAATAAAAATGTTAATTCCCTTACCAGCTAATAAAAAAAACTAAATTGATTTATTTGCCTTGTAATTATGCTGATGGAACTGACGTATGTATACAGATTTCTGGGCCCAAAGTAAAATGTCTATTTGTTATTGTTTAGACTAGTTTTATCACTCGATGCACAATTTGATTTTAATTTGACTGGTCATCTTTCTCTACGCAGTCAGTGCTCTGTAATTTACATTAATACAAATGTTCTGGCATGTAATTAATTAGATTAATAACAAATTTGAAATTCCTTATGCTAATTTGTACTGAAAAGATTTTTTTTTTTGGAGGAATAAAGTGACCCAGAGCTGTTTGCAGAAATCATGTTTGATGGGTTCTAATTAGTAACTGTCATCACTGGCCAGGGTAACGGGGATGAAATATAATAATTGCTAGCTTTTCATAAATTTAGCTTCACCTTTTGGGGGTGCAGCTGCTTGGTCTGAAACAAAGTGTCTGGGGGCGAGACCTTTCACTTAAGCAGTTTCTGTTTTTTGCGCCTCGGATGTTTTGACGTCTTGACCCCTCGCTCTGTGCGGTAGCCATGGTAACCGGCCTCGGCCACAGGGAAAGGGCGGCGGGTGAATAGAAGGCCTCGCGGGGGCCGGACCAACAAAGCAACGGCGGTCCGGGACGCCAAATTAAAAGCGTCTGGCACGGTTTGGCGGCGACGGGCCGCCGGAGAGCCACGGGTTCAAATCCCGATCGGGAAGCCCGCTCGTTACGTCCTTGAGAAAGGCACTGAGCCTCGGCTCGCTTGTTAAGAGCTGGAGAGGCGGGTGTAAGTGCACCTAAGGTGAATCTGCTATGCTCCCGAATCATGTGCCACAAACGCTCCCTGGCCAAGTGGCCCCTCTCCTCAGACTGGCTCTCTTGGAAGCCCCCCAGGGCAGCTGAGCCGGCCACGCGCCCACCCCGGTCCTGGCCGCCAAACGACGCTGGCGTCCGTCCACTGCGTTGGGCTCTGGGCACCTGCTCCGCGGGCGATACGCGGGACGGCATCTGGGCCGGCGCGGGATCCAGACCACCCCCACCCCCCCCCCCCCCCCCCCAAGCTCCTGGGTGGCCCCATCAAAGCCCCCCCCCCCTCCCCTCCCCTCCTCCCACCACCACATAAGCCCATCCCTTTATCCTACCCGCCAACAGCGCCAGACTCCATCTTCATCCAGATCCAGAGATTCGGTCAACGGCGTTTCCCCCCCGTTTCGCGGGCGACGTGAAGGATGGCGACCTCACGCATTAGTCAGCGGGGTGAGCGGCGCTGGGCGGGCGGGGGGGGGGGGGGGGGGCGGCCGAACGGAGATGACGAATGCCCCCCCATCACCCGCCACCTGGTCTGCTTTATGGCTGTTCAGCAGATGATGCCGCCCGCGGGTGACATATGAGGGCACTTACAGTATACGCCCGTTCACCAGGTAAATCATCCCTCCCCGGCTACTCTTATGCTCCGGCCTATCAGCACCAGGCTCTGAGCAGCCAGAGACGCCGCCGTGACAACAGGTCAGGGTTGATTGATTGTGAGAGGAATATCGGGAGCCGGGTACTTAATCAGATTTAATGCAAAGTTCTTAATTTCCCTTTATTGTGGAAGGGCAATGTGATGGAGGAGGCAACAAAAATACTTAAAACAAACAAACACACACACACACACACACACACACACACACACACACTCTCTCTCTCTCACACACACAAACACCCTTAGTGAAAGTGCAGCCCTTTTCAAATGCAAAACATAAAAATAAAAAAACTAACATGAAACAGGCATGGAGCCCTCAGTTAAGATCCAGATTACACGCGCAGTGTACAAAATATACAGATCTACAATTCTTAGTTTTCTTGCAGCCGGAGTGATATTCAACAACAGACCATCCCTGACTGAACACGGCTCTTCCGTGCATTGCATTTTCACAAAGAGGGCACTGGTGCGATTTTCTGAAATGGCCACACTACTTCAACCAGCATGCTGCAATTAGGGCAAATAATAGAGGGGAGCAATTTTGAATGTGGAAAATAATTGCGGTTCTCTGAAAATGAGTCTTTTTTCATTGTGAGTGTAAGTTAATTATTTAGTAAAATTTCAATGGGGAACATAGTAATACCAAAGCACAGTAAAAATACAATAATGTAACGGAACAAACCGGGAGCAGACAGCAACATAACATTAGAAGTGCACAGTAAGAATTATAATTAGTATTGTATAACTACCAGCAGACACATTTATGGCGTTTACCCTCACAGCACATGAGGGGCTTGCTTTCTCAGGGACTTAATTATATCAGTAGCAGCTCATCATGGATATATTGTTCACATCATTCATTTTGGTGGAGTAAAGATTCTCCCTTTCTTCAAACTTCATGACAGTGGAGGCTAAGGAGAGGGGCCCTGTACCAGGCTTGTCTTAATCGCTACGACTGCACTCTTTTCTCTGACGCTCCACGGTAGGTAAAAATGAAACAATGAAACAGGTTTTTGAAAGTGAATGAATGTGAATTGGGTGCTGTACCCCCCCGCCCCCCCTGCCCCCCCGCCCCCCCTGCCCCCCCCCCCTCCCGCAGCGTCGGTGTCAGAGCAGAACCGCCGCACGATCCGCTCCCTCGAACGTCCTCTGTGCCAACCCGGCCGAAAGCCCCACCCGCCGCGGGGGACGCGGGAAGTGTGTGCCGCTGCCCCGTCCAACCCAGCCTTCGCCACAAAATGGATGCCCAGACAACCTCCATCCCGCGGAGGCCCCAAGCCTCCCCCCCTCCCCCTCTGTGATTGGACGGAAAGCTTTGGCGACCCCATCTGGTTTTGATGCCTCTTGGCTCATCGATGTCTCAGGGGTGCGAGCCCAATCGCCGTGGGGGTCTCGACGCTATCCCCTCCGAACCTCTTGGCCGACAGAGACGTAGGAGCGTTCCGGGGGGGGGGAGGGCAGCTGACTCGGCCCCGTCCAACACCAAACCTCCCCTGCTACTTTCATCTCCACCATCAGAGCCCCGTACTCTTTTATTACTTTGAAACTTGGTCAATGTGGCTTGCACAGTCTCCTCTCTCCCAGCTTTGAAAGCTTCTATAATGGCCCCCCATTCTCTTTGTGCTGCAAAGCTGCTTCCTGAGGCAGCGTAGCCTATGGAGAAGCTGTCACAATATCGAGAGAGAGAGAGAGAGAGAGAGAGAGGGTGGAAAAAAAATAAAAATAAAAAAATTATTCTTTGGCAAAGGCATTTCAGTGCTTTGTTTTGATGAGAAGGTGGTTAAAAGTGTCTCTAGAGCAGTGGGCCTCCAACCCTGTTCCTGGAGAGCTACCGTCCTGTAGGTTTTCAGTTCAATCCTAAATTCTATTAATTACCAGCTCAGAAAGATCTCAAGCTGTTGAGTGAGGTGTGCTTTGTTAGGGTTGGAGTGAAAACCTACAGGACTGTAGCTCTCCAGGAACAGGGTTGGAGACCACTGCTCTAGACTGTGGTCTGAAGCTCAGGTCTGCAGAGGGAGAGGTGGTCTGCAAAGGGTGTCATGGAGACAGCAGGGAAAATGGTTTGATTAATGGCGTGCGAGGGGAGGGGCCAGGAGAGTGAGACAGGAAGTGAGCTCTTCTGAAGCCGGCTGCAGATTGAAGACCCCTTCGGTGAGGACGTGTGACAGCCATCAGAGCAACTCCGCGGATAGCGCCGCATGCTTTTTTTTTTGCCAAACAGCTTGTAATTAAGGCTAATACACCCGCCTGCAGCTGCAAAATAAATCCCGCCGCACTGATGCGCGGGTACCGGGAGTCTCTGGGAGATTACGCTGCGGAGAGTCAAGTTAGTCAATATTTCTCCCTTCCTCCTTCCATTCAAAACCGAAAATGATAACACACTTACCTTGTTTTGTTTTTTTTCCATCTCATTTTTTAAAACATTTTTTTTCGCGAGTCGTATAAAATTTGCATACTGCGCAGAGTGCCATATAAGGTGTAGTGATTGTCTGGAAGATTCCTGATGTGAGGGTATGAATTCTTGATCACTTTCTCACGAGTTATAGCCTATCGAAATTGTCAGCGTGTTTTTGTGTCAGGAAGTTGACGTGACCAGGTGTGTGTGTGTGTGTGTGTTTGCTTGTGTACTTGTTACAGTTTTGTTCAGCATTTTGTCTCCTGAAATGTCCCCCGAATCCCAGTTGTGCATGATCACAACAAGGGGGACAACAAAATATATTCTCAGACGTGAGTCACGTGACCTTATTTTTGTTTCCCTGAATACAGGTTTTCAATATCCTGTGGAAAGGGTTTTTTTTTTAAATCACTTGATTTAAAATGAGCAATATATTTTGGTCACTGGCATTTTACAGACTTCCTTCTAAGATGAATGCAATTCCAATTCCGATCCAATACCCAATTCTTTGAACTGCACAGGAAGTGGATTTGTCTAGTTGTTAAACATAATTTGTTGTTGCTATCTGCTAGGACTAATGTGCCAATATTAATTTCTAAATTCATGTCTGCATCTGTCCTGTGAGTTTTAGCATTGAGTAAATAACAAAAAAATGTTTTATTATTATTGTGACATGGATTATCAGTGATATCCTTATCTAAACTGCACTATTTATTTTTTGCTATTTGGTTTTTAATGAGAAAAGCAATATAGCAAATGCATAAAGCCTTCATTCACAAGGTAACCTTGATACACTGTAAACATTGTTTACAAAAAATCACAGTAAATGTAAATAGTTTTGCCAAAATGACCATGTGCAGATGTGCTAGGGGTTATATGAACTATAATTACCACAATGCTTTGCGACAAAGCTAACACTACAGCAACATGAGCCTGCTTAAGACAACAACAGAGACATGGATAGGGATAATAACTTGAAAAGTAAGGCAAGCTTGTGATGAACACATTTTAAATGCACCATTTGTCAGTGGAATCCCTCAAGATATTCTGTCTTCATGGAGCTTGGGATGTAATTATGCACCCTAGGTCTGATAATTATCGAGCAACCAGCCAGCACAAATTACGGAGCTAACCACGACAGATACCTTAGCTGTAGCTGAATGGGAAAAGCTGGTAATATCAAAATCAGTTGTTTTAATCAGGTAATGGTACACAGTTAGCAGTTGTGACAATGAAATATATTTGTCACCATAGTGACAAATAATCATAAATCATGATCTATATTCTTAAGGTGGTGATTGTGGGCAGAATTGCACGGCAAAATTAGAAACATATTTCTGGAATAGTGGATATATAGAAAATTGAATTTTGTTTTTTCTTGCATTTTTTAATTTTCAGGTGGGAATCCCAAGGAAAAATCCCCCACAAAAGGGAAGAACTGTATTTTCTACATACACATTTGTAGTACTGTATATCTACACTATAAAATATTACAACCTAACTTAGTCATCTTTTTGTTTTGACTCAGTTGTCTAAATATAAAGCTTATAAGTTTAAAAACTGAAACTTTATATTTAAACAACTTACATAAGTCCATGCAACGAGATGACTTGAGTAGACTAAGTTAAGTTGAGTCAACAATTATTATTATTTTTTTTTACAGAGTAGGTGCACAGAGTAGGTGCTACAAAATGGGTGCTACAAAATGGGGACTCCTGAAGACTCGAATGTCTGAAAGCAAGTTGAGCAAGACTGGAAGTCCAGACCAGTGCTTAAAAACATAAAAGCTTCTTCTAAAATCAATTTATTTAAAGCAAAGCAGGAAAAAAGTCATATTTCACTTTTATGAACTGTACAGAATGAGCCCTTGGCTAGATTATTATTTCTAAGAGCTTCCAGTTTGCATCTCAGTAGAAATAAAAACTCTACCTCACAGTACTCCATGAAATTTCCCTGCATAAACATCGCCTTCTCCAAGCCACTGTGATTAATTACAAGGTCACCATCAACAAAAAGGAACAGTTGTTGCAACGCGTAGTGTCATTGGCCATCTTTATGCATACTGTAGCCTTTCATTTATCATGCTGCTCCACTGCCTATAGCAGAGCCCTGCAATTAATATAATGGAGTCCGGCTTAGAGACGTTTGCCACAACACCGCCATTAATTTGCTGATTCTTCGTTTTCCCGGCCAAGCTGGGTACGGTCCATTGCTAAATATTGAGGGGCATAGCTCTGGATTTAGTTTATCCTGGAGAAATTTATTTATTTATTTATTTATTTATCTTTATATTTCAGCCTTGTTTCAATAAATAAAAGTGGGTCTTTATATTTGAATCAAAATTAGTGATTTTCTTCGTACCCATAGTTTGACCAATTCCAATGTTACCAAAGTAAAAGTAAAAAAAAAAAAAAGACATTCCATGAAAATAATTAAACCTTCATGAATTTATAAGTATATTATTCATAAATAAGTTTTTTAAGTATTCAAAGCAGCCCGTCTAACTGTCGATGCTTATTTCAGTAGCCAAGCCAAAACTGTCTGGTCATACTTCTACGCCAAACTTGCTGTATAACGGAAAATTTGAAGGATTACCAAAAAGAGCAACCAGGTGAGTTATTTTTAGCTGCAGAATCTGATGTCAAATTTCTCTCTGTGAGCAGTGAAAAACTGCGGTTTCCATAGCAACATTAGCAGCAGTGAAACTCTTGCTTTCTTTTGGCCTCAGTAGAGTTGATTATTCCGAGTATATTCCGCTTCCAACATTTCATAATTAACACAAGAGCTTTGAATGGCCAGAGTTGTTCGGATGATTTGGAATTGGGCATAAATGCAGATACAAGCTAATGCAGATACAGAGTCAGTGGGATTGCAGGCGCAACATTATTGTGCTGGTGTGTGTATATAACATGACTTCTCCAAGGGTTGTCATATTGGTTGTATGAAATAAAATGGGCCTGGTTTCACTAATGTGATTACGCAAATGTGTGTGCAGACAAGACACCTTCACGCTCACAAGCTGGGGCACTATTGGGATAATTATATAAGGCTTTTTAGTTGAGCTACACGGTGAATTGTAAAGAGGTAGAGCACGGATGAAAAACTCTCTCCGTCTAAGTAAGTGATTCTGCGATTTTGCATCCGTCAAGGGCAGGGTCGAGTAGAAGGGCGAACAAGCGTTTCTCTACGGCGCGATAACGACAACTTTTTCGGCTTTCTTTCCCGGAATCTTCCCGTGCAGGACGGGGAAGGGAAGATCGCTGAATGGTCAAGTTCGGGCCACGCTTAGCCGGGATGCCCCTGTAAGGAGGCCAGCCGAATTCAGAGCGAGGTTAGGGGGGGCCATCAGATAGCAGAGCTCAGTCTGTTATGTGGGAATGAAAGCCGGGTTCGCAGACTCGAGACGGAGCAGCACCAAGGTCAGCACAGTCCATTGAAAACAAACACTCTCTCTTGCACATACAGAGTCTGTGGACACGGCTCACTTCTTTGCTGTTTGTTGAACAGGATGCGTTTTTTGATGGCCTTTTCAGTGTTAATGTAATAACACTGCCATTTGAAGATGTGGAAAGAAATACTCACAGCGGAAAAATACAGAGATGGGGCAAATGGTGTTCTCAATAGACAGTTAATTTGTAAGAACAAATATTGCGATTGTGGACAGGGGGTGGAGATTGGGGAGGGGGGGGGGGTGTTTGTACAACACAAGAAGCTGGCTTGTATATTTCTGCCAGGAAGCCAACTGTTTGACAAAGAAATAGGAATGAATCGAATGATACATTGTTGATATTCATTGTCTTAACTGTATGTCTTAACATTTTCCATTATAATTAGACATAGCAGTATTCGATTTTACATATATTTAATTGAAAACAGTACAAAGAAAAGATATTTAATGTTTTACCTTATCAACTTGATTGACTTTTGTAAATATACGCTAATTCTGAATTAGATTCCATAGAGTTCAATAGGAAAAATTGTCAGGAGAAACAACCCTTAAAGTGATCCATCCATATCTACTGCATATCTGGCAGCAGAGTGATGTTTTGAGGCTCGTTTGATACCTCAGACCCTTGATGACTTACAGCCATTTAGCCAACCATGGGTTCCATACTGTTCATGTGTAATTTAGGGATTAATCTACCCCCCCCCCCCCCCAGTTCTGTATGTTACAAAAGGCCAACAGACAAATTAAATCCATTTGAAACATTCATATAAGTGAAATGTTTGATAAAGAACAATTAATTTTCTGAGGAGCTTGGAATTGTGAACATTAAAAAAAAGAGCTTGGGTTTGTTTCACACTATTTTACGGTCCAGGCATAAGTCTTGGCTGTGTAAATTGTAACTGGACAGATTTTGTATTTCATCTTGGAAGAAAGTTTTCAAACTCTGGAGCGAATGACTAAAAAAGGGTAAGGTAAGCAATATTGGCGCTGATATTGCGAAGGTGCTACCAGGCTTTTGAATATTCCTGTAGCTGATTGGATGCCTGCAATCTGCTTCTGCCAACTGCGCAATAAATGAATCCTCTGGTACACTATCTGTGCAGCTCAGCTGGCAGACCACAGAGAGAGAGAGAGAGAGAGAGAGAGAGAGAGGGAGGGAGAGAGAGAAAGAGGGAGGGAGAGAGAGAAAGAGAGAGAGAGAGAGCCCGCTGATTTCGCACATCTTAACACAATGTAATTCTGCTCATGTGTAAGAGTGTGATTATCTCACCATGAATCAAGACTGTTTGAATGCCCTGCCAAGTGTTGGCGCATGCATTCCTCTCAGCCTACAATGTGGTGATTGTTGACCAGATACAGTTGGGTTTGTAAGGAAATCGGCGAGAATGTGTGCAGTCTCTGTTGCTCCCCACCCCCCCCGATGCGCATTTATCCCGTTGATAAAAGAGGTGAAACTCTTTCTTCCCTAAAGTCCCGGGAGCCATGAAGTGCATGAAGAGTGACGGCTCTCCATATTTTCAAAGGAGGGGAAAAAAAATATATATATCTGATACGCGCTTGTTAGACGGCGTAATCCCTCAGGGATTTTTCAAAAACAGAAAGTGCATCAGGCGTCTTAACTTCTCCTCCTTTTCAAGGGCTGCGTTTTCCACGGCTCCCCTGCGCATCAGGGCCAATATGTCCATCAGCGAGCGCCCCCGGGATGAGGGGGCCCATAAATCGCCCCGCGCCCCCTCTAACCCGCTGCTCCCCCCAATAAGCTACGCGTGCCCCCCAGTGCCGTAGCATTTCGATAAAGACGAGGCGCACGGCGGCTATAAACGTGAAGGGGGTCCATAAAATTATCCGTTTTTTCACCCCCCCCCTTCCCCGCACACTATCTGCTTTATGGCTCTGCAATAAATCACCTCACCCTTGTCACAGAGCAACAGCACCGCGTCTCATACCACAGATACCTACTGTAGCCTACTCTAGAAATCTTGGCATCCAAGATTTTAGTTTTTTTTTTTGTGGGCTTGATTTTTTTTTAAGATTACTTGGGGAGAAAACTAATAACACGGCCACTGAGCCTCAATTTTTTTCCCTCCATTTGACTGGGATTAATGAAGTATGGTGCTCCTCTCCTTAATTATTTGTGGAAGACTGGTTTTACTTATTAAATGTTTGTCGCTATCGAATTAGAATTTGTTTATCCAGTTCCACAGACTCTGCGTTGCAGAAATTAGTCACATTTTTTTGTTTTACTTTGACAAGGAGTAATTGTAGAGTGAAACAATGAATAAACAGGCTACATATTATTGAACTCATTTGGCCCCAGCCCAGTACTCACTCTTTTTTATTTCACAGGGTGAAGGTAAACCGTGAATGTTATTTTTTTTTCTTTCTGTGTGTGTTTTTACACACTGTTTTTCCCTCGTGTCTGTGTCTGTATCTCAGAGGAGATTGGGATATGGTCATATTCACTGTTCCCTTCACATGATTCCACAGGCTCTGTGTCAGATTTTACCTCTCGTTTTCCCTTGAAGTTTTGTACACTTCAAATCCATTTCTATGTTCCTTTCTGTTTACAAGTTCACTTTGCGTGGTTCAGCTACAGGTCCCCCAACTATGGTGGTTTCTTGTTTTTCTGTAATTATTATTTTTTTAAACTAATTTACCACAAATGTGTGAAAGGACTTTAAAAGGGTATAGCATCAACTATGTAGACGATTTCATTAAAAAAAGCAATCAGTGTCTGCAAGTTGCTTTCTAATGCTATCAACTGTGATCTATGTTTTTTCTGTTGTATCAGTACAACAATGACTATCTCCTGATTATAGTGATACCAAGCTAATTTTTCTGTGACTGTGCCAAGAAAAGAACAATAAACAAGGCAGGGAGACACAGCTTATTTAATTTGCAGTGTTGGTTTCAGACGTTTCCTTGTCATACAACATAACTAAACTGAAAATAGCATATTTTGTGTATATGTTGCCCCTTACCATGGTGCTTAATGGGTATGCATGATGAAAAAACAACACAACACACACGCACACAAAGTAGCATATGGACACCTGCTCATTCAAATTCCAAAATCATTGGCATTAATATGGAGTTGGTACCCCTTTGCTGCTTTAACAGCCTCCACTCTCCTGGGAAGGCTTTCCACTAGATTTTGGAGCATTGCTGTGTAGATCTGCTTCCATTCAGCCAGAAATCATTAGTGAAGTTGGGCACCGATGTTGGGCAATTAGGCCTGACATCGCAGTCAGTGTTCCAGTTGATCCCAAATGCATTCAATGGGGTTGAGGTCAGGGCTCTGTGCAGGCCAGTCAAGTTCTTCCACACTGATCCTGACAAACCATTTATGTATGGACCTCACTTTGTGCACGCGGGCATTGTCATGCTGAAAGAGTAAAGGGCCAAGGTTGGAAGCACAGAATCGTCTAGAATGTCATTGTATGCTGTAGCGTTAAGATTTGCCTTCACTGGAACTGAGAGGCCTAGCCCGAACCACAGAAAACAGCCCCAGACCAAGGGGTGTCCAGATACTTTTGGCCATTTTTGATAATACACTTGATTATTAACACCCAGAAATAATCCCGTTGTATTATTATACTTTTACATTTTGCCTGTCCTCCATTTTTATCATGCAAACAGACGGCAATCCCAGAATGATTAAAGCGATTATTGTCTATCATTAATGTTTCTTTACAGTTTATATCACTTCTACTCCGTCTCATATTCCTGTCCATGACCCACAATGCACCCTGAAGAGAGTCTCTCTCCACAGGCCTTCTGCCTGTTAGTGCTAGGCCGCCGCATCATTAAAATAGATTTAAATACCAGGCAGTAAAGCACAAACCATCCTAGCATAAAATGAATAGGCCGCCCTCCTGTATTCGACTCAACATTTGTCCTCACTTGTTTTTTGACTATATAAACATTTTTTTTTTGTTCATTCATTTTGTTTGTCACTGAACTTACCGTGTTGGAGAAGAAAGGAATTCAACTGAGGTATTGATTAGAATGAAAGTGTAGCTTGCCTTTAATAGATCATAATCATACTGTATACTAATGTAAGAATGGTTGTGTAGCTGAAGCTATTCATTTATGCATACACAGGGACTGAGAGATAAAAATGCACATCCTTGTATGTGCCGCCTCAGCGGTAGGCTGCAGGAGTGCAGAGATGAGCTCCCAGCTCCCACATGCAGGCTCTATTTCGTTAATGACAATACGGTTTCGATACAATCGGAATTGGCCTTGGCAGAACAATTTTTAAAGAAAACAAGAATAAGAAAATAGTTTACAATTGCTTAGTAAAAATAATTTCAAATGAAAGGCCAGTGCAAATGTGGATTGATTCCACTTCCCACCCCCCGAGCCCATTTTTATTGCATATCAGTAGACGGAGAATGTTTTCACAAATACAGTCCGTCTGCTTAATTGTCTGTATTGGGGCTTGTTGCGGCTGATCCCAGTTGTCATATTATATCCTGCGGTGGATATCGACAGAGGCATTCTTCTTCTCCTGGCCCCGGCCCTTTGTGCGTACCTGTCTGGAGCCGCTCCATATACCGGCGAGGGACGGGAGCAGAGCGCACTCCTCATTGCCAACAGGGGATTATTTGCGATGGATCCTTTCTGTGGCAAGCACAGACCGGCAGGGGCTGATTTATTCCTGTTGATGAAGCAGATGGCGGTCTGTTCACTTCTCCCGGACGCGGTTCTTCCAGGCTTAGTTAGAACTTCGTTCAAACGCACCTGACCCCGGCTCCCCGCCGCACCGACGGAAAACGAAAACTTTGCTGCCATTTTGTGCTCTTAATACGATCGAGAGGGAAGTAAGGTTCTGGGAGTAATTACATTGCAATTATTTGGCAGACGCTTTTATCCAAAGCGACGTACAATAAGTGCATATTGAAGGTCATTGACGCGACTACAAAGCAGGTCTGACAAAGAACAACTTTCTCACAGCATAGGAGGTATCCCTAGTAATGAACATGAATAGTACACACAGTCAACTATACATTCTGAACTATAAAATAACCAAAAAACACAAGTTACTATATACTAGTACTATATTTACCCCTCTGTATTAATTCGCCACCGTCCTTATTTTATTCTCGTCCGTTTTATTGCTGCCATTACTCTATTCATATGGAGCGACATTGAGGCTAAACGTCCTGTTTAACGCCGGGAAAGTGCCGTGGTTATGCAGCGGCACTTTAAACACCTGACAGAGGCATTTTGCTATAACTTTGTGGAAGTTATTTACTCTTCCATAACAAGTGTGTGAATTCAGCCAGAAGTTGTCCTCAACCTTCATTCATAATCTACATAAAATTGTCAGTTGCTTTTCTTCACAAGTGCACCTTGGGGAGTAAATAGACTGTCGTACTCAGTTCGCCAAACTGTGTTTGTCAAGAAAAAAACCAAAAAAAAAACCCAACACATACTTTTAATTGCTAGTGAACAGTAAGGACACATTTTGAATGAATCTGGGCTATCAGACAGCCTGTCTGAGTTTTGGCAAAATCCTCTACCCGGAATCCATCTGGTTGAAATTCTATGCCTTATCTCCTCCCGCGAGGAACTGCGACTGAAAAAAAAAAAACATTTGTTAATATTGCTACTGACAGTCCATCTGTTGCGGTTAACGTGATTTTGACCGAAATAGTCCCAACTGCTTGAACTGTGCAGAAATCCATTGCTAACCCACAGCCCTGTAGCGAACTGTATTTTGTGGTCAATATTCAAATCACGACTGATACCAGGGAAAGAGTTTAGGAATCGCTGCAATAGGCCCCATAGAGTCTACGTCTCACAAATGCCTAAGACTAAACATACTAATAATACTATCACTAATACTACTATTGTATATGTGTGCGTGCGTGCGTGCGTGCGTGCGTGCGTGCGTGTGTGTGTGCGTGTGTGCGTGCGTGCGTCCGTGGCAGTAGCACAGCAGTGTTTGTTTATCCAGTTGCAGCTCGAGTCATGCAGGTTGTGCTCGAAGACCACGTGCGTGTGAGCTGTTAAACAAGCAGCGGGCGGCCCTGTCGGAACGCCACTGCAGAAAAGCCCTGTCGGAACGCCACTGCAGAAAAGCCCTGTCGGAACGCCACTGCAGAAAAGGGTTTTTTGTTTACGTTACTGTAGCACTTGAATAGGTCCTAATCATTTCCTCCGTGAAGGGAAATATCGACCCGCTGGAAATATCTGCTCCTCTCCCAGCGCCATATGCGCATGGCGCTGGGGATCAATAGCCATATACTGCTCCCGTGTCCAGCTCTTCAAATTGGCCGGACGGCGGGAGAGAGTTAGACGGATGGACCGGAGGTCTCCGCCATCGACCGCTGTCCCTGCTCGCAGAGAGGAGGGACGAGAGGGACGGAAACCCGTGGGGGACAAAACTCTGCGCGTTGGAAGAAAGGCTGTTTGTTGAAGTAAATTAGTTTGAGGGCCGGGGGGGGGGGGGGGGGGGGGGGGTGGGGGTGGTTGTTTTGACCGCCAACCGGCTCCTTCTTCTCACCCTCAGCTCCAGTTACACAGTTTTTTATTTTTTAGTTCAGTTTATATTCATATATGTGGAGCAATAGCAGAAGTATACGCTTTAAAAAGTTTCGTTCTCGTTATGTAGATGCCCGCTGTCTTTCCTAACGCCGCTTTTCCACTACAGTGCCAAGCCGTACCGAGCCGTACCGGGCCGTGGCGAGCCGACGGCTTGTGTCCTTTTCCACATCATTCAAAGCGGGTATACCCTAGTAAACCTGAGACATAGTGCAGAACTTTTCGGCCCTGTTTCGAAGCAGGCCCGAAGCGTGCCGCTCTATCCGGGCTGTGTTGTGTACCGGCGGTTGCTATGCGCCGCGTCGCACAAACCACGCCTTTGCACGGATCGAATACTGTCCTATGGAAATTAAACCGAACCGTGCGGAGATCACGGGTCTGTTCAGCTCGGTACGGGTCGGGTCGTATACACCGCCTATGGAAAAGTGGCATAAGTGAGACTTTTTCGACTCATACTGGACTTGAGGTTCTGAATAGGTAATACAATGCAATATTACTGGCTGCTGCTCTGTTGTTCCTGAGGTTCTGCTATCAACTGGAACACTGTCCAGAACATTAACATCTATATATGTTTCTTTACGCACACACACACACACACACACACACACACATATTCTCATCACTTGTGGCATAGCTTGTGCTAGCTGGTGTGGCGTGACTCTGCTGGGGATGTAATGGGACAGAGAGGTATCTGATCGTTAAAGTCCCATCAGTCCAGATGACATTGTTTCAGCATGCTGTGTATGAATATGATTCTTCATACTTACAGTGCCCACCAGAATTATTGGCGACGTAAATGAATACGAGCGAAAAGTGCCGGATTAAATTCAGTTTATTATTTATTAAATGTCTTCTGTGCTCAGAAAAATGAGGAAAAATGTATTGTTTAAATGTGATGCCATAGATCAGAGGAAAAACAAATCTTAAATGCTAAGTAACTTTTATTTTGATAAAAGATGTGTGCCATAATTATTGGCATCCCTGTATTTAGTTCTTTACGCAGCCTCCCTGGCCAAGATAACAGCGCTGAGATTTCTCCTGTAATGTTTCATGAGGTTGGGTGACATGAAGGGTTTTAAGACGATTCCTCCGTACAGAATCTCTCCAGATCCACCAGTCCTGGGTCCTCGCTTGTGGACTTTCCTCTTCAGCTCACCTCTTTTTAGATTTTCAAAGGGATTCAGGTCAGGGGACTGGGATGGCCATTGCAAAACCTGGATTCTGTGGTCAGTGAAGCATTTTTGTGTAGATTTTGAGGTATGCTTTGTATCATTGTCCTGCTGGAATATCAAACCACAATGTACTCTTAGCCTTCTGGCAGAGTCAGCCGGATTTTGGATTAAAATCTTCTCGAAATTGATGGAGTTGATGCCATGTATCCTAACAAGGTTCCCGGGGCCTTTGGAGGAAAAACAGCCCCACAACATCACAGATCCACCACCGTACTTCACAGTGGGGATAAGGCCTTTTTCTACGTATTTATGCCTCTTGTCACGCCAAACCCACCTTCAGTATTCATTGGCAAAAAACAAAATGTTCATCTCGTCTGACCATACCACTCGGTTCCAATCTAAATTCCATTTAGCTAACTCCAGGCACTAATGTTTGTGGTATGACAACAGAAGAGGGTTTCTTCTGGGAAGCCTTCTAAATAGCTTGTTGGCATAGTGGTGGTGTCTAATTGTACTTTCCAAGACCTGGTGACCCTAGGATGCAACCAACTTCTGTAACTCTCCAACTGTGATCCTTGGAGAAATATTTGCCTCTCGAACCATCCTCCTCACTGTGTGTGGGGGAAAACGCTTGCGGCCTCTTCCAGGCAGGTTCATGACAGCTCCAGTTGCTCTAAACTAATTATTGCCCTCATGGTGGAAATAGGTAGTTTCAGACATGAAGCAAATTTTCTACAGCCATTAATGAAAGTCATCAACCTTTGTCTCATTTAATTTGTTTGTTCTCTGATCTGATCTTCCCTATGTTGATGGATGACTATGGGGTTTTGTCCTGTGTGTCACTTCATATTTCTACCCCAGTGAAACAGGAAGTTGAGAATGACCACATAGATCATAAAGACTGAGGTGTTCTTAAAAAAAATGTAAAATATGATTGGGAATATACTTCAATTTGGTTTTGTCTGTAACTATTTCTAGGATTGCCAATAATTGTGGCATGTTTTTGTTTTTTTAGAACATTTTTATATGGAGAACACATTTTTGGTAGAAATTATTTTACCTAAATTAAAGCTTAGACATTTCTCATATTTTAAGTGTAAGGTCATGCTGATAAACGACATACATTTTTTATAGACTTTTTTTGCTCATAATTCTGGTGGCCACTGTACAGCTACCTCTGCAATGCTAAACATATACTGTATATTAACCAGCATGAGACAGACCTTGACTGGGAAGTGCCAACCTGAGACACTGACTTGTGGCAGGCACGAACAAGCAAATATTAAATCTCGGTAACAGTTTGGTTCATAAATGCATAGTTAAATACTATATATAAGTAATTTACTTCCAACATACACTGCATGGCCAAAAAAAAAGTCGCCGTTGCACCCGTCATGCATAGTGCCCACTGTACAAACCTCTGGAGGTAGTGTTAAGATCTGGGGTTGCTTCAATTGGTCAGGTCTAGGCTCAGCAATGTTATGCAGCAATAAAATGAAGTCAGCTGAGTACCTGAATGTACTGAATGACCAGGTTATCCCATCAATGGGCATATTCCAGGAAGACAATGCCAAGATTCATCAGGCTCAAATTGTGAAAGAGCGGTTCAGGGAGCATGAGGAATCATTTTCACACATGAATTGGCCACCAGAGTCCTGACCTTAACCCCATTGAAAGTCTTTGGGGTGTGCTGGAGAAGACGTTACGGAGTGCTTCGAATCTCCCGTCGTCATCTCGGCCAAAAATTAATGCAACTCTGGACGGAAATAAATGTTGTGACGTTGCATAAGGTTGTAGAAACAATGCCACGACGAATGCGCGCCATAATGAAGGCTATAGGCGGTCCAACGAAATATTAGCGTGTGCAACTTTTTTTTTGGCCAGGCAGTGTATTTTAAAAACAAATCCCCCATAGATGCTTATTCATTTTGTAATAGGCTTGTAATAAGGCATGATAGATGGTTATTATAAAATTTCCATCCTATATCATGGAAGTAATATGCAAACAACCCTGCATCGTGAAAATAGCATTGTGGCTATTAAGTGCATGCAGCTGAGACTGTAACTGCCTGAAATGATTTCCGTTTGTTGATATGAAATGACATAAACACATGTTAATTTTGCAGTTTTTGAAACGGGATATGTTGCTATCAATATTGTCGTGCCACGTGCGCTTGTAACATTGACTTTACCGAACGCCTGGCTGATGGCCTCAGCGGATTGCAAACCCAAGCAAGTGGAATTGATCCCGGAGAATAATTACTCATTGTCAGGGAGGCTCTAAAGGGCAGCAGGGCTTTGTGTTTGTGTGTGTGTGTGTGTGTGTGTGTGTGTGTGTGTGTGTGTGTGTGTGAGAGAGAGAGAGAGAGCGGGAGAGCAGGAGAGCAGGGGAGAGGAGAGGAGAGAGAGGGTAGAAATGGAAGATTTGTTGGAATATTTCCCCTCTCCACAGTTAAGTTCAACAATGATGAACTTGTAATTATAATATTTGGATAATTAATTATAATTAATATTGAGATCTACATACCTCTGCATGGTGTTGAATGTGAAATTACAGTAGTACCACCAGGTCACAGGACTACCTCTTTAGTCATATGTCTTTAAACCACAGTAAAGCAAATCCGTACCTGAAATACTAGCAGAGCTTTATTTTTTTCTGTTCAAAGGTTATGTGAATGCATTAATTATTATTTTTCCTGTTGACAGTGTACACGACTTTCTTAGCGAGGGAGGCAGGTTCTTCTGGAATATTGCAGAATTTGCAGGAATGCTGTTCACTGCATGAATCCACAAATATTTAATAAGTTGTTTTGATGTATAACCAAAGATCGAAGCATCACTTTTGTTATGCACCGATCTTTTGGCCAAAATGAATTTCAACCCCACCCCCATCCAACCCATGCTGTGAGGTGGAGCAGAATGGTCAAGGGTGGTCGCTCTCTGCCAGAGAGCTTATGTCTGGTCTCAGGAGCAAGTCTGGGTTGTAGGTGCCACAGCAGAGAAGTCAACTTCCATATATTTGCTAATATATGCAAATATATGGAATCCTACAATGCACCACTAATCACCTGCCAACAGTTTCTCCTCTCTGCTTGTGGCTATGCTGCTGGCTTTTTGAAATACTCTCCTAAAAAAACACAAAAACGTGCCCGCTACTTTTGAGTTATGAAAAATGTATAACGTCAATTTATAAAGTCTTTAAAATAGATTTCTGTCTAACCACAAGCACATGCAGTTATTCATATTTACACAGGGCTTCATTCATACAAGGCTTCATTTTTGTGTACCTAAAATGTGAGTAAACCACGAGTTTGTACAATAACACAGAGCGCCACTAATGGCCACTGAAATATGTTGCGTAGAGATGTGCGTACTACTGGACGTGCCTTTTGTGTGTATAATTTATCGTGATTGGCTCAATACAGCCACCCACGTTCAGACGGCTGTTCCTTTGCAAGCTTGTTTGCGGCATGACGTGACCTAGAATAATTGTCGATGGTTGGTGTTATGCAGCATTTTCCATCACAATCCATCGGAATATTGATTGAATTAAGCCCCTCACGGTGCATAGAAATGGCCCTGTTCACCTTTAAAAGGCAACAAGGAAAAATGGGTTTCACCGGTGTCAGTTGTTACAGATCTCAGAAGCCCCTTATAGAGGGTGCAGGGTTCTGTGACTGAATTGCTTCTGTGGTATGACATAGCTCATAGGTATAAAAATAGATTCTGGCTGTTGGACATTGTCTATGTTAACGATTTTGTTTTGTCATTGTGGCAAGTGTGTATTATTCTTTTTGTTTGTTTATGTAACCACAGAAAATGTCACTTCGACTGGGTGACCTTTTGCATGAGGTCAGGATCTTAGCCAATCGCTGCTTACATACGCTGGCAGGAGTACAATGACATGATTGATCGCTGAGGCATGGATAATTAATTAGCTGGTGACACAACAGATGTGTGATTATTAATAAGTCTGTCCATTTGGGGCTTCTAGTGTAGGACCCCAAACCCGAGTCATAGCAACCGTAGCTGTCTTTGAAGTGCCTACCTGAAGTTGTGCTTGCTTGCGCTATGGCTTTAACCAACAACAATTGTTATTACATTGTTATTGCACATAGATAGTGGGAAACAAATCTTCTTCTACATGTATAACACATTGGAAATCTGTGCAATGTTGTGTACAAGCCAAAAGAGTTATGTATTAAGTGCTATCTAGTATTATTGGGTATCATTATTTGGTATACTCTGGCGAGAGGCACTAACATCATTTTGGCTGAGCCATTTTGTTGGACGGACTGGACTTGTGACGCCGCATGTTATTAAAGAGAGCAGTCAGTCCTTTTGTGTTTTTGTGCTTTTTTCAAACGGATATAAAGCAGAGAAGGTGATAGATAGAGAAGGGATCTGAGCTCAGAAGGTGATAGATAGAGAAGGGATCTGAGCTCAGAAGGTGATAGATAGAGAAGGGATCTGAGCTCAGAAGGTGATAGAGAAGGGATCTGAGCTCAGAAGGTGATAGATAGAGAAGGGATCTGAGCTCAGAAGGTGATAGATAGAGAAGGGATCTGAGCTCAGAAGGTGATAGATAGAGAAGGGATCTGAGCTCAGAAGGTGATAGATAGAGAAGGGATCTGAGCTCAGAAGGTGATAGATAGAGAAGGGATCTGAGCTCAGAAGGTGACATGGTGAGGCTCTAACCTGCGTGAGGGAGTCTTACATGGCTGCACCCATTTTCTGTTTGGACGCTCTCATGTTGGATCTTGTCACTGTAGCAGCGTCTGCGTGTTAAAGTTTCCTCAGCATATTCAGTAGACCTCGGCCATCATCTTCCAAGTGTTCTGGCGTTATCTAAGTCTAGGTTCATGCACTGGTTGAACACGTGACCAGAGTGGGGATGGAGAGCCATCTACGTTCTCATTTATTTCTAGACACACGTGTTTATAGAGGCAGAGCGAACATCTGACTGGATAAATCATGTCTGATCACTCAAAAGAAACTGAGTATCTCCATGTTAGTTTCATTGAGAGAGATGTTCCCTTGTAGAGTTAAGATAGACACAATATAAATGATAGATCTGCTACAGGTTTGATCTATGCATTGAGAACTGGGAACTAAACTACTCCAAATATTCCCCCGGCCAAGTGTTTCAAAATACTCTGAATACAAGTTGATGCCCCCATGAGGAAACAGAGTTCAGTGCTGTCGGTAGAGAAAACTTATATAACTGAGCTGGGATTTAATAATAAAGAAACAAGCTCAGTAATATGTTTTTCAGTGAGCTGTAAATGTGTCTGCCTCCCCTGACAATTCCTTTAACATTTCTTTCAAACATTTAAAAAAATCTGGTTCAGAACATTGCTTAATTGACGAAACTGTACATGTTTGAGATCTGTATTTCTTTGAGATCTATATCTTTAAGATCTGGTTTCCCTGAAAAGTCTCTCAACATTCATCTGCCTGGAGTTAATTCATTATTAATTATTATTATGCTAAATTATTAGTAACTCCAATGTAGACAACATGGAACAACAGTTTGCAATGTTCTTAATTACGCGTGTGAATATCTTGAAATATTTACAGGCCACATCTTCATCTTATTGATGCACAACAAATAAACCTTGCCTGCTAATTTTGTGAGGTGTCTTTATGATATGGAATGATTTAATTTCAGCAGGAGAGATGTAACAGGGCTGGTCTTGAAGAATACCACTAACTGCTGTTCCATGTTACCTACGTTGGAGTTACTCAGTAATAACCTCTTGTTACCAAAATGGTTACAGTTCAACCACCCAGGTATAGGTGCATCTTAGTGTAGTGTTACCATCGATAATACATTTAGTATACTATGTAATGAATACAACTAATGGTACTGATGGCATCAATTTAATATAATTTTATTTCCATAATGGTTTGTAATAATGATATAAGCCCGCCTGTCTCTGTCTTTGCTGGCTTCCTTTTGGGAAACAATAACTGTCACAAAATATACAAAGAGAGCATTAGTGCTCCAGTGAGTATCAAATTGTTGCTTATTTATTCTAATGAGGTAAGTGCTTAAATCCCTCAGCATTTATTTTCTCACTTCAACACTGCGATGGGATTCACAGTGGGCCCCATTTTTCAATATGGTCGTATATTTGAGCGTACCAACTTGCGTACGGAAAATCTCACGTGTGATTCATCGAACATGCGTAAACCACTGATCTGAGCGTAAATGTGTTTGCAAGTTGATAGATCAGACTTGATTGTATATTAGGAAGCGCGTGTATCATTGGGAATTGCCATACTCTCGCGCCCATGTACTACCACATTTGGCAAGGCCATCTCTTTTAAGACGCAAACGCCAACGCGGCTTTCTCAGTATCCTAGGCCATGGCGGGCAACAGGAAAGCAAAGTGCTTTAAAGAGTATTAGTAGTGGTGTGCAGCCTAGCTCAAAAGCCACTATGTGGCAGAGGATAACCAAGGCTGTAAATAGTGCTTCCTCTGAATAGCGAACTGCCACTGAGATAAAAAAAATAAATAAAAGAACCATTCACAAAAAAAGTTGTGCTGGTACAGGTGAAGAAAGGGCATCCCAGAACTCTCACCTGCGGATGAGAGGATGGGGGATTACATTGGGAAAGTGGCCCCCCTGGAAGGGGTGATAGAATACGGTGACAGGGACTTGCCCCCGTTAGCGTCTTTTTCCACTTACACTGAAGGCATCAAAGATTCTCTCACACCGGGGTGCGGAGTTTGCTAGGTCTTCTAATATAAAAAATTTGAAAAGGATACATTTTTGCCTCTTTCATACAACATGACTGGTGATGCGTAATTATTTTCATATGGCTGTCTCCAATAAATACTTATGCAGCGGCTATTTCCTGATTGAATCATTTCATGCCTCATTCCATTTAGGCTGCATTTGAAACTAACAGCGGTGTGTAATTAAAAATCAACATATTAAAAATCAACTCATTCCGATATTATTTTTGCCAATTAGGCTACAAATTGTATGTCTAGGGCCTGTGCGTGTGTTTTAACATATTGCCAAGATACATTCTTGGCTTTTAATATTTTCAAAAATGGAATGCCTTTGACCCTTTTTATGATCAGCTACTCAATTAGGCAAAATCGCCGCCTCGCTGCTGGGAAAAAGTGTACGCAAAGTCAAGAGCTGTCGTAAGGTTTCAGCTTACCGTACTCCCACGTTTATTTTGATAAATCAGCAAATTTGCATGAAAATGGTTGTAAGCACATTTCACGATCAGATTTGAACGTATGGATGAATGATAAATGAGGCTTAGTAACACAAACGTTCCTGTGCTGTGGTTCAGTCTGTGCAATGGGGGCCTTTGGTCCGTGCTGACAGCTAGCTGAGCTGGTTATGATATGCCAGCAGAGGTGTAAAATCCAGGGGTCAGAAAGTAAAAGTCCTGCCATGTTCTTCCACCCTTGAACTCAGCCAGCTGATTTCTGTAATTAGTTCTACTTCCTGGCTGAAGAATTGTGTTAATTAGCAAATCCCGGTGATTGGAACCAAATATTGGGGAGGACTTTTACTTTCTGAACCTGAATTGTACACCTCTGTATGCCAGCTATGCAGCTGCTTCTGTCAGGATGCAATAGGGTGCACTGACCCTCCGCTTTGGGGGCAAAAGTTGGAGGGAGCTAATTGTCAGCATTGGGTGGTGGATAATTGTCGGGGGGAGATGGTGATGTCTGCCAGGGAGAAAATGGTGCGCTCACTTGTCATGTCTTAGCACAGGCAGGAGGACGGACCGTGGTGAGGTGGCGCAACATGTACACTCCCGTTTAAAGTCATCCATTTTAAAACTTCTTTCAGTTTAAAGTTCATTGTTCCAAAGTCAAGTCAAAACTGTGACGGCATACTAGTTCATAATTTGGAGCGTTCATAAAACAACTTTGAACATTATCCAAATCAAGACAAAACGGTTCAAACTATGAGTTGGTTGAGAGGATCCATCAGGTCTTTAAATCCAGACTAAAGATCTGATGTTGAATCTCCTGTAATGTGTAAATCGCTCAAGAATACAGCAGCCCTCGGGAGAAAAGAAAACTCCATGCTAGGTCTTATTGCATGTTGACTCTTCCAATATACCACCTAACTTATTGATATAAACTTGTTTGGTGTCTGGCTCAGAAACACAACCCCTTCTCTGTTCCCTTGTTATAATTCTATACGACAGGGTCCTATATGAAGCACAATTTGATTGATTTTCAGTCTTATATAGGATATAAATGCATAGCCTGAAAAGGCGTAGAATCCAGAATCTTTTTCAGGCCAAAAGTGTATTATCCGTGTGCAAAGGGCAGCCTTGTTGCTAATGTAAATGTCAAGGAGGAGAAGTGCCACTCCTTTTTTGTAAAATATCTCAGTCCATTAGCTCCAAACTGGGGGGCTCAAAGGTCATGTCAATAACCCTTTATTTCAACTGCTGTTCGTTCATCATTAGAACACCTATCCTCCAATGATAACGAGGTTTCCATAGATCGTCCAATCATGTGGTCTGAGGGGCCTCTTCTTGAGAGCGATGTCACCCATGAATGGTTAAAATCGGAGCAACAAAACAGACGGCAATAGTGCAGGAAATTACCTTAAATATTTTTTAATGAAAATTGAATTATTGCTCTCAATAGATGAAAGTTGTCACTGGTGTGGACACTTTTTCTTTTTTTGTAATTTTGTCATTACAATAAATATATGTTTTGCTAGACATTAGCGTCCAACCTTGACGTGGTCTTGGTGCCTTTTTCTTTTTCCTAATATATTTTTTTGTCATGTTGGAATAATTTGTTTGTTTTTGGCATTAAATCTTTCTAATAAATTAAGTGCAACCTCGCTGCATAAATGTGTACCGTTTGAAAAGCGAGTGATATTCTTTTTAGCAGGAAATGGTAAGGGGCATGTCATAGAAACATATCAAATAGGTCCTGCATAAAAGTGCAACGACTTTCAGTGTGAGGTTTCTGGGCGGCAGTGTAGTGTAATGGTTAAGGAACTGGCCTTGTAACCTAAAGGTTCCAGGTTAGATTCCCAGGTAGGACATTGCCATTTTACCCTTGAGCAAGGTACTTAACCTGAATCGCTTCAATATGTATCCAGCTGTATAAATGGATAATATGTGAAAAATGCTAAAAAGTTGTGTAAGTCACTCTGGATAAGAGCGTCTGCTAAAATATCTGTAATGAACAAGACATTCGGAGCAAGCAGCCAAATCCTGCATCTGTTGTTTTATTCACACATTTAATGTAATAAAATAGCTAATGCAGGACATTTTAGAATAACAGTATATCAGTGCAGTTAAAGTCAAAATCTTACACCTGAAATAATATGTATTTAACTGGAAGTTAATGGGATTTAATGGGATAATTTGGAGCATGCATTGATTAGACTTGTAGAGACATGTACGATCAAATAATCATCTTAGTCTTGCAAACTGTATCTTGCATTAAGCTATTATCTTGCACATAATATGTCATGCTAGCATATTAGTGTGATGTTTAAGCAAACAGAGGCATTTTATCAAATGTATTGGTGGGTGGTGGTCATGGAAACATATTTTTGGTGTCATTACAGATTTAGGACACAGATTTAGAGAAGCATCTTTTCTTTTAGCATTAGTGACGTATTATTTTGTTACTGAAGTTTCTTACAATAATGTCTTCAGCTGAAAGAAGACTGCTTATGTTGAGTTATGTTGCATATGATGGGAGAATTTAAATGAAAGTAGTGCATATATCTGACATTTTGGGATTCGAAGTAATTAACTCATTTGGCTATTTCTTTGATTTATATTCATGAAACGAGGGAAAACGCGCCGGCCGCCCAGGTGAGACCGCGCAGGTGATGGGAAACCGCTATCGTATGACACGCCGTCGACAGACCCCAGCGCCCATGGTTTACCCTTTTTCATTATCTCCCATCTTCTCGGATACCCTGAAAACTCCCTGACGCGCGGGATTAGATATGATAAAATAAGGCAGGAAATCTAAAGGGTGCCGTATCTCTGTTAAGGCGCCGGAGGCCGATTTGATATGCATCTCAGCCAGAATCCTTATCCGGGCAAAGGCATGGGCCGGAAACTTCTCTCCTGTCAGGATCTCTATTGACTTTCCCTGATGATTCAGCTTCGGAGTCGGTGCTGAGTAAGCTAAGATGGCCGGCGATATTTAACAGTGATGTATTGGCCCCTGTCTGAAGGTTTGCTAATGTGTTCACTGTGGGGTGATTTTAAGGGGGAAAAAAAACTTTACTCAGTGAGCTTCTTGTGCTTTGAAGTCTGAGGAGACAGATTCAATCTCCAATATCTTTTATTCGAGTTGTACAAATAGCGCTACAAATAACATCTTATTTTCCCCCATGTAATAAAAAAATAAGCCATCTGCGGTCCAGGGAAAAGCCGGTTGCATCAATCTGGAATTAAATTAAATCAAAACTTTAATCCGCTCTGCTAATTGCTCATTATTAGCTGTCAGAAGTACTATATTCAGCTATTTTTTGAGGGTACTAAAATTCAGTCATGAATTGTAAACCATTTCACTGTATTTTGTGAACAGTGTGCATGTTCTACACATACAGTAGTGAGGGACTTGGATATTGAACCATCTTCAGATGGGCTACCAAGCTAACAAAGAAAAATTAAAAAAGAATTATGCCTTAATTCAACTCTAACACATTTTAAATGAGTCCAGTGGTGAAATTTGTTAAATGTACTTTGTTAAAATCAGATTTGATTTAACACTGAACTTGGTGTATCAACAAATTTCCCTAAATGGAAGAAACAGCAATACAACAAAAGAAAAAAAGGTTAAATCCTCGTTTAACCTCATTATTTGTCCAAAAACATAAAAATATGAATGAAAACGTATTTAGTTTATTCCACTAAGATATATAACAAGAACATTCACTGCAACCTTAAGTTTGAAATCTCATGCCATTCTGCATTGCTGAGAAAAATCAAGGCCATTAATTCCAACCTTGAACATCATTTTGCCTATTGGCAAAAGCTGAACAAAGATGGTCCTTAGAAATTTTGGCCAATATTGCTGCCATTAAATCGTGGGCATGACTGTGAAGGACATTTGTTTATTTCAAATTTGTGAAAGAGGCAAATCCACGATGGCCCCTTAGCAACAATCTTTAGACAATGGCTGTGACCGAATAATGATCCTTGTTCCCTGTACCCTGTGCACTCAGACCCCTGTCTACTATGTGCCCTCTCCCGTCACTTTGCAAGCAGTGTGCAAAATAAATCCTTTCCAAACTAGTGAGGAAGTAGTTCACAATATGTCCCGCACCATAGACATGCATATACGCTCTGTCTTGTACTACGAGTTTTTACTTCCGGTTTACTTCCTGAAATTGTCAGATGAATGTGCTCCTGAATCCCCTCAACAAAACCCCAGAAATAAGGGTTTCATCAGGGAATTTTAAGCCCCCTCCTCCCCTCATTTGTGAGAAAAAGTCGCCCACTCAAAAGCTTTTTTGATGAAGTTCACTCAAATATGCGCCCTCAAAGGGGTGAAAGGATCATTCGGTCACAGCCAATTAGTCACTGACTAAAATACCGTGGATTTGTACAGAAAGCTGAGAGTTTCTGGTCCGTATTTAATCAATATGTTTCCTTCACTTTGACTTAACTTTGTGATTAAACTTAAATGCTATTACTCACAAACACAGTTTTCCGAGGCATTGGTGGTTTGTTGAAACTGATAAACTTTATTTGTACTTATTGCAAAAAGCTGCAGTGTGTGGCACACGCTATTCATGCTAACTCTGCCTACCAGCGATTTGAGTTTTAATTTGGTCAAATTTTATGAGTGTTGAGAAATAACTGCTAGATTTTATTATATAACTGGTGAATTAGCTGCCTACTGAATCACAGTAGTTAGGCTCGGGTTAGTGTTAGCAACATACTGCTATATGCACTTTGTGTAAATAGCATTGACCTGCTATTTGCACTTAGTGCAAATAGATTGCCTACACTTTCTAGGCAGTTTGTTGAGAAAATAATAATTGTGGCATTTAATTGGGAATCAAATGGAAAGTGAAATGATGATTGAATCCACGCCAATGTGTTTAGGCTAGGGCGGCTCGGTGGAGAGGGATTCAATGGTCACCTGCATCCGAAGCCCTGGATTTAATCAGCATTTGTCCTAACCTTTGACTTACAAATAAATGCAAGTATTTATTATTTTTTTTTACTGGAAGTAAAGAAAAGCAGCCACATTCTGCCTAGCAGCTGGGTGTATAAAACTAAATAAAACTTTAAAAAAACCTCTCAGAGTAATTGCTGCCCATAACTGAAATTATTGACTGCAATGTGGGATTTAAGAGGGCACAAATGATCTATAATACACTGCAGGTGCATTACTTAGTCGGAAAATATGTTTTTTTATCGTTGTTTTTGACTGAGCCATAAAAATGGTCAATTTTACCTAAGATCAGTGTGAAATAATGATTTTTCATCCATTTCAGTATAGTCCATGAATCATAACACAACACTTTGGCTATTAGATAAGTCACTGACGAGAGAGCTTACATTGTAAACGTTTATAGAGGGGGGCCCTACATGTTGTTGTGAGTGTATTACGTTACTCGCGCACGTCTAAATGCCTTTCCTTATATCCACGTAAATATCAGCATGTTTTTTCTGGGGTGGTGCTTTCGTGCATGGCAACTGTGTTCATTGAAAATAATTTAACGTGGTATGTGTAATGTGGTATAACTTTATTTCTTGCTCAGAAACCAAATGCTATTGAGGCCATTTATAATAAACTCCCATTTCTGGGTATTGTGGAAAAAACATTTAATATAGTATTAATAAAATATAATACACTTTAATATATTATATTTTTTTATATTTGCATACTTATTTTGTCCCACCGTCAGGCTTGTGGTGTAGCATCGCATATAATAATTAATTTTCCTCATAATTCATGACAGATTCAAAGAAGAAAACTGACTTCATAATTTCATCCATCCTGTGTAATAAATGTCAAATTGATCTTGATTTTTTTTCCTATTCATTTGCATTTAACAGTACAGGACTGCTTTTGAAATTTATTTTACTCATTACTGGAAGAATAAATAGCTTGTTCTGGAAAATAATTTACATATAATTACATAATTACATCTGTTCAAAATTTAGGTGTCACTATTGTTGCTTTAACAAAGAACTTAGAAAGAATCTGTGGAAATATATATATTTTTTCAGCAAAGTAAATTCATGTCTCTCTCAACTTTCTTGTGTACATAGCAGGGTACATACAAGTTTTTGTAATGATACAGTGAGTTTTGAATGTATAACCGTTTCTTTGGGACCCATGCTTGTGTAGTAATTTGATAGTTATTACTGGCTGAAAGGTTGATTTTAACACTGAAAAGTCGCTGTCCACACAAGCATGTCTTTTAAACTTAGGGTCGTCTGCTTTCTAAAATGGAGCCCTTACAAGATTAGAGTGGGCCCAGCCTCTGGCCAGCAATAGCCTTACCCCTGGAAACAAGCAATATTGTTTGGATGCTGGGGGCACCTCAACACTAATCGAATCCCTGCAATACAAAACTGTGATAGGAAAAAGATGTGTACGAGAAAATCTGACAAGCTGTTGGATTGCTTTTCCTGGGTGAAAATGAGTGTTGCTTTTTCAGCGGCTGTGTGGCTGTCCTTTGGCTTCTTCTCTCCTACTTAAAAAAAAAAAAAAAGTTTTACCTCAGCAAGCTTGTGCATGAGCCAGATTTGTCTGAGATTTGTCCGGGTGGCTTACAGGCTAAGTGCTAATCCAACTCCTGTGGCGTGAAGCAGTCGGGTGTAAAAGTGCATCGGTTTCTTGTTTAACACGTACCCTTGCCGACCCTGACCTAGTAGCCTTGTCATCGGCCTTCAGCGATGCTGGTGTGTGACTTTGGCCAAGGGTAAAGAAACAGAGTGATAAACAGGATTCAAACCCATGATGCATTTGTACTCAAACCACTTAAAGCACGCAGGACCCATTTTCATAGCTTAAGCGTTTAAGGCCAAACGCATAGGTAGTAGATAGCATCCCTCATATTCAAGCCTGCCCCCCCCCCCCCCCCATCTTGTTTCTGATGTGAAAATGCAAATGGCTGACGTGGAGTCGGCTGCTTCACTAAATAAGCGAAATCATTTCACCTGCTGTTTTCCTTCATAAAAAGCCCCTGAGGTGAAACACATTTCCACAGCTATTTTATGTCATAGTTTCCATTAGAAACAGGAGCAACTCCGCTGGATACTGCAGAGCGGAAATCCACGCAGACCCTTTGTGAATTGCGTTTTTCATAATACACATTGAATAGTTGAAAAATGCTGTCAATTTTAAAATTTTCTATTTTTTTGCCCTCGGGTGAAACGGGCTTCCTCAAACAGGCCTGCGCTTCCCTCAGTTCCTCAAGACAGTTTTTCTCCGTAAACAGTGAGAATCGCCACCCATTTGCGTAATTGTCCAATGAGCTTCATTCAATCAGTTGCCGCTTGCTTGGGTACTCCTCTGTGGTAGTGGTGGAGTCAGCGATGCTGGAAAACCGCAGGTCAAAAAAAGAAAAAACACAAACATGATTATCAAAAATTTATTTAAACATTTTTTTAAATATTTTACCCAAGGGCGAAAATATTGAAAAATAGAACATTGACAGCATTTTTCAACTATTCAATGTGCGTTATGAAAAACAAAATTCAAAATAATAAGCAGCACGCAGACCCAGGAACACCATTATCTGTTATTTCTCTGTCCTCCGTGTGCAACACTGGCCCGGGGTGGCAAAACAAATGCAAGAAACAATGATGCTTACAGAAACAAACTGACAGGACCTCACAATGTATTGTTAACATACACACACACACACACACACACACACACACACACACACACACACACACACACACACACACACACTATATATATATATATATATATACTGCTCTCTACACATCTACCCAATGGTTAATTAATGTGCACTGCCATCTCCGGCAACATTATCTTGGTTGAGGTCTCTGGGGTCTCAAAGTAGGGTGGTACAAGTGGAAACTTGAGATGGTAATTTGCTCTCTGACAGAAAAATACACTTATCTAATTATGGGAGAGGGAATGGTGCGATAACAGTTTCTTCAACTGCCCATAAAGTATCTTGCCATTCCAATGCCATAATGGATTTATAAGGAATGCATTTTCTTTTCTGTATGAATTAAATCTTTGCTTTTCTCAAGTCACATTATTTTATGGAAAAGCATGTTTGTCTTTTGTAACTTTGCACCGATTTCTCTTTTTTTTGTTTGTATTTGAATGGTAGAGATTGCTATTTGAATGGTAGTGACATTTATTTGATAGTCAGTGACAGTTATTTGCTCAGATAGAGATGGCCAGTAAAAGAACAGGAGTAGATATTTGAGCAGTGGTGATTGTTATTTACCCGATTGTTTTACCTTATGTATTGCACCAGTGTCTAGAGTCTGGAGTCAAGGTTTAGACTCTGGTCTGCGTTTTCAGCCTGATGAATCACAGTATTCGTGCCATCAGGCCTGTCACAGGAGGCACGGGTCGGTTTAGTTTTTCGGGTGCCAGTTCCAGCATTGGAATCGTAGATTTAAATATAAAATCTCTAAATTCCTCCACGGTTTTCATTATTCAGAAGTCCTTTTTATGGGGTAATTATACAGCATCTTTAAGCCTCTCAGAATCACAGGCGCCTGACATTATCTCACGCTCAAGGAGCAGATGACTATTATAGACCTTAATGATCTGGCAAACTATTATTTGAATAAGAAAAACAAGGATGTGGCAGCGCTGATAAATGAAAGCTCATTGCTGTAACAATGGACCATGCTGCTGCTGTATAATGTCCCTGGCCATTCAAGTATCTCACTGGAACTGGCTACATGTACATTACTTATTAATAATAATAATAATTCTCTTCTTCTTCTTCTTCTTCTTCTTCTTCTTCTTCTTCTTCTTCTTCTTCTTCTTCTTCTTCTTCTTCTTCTTCTTCTTCTTCTTCTTCTTCTTCTTCTTCTTCTTCTTCTTCTTCTTCTTCACTCACTCACTCACTTCTGTGCTCTGTCCTTTCTGTGCTCTATTAAAGCATACAGTATGTATTCATTTGTCAGTATTAGTCTCATGTTTGTAGCTGTGCTTCAATGCTATAAGATCATTTATCTCATCTCTCTGTCTTCTAGGAAGCTTCATTTGGTCTGGGATCACTCATCCCATAGGCGACCGAGAGGTGAGTTATTCACTAAAATGATTAATTATTATTCCTATACTTATTGTCAGGAGAATAACACAGTGAGGCAGGACTCTCTGCCATTGCTTGTTGCCTGTGTTCAAACAGATTCAGTCCACATCTTGACTAAACTTTGACTGGCAGATGCCAGTGTTTGTCTTTTCACACACTCACAAGTTCAAAAAACACCAAAAAAAAGTAGTTTTGCTTTCAGAACTATGGCCTATAGTCAGTTAACGATTGTTGACGAGCAAATTTAAGAACAACTTTAACTTTTCAACTTTGTTTAAAAAAAAACAACAACAAAAGAAACATTATCATTTATCTGAGCCGACATTAAGGGCAAATGTTGATTGAATCCAAGCTGTTTCTGAGTGGGGGGGAAAAAAAAAGGCAGCGATTGCATTTATTTGTAAATCAAAGTTAAGGACAGATGTTGATTGAATCCGGGCCGCAGCCAGAGGGCCATGTCCCCAACCCCCCCCCCCCCCCCCCCCCCCGCTCTCCCGCTGGTTTTCAACTCCCGGTCGATGGGGTTGTTAAATGAGGCGAGGTCACAGCAGAAGCAGCTGGTAATGAAGGCCGCTGATTACAGGCAACCGCGAGCGAAGAGTGGTTCGCCGAGGCAAAAACCCGCCATCAGAGAGAGATATCAATCTGAAGAGTCTGCTATTACACCCCTCGAAACCACAGGCTACGGCGCTAACGCTCTCCTCAGTTCTCCGGCGCCTACATATAGGCTTTTGATTGGCAGAAGGGTTTTGTGTGGGTTGTGGGCTGCTGTCCGTGGTACTGAATTATATCGGGAGAATAAATAAGCTTGCCGCTTTTAACAAGGAAAACTATAATAGATATGAATGATGTCTGAGAGTGTGTGAGAGTGTGTGAGACTGTGAGAGTGTGTGAGACTGTGAGAGAGTGTGAGAGAGTGTGAGAGAGTGTGAGAGAGTGTGAGAGAGTGTGAGAGTGTGTGAGAGTGTG
This sequence comes from Synaphobranchus kaupii, assembly GCA_029718625.1. Lineage (NCBI taxonomy): Eukaryota > Metazoa > Chordata > Actinopteri > Anguilliformes > Synaphobranchidae > Synaphobranchus > Synaphobranchus kaupii. The sequence continues at coordinate 80,557,619 of CM056381.1, forward strand.
AGAGAGTGTGTGTGTGAGCATGCGAGCGAGCGAGTGAGCTTTAATGATGCGAGCTGAAGCTTTAACTTAAACAAAAAGGAATTGAAATGAAGAGTAAGTCAGGGAATTTATGGAGGACAATCACGGCACGGCTCCGTCCCGGATGAGGTCACGCTCCACAGGGACAGCCAGCATTCAGGGACTCGGGTCAACCGGTGTCAGTGACACCGTCGGCCAATCCTGCATCAGCAGTATAGAGCCGCGGCGCTCCAGACCCCTCCATCTCTGCCTCTCCAAAAAGAGCGATCGCTCCACATGCTCAATCTGTCAACTGAAGAGTGAGCGAGAGAGGAGCGGAGAGAAAGAGAGACAAATAGAGACCGAGAGTGCCGAGTATGAACTCCGGGAAAACCCAGCCACTCCTTATGTCAGCGGTGATCAATGGAACGTCTCTCAAAAGAGCGAGCTTCATAAGCGCGCTATTCATAGCGGGTAAAAACAAAAGAGCGAGCTTCATAAGCGCGCTATTCATAGCGGGTAAAAACAAGAGGTCCCCTGTTAGGATAATAGACCGGGGGGAAGTGTAAACAGTGCGCAGTGTGCGTGAAGTCAATGGGGCTCTGCCAGGGCTGACTCCGACGCGAACGCGCCGGGCGACAGAGGGCGTTTATTAGGCTGACAAGGCTGCATTCAGGCCCTTTGTCACGCTGTCATAATGGGCCTAATGCATCAGCGAGAGGTGTGTCCCCGGCTGCTTGAGTCATCGCAAAAAGAGAGGGGTTAGCTCCAGGGCACCCGACTCCATATCCCCGGCGTTGATATCGCCATCGATATCGCTGTCTTTCACTGGTACCAGTCACTTTTGTGCCCTTCACCTGGGTCAGGATGGAAAAAATAACGTATTGTCCCCACAAAACTGTAAATAAATAGACAAATGAATGTATGCGCTCGAGTAGGAATGCGCCTGGCCCGGATATAAATTTGAGATTCATCGTTCCGCAGTTCGCAACTCTTCCGTTTAGGAAACAAAGCGGCGAATAAAAAGTTCAAGGCCCCGTCAGAAACCATTTATTTACCGAGAAGCATGAAAGAATGTAATTATCACCTTTGTTTCGGAGCGCACCGTTTGTTAAATAGCAGCGAAACACCAGCGGTGTCAGGAACAGGAAATGGCAGCTACTCCTTCCGTGCCATGTTGATGTTGATGCACTGTTTGTTGAAACCGTGCCATTATTTTTTCACTAAAAAAGTATGTTTTTTTGTTTCCTTTTTCACCTAGTGTAGCATAAACTGATCTGATCTGTCCTCCTGATGATGCCAGAAAACCAAACCATTCGTAAATGGCGTGGCGTAATTAGCTGCTGACTAACACTAAATTGACTGGATGTCCTTTTTTTTCCCCAAACATGACTTATTTTTTGGACCTAAAATATCTGTCCAGGCAGGATTTCTAAAATTGTAAAAAGTCCAGTATATAGACTGTATATAAACAAACAAAAAGCCTGGTATTGTGTTTAAAATGGCCGCCCACCTGTCCCTGTGCTCCTTTTTGAAGTCTAATATACGGTCACCCTTACAAACAGTCTTTAACATAAAAGGGCAAAGCTGAAAAAGAGCTCTTTTGGAGTCACTTTGCAGAACAGCTGCATTGTGGGGGATAATATCCTCGGGCCATTTTTTTATATCCAGATCATAGGAAAATCTTCAAAAAACATGGGATTAACCTAAAACACGCCCCCCCCCCCCCCCCCCCATAAAAAAAGAATAAAATAAATAAAAAATTATTTAAAAAAAAAACCTATGGGAGCTCTTAGCGAGCTGAGAAGCCGGGCCTGTGGAGAAGCCAGCCTGTGGAGCTCTGGCGGGTTTGAGGAGTAGATGCGGTATTCATCGAGGTCTCCCTTGCCCAAGGCACAGCGGGCTACGTCTTCAGAACAGATCTTACAAAAGGAAAAAAATGCGACGCCTGAGCTGATTGCTGATCAGCCTCGGTTGCGCTCGCCCGCTGTGTGGTTTCTGCCCGTCTCTCTCTCTCTCTCTCTCTCTCGGAGTGGAAGGGAACAGGGATAATAAGGTAGACATGGCATAGAATCCTGAGAGTTCCACCAATCACAACGCATGTTGAAAGAAGAAACGGAACCTTCTTGGTGATCGGAGGATGCTTTTCAAGAGATTTCCAAGAGGCCTTTTCCACACTTAAAGACTATCGCCGGAATATATCAACCAATCGGAATTTACTTTATTCTATTTACGTACTCTGTGATTGGCGGAGAGCTTCTCTCTGGTTTCTAAGAGAAAAGGGAACAGGATGAGGAAACCGAATAAGTGGACCAGGCCTCTCTACTCCTGCACCCAGAGGTGGACAATCCAGCGGTCAGAAAGTCCTGCCATGTGTTTCTTCCACCAATGAGCTCAGTCAGCTGATTTCACTAATTAGTTCTACCTCCTGGCTGACTAATTGTGCTAATTTGCAAATGCAGGTGATTGGAACTAAATACTGGGGATGACTTTTACTCTTTTACCTGGATCGTCCGATCGTGAATATGTTCACCGAGAGTAGCAAATGGTGCATGTTGCCAGCAGGACTGCTCTGGGCACTTTCCCGCTTCACTAACATACTGGGGAGGTCTAATGTTCCCCAAATGGCAGAGTGAAAATGCGTAGTAACTAATCACACACACACACACACACACACACACACACACACACACACACACACACACACACACACACACACACACACACACACACACACACACACACACACACACACACACACACACACACACACACACACACACACACACACACACACAATACACTGCTACTCCACAGTGATTTGGATGCATAAAACTCACCACATAGCCCACAGTCAAGTCAAGTGTGAGGAAATGGAGTACAGCGTTATGGGACTGGCGGGTAGCTCACGCTGCAAAGAAACTGGCTCCAATGTGGGGATAGAGATCTTTGGCACCACAAACCCATGCTGATGCAGACATCATGACTTTTTGAGTAATTTGCATAATCTATTCAAGCTTTGCTCGCTATTATTTGCAGCGGAGGTATCATTCGACAGGCCAGCTGCAGCTGCTAAAACCGCTAAATAAGCTAAGAAGCTACGCTATCAAAGCTAATTGTAGCTAGAAAGCCATCTGATGGATGACTATCACAATCATCCAAACCTTTAATTATGCCTTAAAGGTTTAGTGGTTTCCTTTATTCCAACTGTTTCTTTCAAAATACTTCCTCCATCTGGCTTGTTTGGTATGAGTGGATTATTACTTATCGCTCTCGAAACAGTCAGTTAAAGTGACGGCATTAAAATGTTATAAGATATTTTTTTCCCCCCCAAAAAGCAAACTTTATATTTTGCCCCATAGCATGTTAGATATAGCTCCTATTACTTTCACTGATGGTTTTATTTTCATGAATTTCACATTTGCATACTACAAAGTCACTGGCTGGTGTCAGTATCATTATGTTTACTTGTGTTTCTGTGCTCAATTGCGGTGTGTTTCATAAGGAAATACGGGAAATGCATTGGAATGATTTTGCAGTAGTCAGCGTCCAGATAAGCCCCACAACATGCATGTTGTATATTCAGTGCTTCACGTAATTATTAACCAATTTTATTTATGATGTTTTCAAAACTTTGAACGAACAGAACAGCCATTACTTGTGCCCTGTGAGGACGAGGCATGCCTTGAGTTGTTTGTGCCTGGATGTAAATCGGCCTGATTAAAATGAGAAGTTTGTGCGAGCAAACACAAAGCATAATTGCACAAGTTTTCTGTCTCCAAGGCAATGTTTCCTAGCAATACAGGACGGGATGCTGGAGAGGCCAGTTTGTGCCTGATAGACAGTTGCAAAATAGTCAGAGAAAATAAATTAATCAGAGAAATGTCTCCAGAGAAAGCACAGAATCCAAAGCCAGGATTATATTTAGTGTTTTATTCTCGTGATAAGTACAAAAGGGAAAGTGAACATCTTCATAGTTGCATTGATATTGACTGAGAAGTTTAATTAATGATGAGTGATTGAGAACAGTTTGTGTTGCATGTATTTTCTACGGTATGCTGTGATGCTTCATTTATTGTTTTGTTGGACTGCTATCTTCTAAGGGCATGTATACACTTTAGAAAAAAAAAAAAAAATGTAATTTGACACCCACTCCGCTGAAATGGCAAACTCTTCATATCCATTATGTAGATCATTCAGCTGGGGATAGGTATCAGGGTTGACCATTATCAGGCATTTCCCGTCACCATGCAGCACCGATAGCATTGGCACGATCGTCAAAAAGCGGTCAGTCAGATTTAGTATTTTAATTTTCTCCCAGCAGCCAAATGTTTCAGTCCCATAGAGGTAGTTTAAGTGTTTCTATCTGGACATAAAACCAATGAGTGGTTAAGAGGGGGAGGAGCTTGCTGTTCGCATCTTTCTCTGCTTCCTAGGCAATACAGAAGGACCTTTAAAAAAAATGAAGTACGGTGCACGCATTGTCAGAAGGTCATGCAAATATTGCCGTGTGTTGTATCTGGGTCATCTTCATTTACCTCTATTTCTGAAAGTTACTGATGTCTGGGAAACCACTAACTGATTCGGTAACTATAGCGATGCAAATTGTGTCACCCTTGTGCTGTGGCAGAGGGCGACATCGTTGGGCCATCTTTATAAAAAGGCCGTTGGCTCCGGCAGCTCTCGCTCCGAAGCTGCCGCTCCTAGATAAACCGGTGGCGTATTGCTGCGCGTGCGGTTTTACAGGCGAACGGAGTGTGGGGTGAGTTTAATAGCGGTTTCATTGTGTAGCGCGTGTCTATTCGCTGTTGTCGCTGCAGAAGGAGAGGAAAACCACTGTGGATTTTTGAAGACATTAGCCGTGACAGGTGTCACGCTCCGAGCATAATAAGACGATAAATTGGTTGGGATGACTTTGACACCCTCGTTCCTTTCCTCAGAATGAGGCACATTAATGGTTAGGTTTAGTCATATCCCCACAGATTCCTTTAAACAAAATATACTAACATTTTATATTCACGCAGATTTGTTGGCTGAGAGTGATGAATGGCTGGCAATTGTTATCAGTGCCATAGACTCGCGCATCAAGGCTTCATCCGACGATGCGTTCCGGTTACATGAACAAAAAGGGCTATCGCTCCATCAATGTGCAGCTCGTATGTGATACGAAATGCGCGTTGCTCAATGTCGTGGCCCAGTGGTATGGTGGGACACCGCGACAGCTTCATTCTGAGAGGCAGCTAATTTGGCACTCGTTTGGAGAACGGCCCTGTGAGAGACGGCTGGCTTATTGGTAAGAATATATTAGTCAAATGACTTGTCCTTTGCCACCTCCCGTAGCTGTGGTGCTTTTATGCGCTGCTATGCTTCTCTTTGCCTCCAATTTAATGTTGATCCTTTTCTTTCTTTTTTAAACTACTTCAACAGTTTGTGTGACAGGTGATACTGCATTCACGGCACGTGTTATCTCCTACCAGGCCTTTTCACTTTACCAGTTCCTATGACACCGGTGCTGGCAATGCAATTATTTTTTGTCCTTTACTGAACATATGTTAATAAAACTGTCTGAATTATTCTTTACTTCGATTTTTCAGGGCCATTTTGAATTTGTTTGCACCTGTAAATTATATTTGCAACTTACTTCCATATATGGCGATTCATGGGCGTGAATTTATCCTAATCGCAAAATAATTTATGAACAAACGCACATGAACACGAACAAATATGTCTTTCCTCATGGTTCGATGAATCAAACAAATGCGTAAATTTCTCATACAAACTTGTTTTGTACTTAAATGCGCGCACATATTTAGCAACGTTTCTTGAGCGAGGCCCAATATTAATTATATGTCCAGAGATAATACAATTTTAATCAGGTGCTTTAAATTGGAAGGTATATGATATAGACGGTCAATCATTCTTTTACATATTTTTTATGACAGATCTTTGGTAATTGGAAGTAGGCAAGGCCAAGGAAAATAAGAGCAATATTATGTTCAAATAACATGCACTCATTCTAACATCCATTTATGCAAAACATGCTGTATTTTTCATAATCGGTGTTGGTAATTGGTGTTACTAGATATAAACCGCCTTTTTTTCCCAAACAAACTTGAGCTTTAAATCCGTGCATCTTGCAGACACACCTCGTTTTCAGCAAATCTCCACTCCGCCGCATATATTCTGAAGAGACACTTAAAACAGCGGATGAGTCAAATATCTGGATCAAAAATAGCTTAAGCTAAGCGGAATTTCGGGAGTAAGTGTCAATTGTGCTTGATTATGTCAACTCTCAAATCTGGCCCATAGAGAACAGATCCTGTTACTATTTAATTTAGTTGTTCTATTTTTTATTTGTTTATTAAAAATATTCTCATCACTGATTTAGTTTGGTCTGACATTAATTATTTGCCTGGCCCATAAAAGTGAATTGGCATTAACAATAACACCACCTTTTTGGGAGAGCTTGTGTTCAAGGTGTCCTGATAGTGTGCCGTTATATTCAATCCAGTTTTACCGTCGTGTTAAATGTGAGCAGCAGATTGAACGTACTTGCTGATTGGCGACTGATAGGCTGCTTCTGAATCCCTACTCAGTCACAAATGTAAAAATGAGGTATTTTTCTCCCAGATGTAGTGAATGTGGTTCAGCCATTGAGGGCAGGACTCTTTCTCAAACAAGGGTGAAGCCTGCTCCTTGATACTGTCTCAGCCTGTAGAATTTATTAAACCTCCCATCCAACCCTACATTTAATTATGGCAAGCTGCACATCTGAAACAGATGTCTGAAGCGGACCTTTACCTCACAAAAACAATAATGCCATTTCCAGGAAGGAAATGATTTGTGTCCTTCACTAGACACAAACTTCTGATGACCTTGCCAATGTATTTCCCCATAAAACTATCAGATGTAATGGATGATAGTCACATATGTGGGATTACATGCAGCAGACAGGTCGACGGGCGAGGAGGACACGTCTAATCAAAGGCTGTAACACGCTCTGTACACTGTGAAGGTGTAAGGGCGGGGTCTGTGTTTTGAGTTGTGTGGTGTGGTTGAGCTTCAGCCAGGAATTACGGTCACGACCTTCTTCTGCTGACATAAATTGGTCTGACGTGGACGTTTCCTTTCAAAGCCTGATATCTTATGCACTTGTGGCTGCACTTGTGGTTTCCCTCCTCAAGATCGTTCATAATGGCATTTATATGTGAGTACATGTCAAATTATTATATTTTTAACGTAGTATAAAAGTTACATAAAATAAATTAGTTACATAAAAATATAATTGTTTCTAAAAATATTACATAAAAATTACATAAAAAGTTACATAAAAATATATTGTATAAAACTATGTATTATTATTAATAATAATAATAATAATAATAATAATAATAATAATAATAGAAATTCATGCAGCGAAATCCCTGGGCGATTGAATCAATTATTAAGTCTACCCTTTGGCATCTAATTAAGATTCCCCTCTTTTTTTTAAAAAGCAGCACAAAGTCATTGGACAAAGTGGCCGCGTTTTTCTCAGGGTCAGTCTACTACATCAGTTCGATGGAGTTTCGGGGACCATTATGTCACGGAGGACAAAAGGGGCGAGACGCAGTTTTAATTAAAGCTGGCAGATTTACCTTCCAGGGAAGGGCGTAAAACGTCACGGGCCCCCGGTCTGATGGAGGCCGAAGAGCCGGCAGTAAAAATGACTTATGCCGGGGCCACGCCGGCTCTCATTTGCAAAAGATCCCTCTGAGGGATTGTGGGGGAAATGAGCGGTGGCATCGCTAGGCCGTGCCGTAACGAGGAGAAATAGCGGCGGGAGCGCGTCTCCCTGACGGACGGCTGGCACTCCGGGACGGCGCCAAGATGGCGTCTCTCCACCGCGCCGACAAATTAAGCGCGGTCCGACGCGTTCGCCGGGGCGTGAATAAAAAGGGGCGGGCGGGGTGACCATTGAAGCTGCCCCCCTCCCCCGCGCACACTCTCTCCAAAATGTCCAAAGCAAAGCTCACATTCCTTATCCTCAAATGCCCTCATCCACCCTGTGTGAAGCATTGACCGGCTTTCTTTGTCTTTTTCCCGCCTTTTGTCCGTCTTTTCGGAATCGCAGAATCAATCGTCTGGCCAGTGGAGCGGGAAGGACATACACTGCCCGGCCAAAAAGAAAGTCGCAGTTGCACCAGTCATGCATAGTGCCCACTGTACAAGCCTCTGGAGGCAGTGTTATGATCTGGGGTTGCTTCAATTGGTCAGGTCTAGGCTCAGCAACGTTATGCAGCAATAAAATGAAGTCAGCTGAGTACCTGAATGTACTGAATGACCAGGTTATCCCATCAATGGGCATATTCCAGGACGACAATGCCAAGATTCATCGGGCTCAAATTGTGAAAGAGTGGTTCAGGGAGCATGAGGAATCATTTTCACACATGAATTGGCCACCAGAGTCCTGACCTTAACCCCATTGAAAGTCTTTGGGATGTTCTGGAGAAGACTTCACGGAGTGGTTTGACTCTCCCGTCGTCAATACAAGATCTCGGCCAAAAATTAATGCAAGTCTGGACGGAAATAAATGCTGTGACGTTGCATAAGATTGTCGAAACAATGCCACGGCGAATGCGCGCCATAATCAAAGCTAAAGGAGGTCCAACAAAATATTACAGTGTGCGACTTTTTTTTTGGCCGGGCACTGTATATAATTCCCGTTGCCGTAGGACGCGGAGAAGAGGCGAGTCTCCTCCAGCACAAAGATGGCGTGTCTGATCTTCGGTTGATAATAAATAAATAAAAACGGTACCCCCCGTGCTGTCGGCGGAGATCCCTTGGCGCGCCGCGCCTGACGGAAGAAATACACGCCTGTCAGGAAAAACCCGGCCTACCCTCCTTTGATTGGTTTTGTGTTTGGTGAATAATTGCCGAGGCTTCTGTGACAGGCCCCGGCCGGTGACGGCTCTAATTGGGGGGGAATGAGGGTATGAAATGTCAAGTGCCGCTGTTGGCTGAAGGCACTCGAGAGCTGTCAATCTCCGGGAGTGGAAGCGCTTTTTTTTTGCCGCTACCCGCCGGCGAAAGCGAGGGCGAGAGCGGGAAATTGTTCCCTCGGCCGGTGTCAGCCGCCCCTCAGCCGGCCACGGCCGGTGAAAAGGACATGACAGAATTTCCCTCCAGGACCGAGGGGGGAAAAAAAAGAAAAAAGACTTTCAGATTTCCGTAGCTCTGCTTCAGCCCCTAATGCAATGCACGAGGTGATAATGGCATTTCTTACGGTTCCAAGCTGGACAGCCATTACATTCATTATTTGCCATTGCCATATGAACCTCCACGCTTGTTAAAAGCAATGTGTATTCATTCATATTTGTTTATATTGTTCTGACAGTGGAATTGCATTTTAATTATGAGATGCGTATTAATCGCGAATCATTATGAATATATTAGAGCGCGTGTAACTCTCTAACACCCTCGTTATTAAAATACAATTACAGACGGCCTGTTGCTATCACCTTGGGGGGCTCTGTTGGTGCTCACCACAGACTCTTTAACCCGGTTAAACCCTTAATCTTAGACATTGCCATTTCTCATCTGGTCTAAGTTAATAACTGACCAAGCCTGGGTGCCATAGGCTGGTGGACACGGCGGTCTTCAACTGCGATTACGTCAGCCTTGGGTTATCCCTACATTAGCTGCTTCTCAATCATTCCACGGAGCCTGGCAGGTTTTCGGTTTGTCCATGAGAGACGTGGCTCCCGATGCTAGCTCTCCTGTAGCACTGTGTGGCTCCCGTAGCCATATCCTCAAGGCGGAGTGCACACACTTTGGCTGCACTGCTCCGAGCAGGCGCAAGCATGCTAATCTGAAATGTAGAATTAAAAGTGTATTACGTAAGCAGGCGACCGTATTGGTTCCTCAGCAATTAATTTGTAATCAATGTCCCCTGTAGGGGACATGAATCTCTGATGTTAATCTCAAGAACAATATATTCAGCTATGCTGAAACCTACAATAAAGCCCATTGAGTAAAAATACAATTTATTAAAAATATTTTCACTGAACTATGTTTTTGTCATTCAAGACACTTGTATTATGTCAAAAAAAGTAAATTATTTAACCTTTATTGGTAACATGAATTAATACAGTAGTAAAATTTACAATTAACAATGTGTTTATTAAGGTTTATGAACGATAACTAAGATCAGCAAATACATTTCTAAATGATTAATTATGATTACAGTAACAAGTAAGTCATACTCTCAAAAAAGCCCACAAACAATGGAAAAAAAAGAGTTTGAATGCCATATTGCTTTCACGCTATTGGTTTATAGGTTGTGTAAATTTGGCCAGAGGCATTTCTGGAGGGGGGGGGGGGGGGGGAGTCAATACTACAATGTTACAAATTGCTCACATCCATCATGATAAACTATTTTCTTACCACATTTTCATAGAGGAGTGGCATTTTGTTGGGAAGAGACATATTAAGATGTTCACCGTATATATACATTAATAATTACATTACCACTTAATGAAATGGCTTAAGTGAACTGTACTCTTTATTAACCATTTATTAATTAATTGTTTACTTCTGTTAATTAACGTTTACTACTGTGTTCATTAATGTTAATTACTGTAGCCTTATTGTAAAGTGTTTAAAGTGTTTAAAGTGTAAAGTGTTTTTCTGCCAGCTCTCAGGAGGATGCACATTACTTTACTTAACTAGATGCTTGATACTTAGTTAAAGGTTGAGTGTTAATCACTCAATTTAATCTTGTTGTATTTACACAGCAGTTCAACTAGAGTTTTTGTGCAATTTCCTTTTTGACTTGAAAGTGAATGTCGCAGTTTAGTGTTACTTGTGACAGATGTGCTTGTTTTGCATTAACTTTATTTTACCCAAGTGTATATGATTATCAATGTGCAGTTTACTGCCAAAACATAAAACTACTAAAATAAAACAGGTGCTATTGCTTATGATTTGTGGCCTTTCTTTGTCAACAGTGTCCCAGCCTCTAAACAATTCACTGCGTAAGCGAAAATTTGCTACAGCAGATGTGACAGAATTTTGCTTTGAGAAGTCCATATGCTCCCAAGCTTCTTTGAAAAATAAACTCTTGGATCTATTTCAAATGAAACAAGCACAGACTGGTGAGAAACAATATAAATAAATGCTGAGATTCAAACAGAAATATAACGATCTATGGTGTAATCTTTTAACAATAATATGGAAACATGGGTTTCTTAACTACACTATGAACTAAATGTCTGTACAATGACCTAAACTGCAAATTCATGTCCCATTTAAGCATCGTCAAACATTCTTACTCTTTTTAAACCACAATATCTTGTTTTACATAGAAATACCTTTTATTTAGAAATTGTAACATACTTTTTTTCTCATTGCACAAGCTTCACATTAATATGATTACAAAGCATTATTAATGTTGAAATGATAATTAGGTTTATCAATGAACGAATGAGGCTTCATTAAAACATCGAGATTTGAACCAATAAAACAAGTCAATTTATATAGCCTCTATTAAGACTGTTTTTATAAAAGAAATTTGAAACAGATGTTTAATATCATTGTTGGTTGCTCTGGAGGTAAGTGTCTGTTAAATGATTAAATGTAAAATGAAAATAAATTAAAATCCAAGGATAAAATCTAATAGTACTGGGTTAGCCATTATTATGTTGGCAGTTTCTCAGTTAGACACAGATTGAATATTTAAAAACAGTGAAATGAATCAGTAAAGCCGGACAAATGTGATGCAGCTGCTACATTGGAAGCAACGTTAAAGCCTCTAATTGCTCTCGTGGGTTTCTTAGTCTTTAGAGCAGTCAACACTGTCAAAATTGAAAATTATTTTCCTGGAGTGATACATCTTTAACATGGCTCTGATCCCTGCATCCAGAGTTACTCGTCTTCTGTGGGTCTGGAGGACAGAGCAGTAAAGTATACCATGGCAGATCACACCCTGCGGAAGCCCGTTTATTCCCTGTTTCCTTTTGGACCTAAAATAACTGCTTCACAAATCCTTCTCCTCGGGTGGACAGCTGAACTGGCATTGTATTGCTCTCTCATATAGGAGGAGTCAGAGAACACTGGAGGCTCCTCACCTGGATCACAATTCACGTCAAAATATGTCCGCACACATTTAGGGCTGAGGAATCTTATCAAGCAAAGATTACACAAGCACTTAGCATAAAAAACCAAGGTGGAAAGGTTCATTTTAAGCTGTAATGATTTACATGAAGGCAACATATCTATGGTTGTTTGCACCAGATTCAACTAAAACAGAGTGTTGTTTGGACCAACGTCAACTCGATTCAGAGTGTTCAGTAGGAGGATGGTGGCACTCCGGTCTCACAACAGACCCAGTAATGACATGTTGACTACCGGAGTACAGTAGTAAAGGATTTGTTTAATTATACCTCTCTCCTTCTCATCTGATAATGAGTGCTCTGTCAGACAATGGCTGTCATGCATCACCCAGGTGGGTGCTGAACTCCGTCTCTGTCGCAACTTTGCTCCTCGCCTACCGAGTCGCAAAGGTGCGGAGGCCGATGGATTTGTGATCCTTGCGATTGGTATGGGAAGCCTTGAATTCCACGCGACCTCAGGTCTTTGCCTTAGGGTACTTAAACAAATGAGAATGGAAAAAAGGCTTTCGAAGAAGCGGACTTCGGCCCAAGCTTCCGATGCCAAGCCTTGCGGGTCCTTCGGCGTTCCTAGGACAGCCGGCGGGCGGGAACGGGGAAAATCGATGCGGAGGAGATAAGCGGCTGCTACTGCTTTTGGCAACTCTTTTTATTTGTCTTTTTTTTCCCTCTTGTTGTTACTGCTATCGCACCTCGACAAGAGCAGAGCCCAGCGTGCGGAACGCTACGAGCCATTTCTTCTTGTTCTCAATGGCATGTGACAGGACTGCATTTTGCCGGCGTGGCGGCGCGCTTTGAGGCCTGGGGACCGAACTGGAAGCACTCGTGTTACCGCGCGCTATAACGACAGAGGACACGCGTGTGAAGACACTGGCGCCTGGAGCCGTGCCGTCAGCAGTTGTTTTTAACTTTGACTCACGGTTAAATGCTTAAAAGTATCGGCTTTTTTATCCTCTTTATTTTACAGTTTGATGAGTTCAGCAGCTCTCCAAAATGTACTTACAAAGCTGCGTGAAGAAAACTACTGAACACATGTATTTTTAGGTTAAAATTCATGAGACACGCTGATTGAAGGGAGGCCTGGGAACTGTATTACCTCACTGTGCAATTAAGGAAGGATCTATTGAACCATGCTGCTCAAGCTTTATACATATCAGTGGCAAAGATGATAGATGGACGCTAGTCGTATACAAGCTGTACAAGATATGATGCCAATCTAACAAAGCCACTCACCTCAAGCAGCAATCAGAGTTTCCGGTGATGCAGTCTCACCCCCACAAAACAACTTCCGGCTATGGACATAATCTTCGCAATTTGAAACCGCCTCAGATCTCTGTTTGCACAAAGAACAAGGAATTATTTAGCAAGAGGCAAGAGCCAGACATATTACAAAATACCAAATTAATGTACAATATGAAATCTAGTCTTTTAGCATTCAAAGCCCAGTGTCATTTTTTGTAATTTCCTTAAACAAATCTGTATAAATTAGCTTGTATCTCTTCTAGTTCAAGAAAAGTCAATTGTATTAGCATTAAATTCATTACAAAACCCCGGAACCTTTTTTTTTATTTTTTATAACCCTGCATACATTATCTGGAGACAAATTATCTGGAATAATAGCATATAGACGGCAGCTTCAGTTCTGTGGGAAATGGGGACTCTTGATAATGGCTTAGCCTGGGTACAGTTTGACAGCATCTATCAAATCAGAATCAAAAGCCTTGGTCTACAATGAGATTGTTGACTAGGCTCTTATTGCGTGATACTGCTGAGTCTTATCCTGAGTCTATTGTAAGAGACAGTGGCAGTGGAAGTGAGTAGTAATCTTTCGGCTGGACACCATTGCGTTTGTTTTGTTCATTACAGCCTTGAGAAGTCCACTCAGGATTGTATGAAGGATATGAAATTTAACAGCGTATCTAAAACGGCCCACACACACACGACGGTGAGTCTGGCTTCATTCAAATTCTCCCCCACTAATTGTAATTGAGTGGGTGGTGCCATGGTTTCCACCTACACTGCTGTCCCGTCCGCGTAGCATTGCGCAGCTCGGATCTGCGGGCGCGTAGAATTTGTCAACCGCCCCCGAGTTAACGAGTGTAAACAAGCTCAATCAGCGTTACGTTTGTGACTTTTTTGTTTCCACTTTGTCTCCTATATCGCGGTGCGTTTGTTGTCTCGAACATTTTGAAAGAGAGCTTCTGAGGGGAATGTGAATGGTTGCTTTCACGGGGTGGGGGTTGGGGCCTTGTGAGTTGGGCAGCAGCGACCATATTGATGCCCTCTTTAGCCTGCCAATTGACGGGCAGGGGGCGCCGGGCACAGTTTTACTGGGGCACTGAGCATTATGAACACGCTGGCGGATCAGCCAACCGTGGCAGCGGGAAAACTACCGTCCTAGCGGAGATGATACAAAGTAGAGCTGATAGAAAGGCCTTAAAAATGCATCCGTCCATTTGGCTTGTGTGTGTCACCAAGCATGGCGCAGTCGGATGAAGATCACGGTCGGGGCCTTTTAAAAAAGAAGTTAAATTGATTTTCTGAAAGGATTTAACGCGATGTTCCCTCCTCTCAGACAGAGAGGACTGCAGTTGAGGCGATTCGTATCTTGAAGCAGTTTTGTTGTTTGCCTTTCACGGAATTATTAATAATCAGTGGCGGGCTGTTCTTTCATGTCTGTCCAATGCTCCGTCGGGGCTAGGACGTGCGGCTCGTGGATCATGTGTGCGGGGACGGCAGCGGTATTTGGAGACCGCTCTGGCACTCTGCCGCCTTGGCTACAGTTGACCCAAACTGTAACGGCTCCTTCTCAAAGAGGGAAGCAGACGGCAGCAACACCGCCTTCCTGTCGGTGCGCACAGCGAGAAGGATCCGCACAGCGAGAAGGATCCACACAGCGAGAAGGATCCGCACAGCGAGAAGGATCCACACAGCGAGAAGGATCCACACAGCGAGAAGGATCCACACAGCGAGAAGGATCCACACAGCGAGAAGGATCCACACAGCGAGAAGGATTCACACAGCGACAAAATACGAAGGACAAGGTAACCGAGAGGCTGAGCTCTCGTATAGTGCGGTGCGTTTGCAGGCCACCACTGCTAACTTGTGAATAACATACCCCCTCCCCCTTTGTGAAAAATATAGACTATTGAATAGGCAGAATGTTCTATTACCTCCAGCTTTTGATAAGTAACTTTGCTTAGAATGGTTTACTAGGTTTTGTTAAACTAGTTTTGTGAATAAGAACTAATACATGCACTTATTTGTAGGTCAAAATAGAGGAAAAATGAGGATCTAATCTGGGAGTTCAATGAAAGCATTGACCAGTCAGTTCTGATTACATATTATAAACCTCTTGACAACATTGTTTTCGCTCCGTGATATATTCCAGTGAGCAAAAAGCCAGAATCTAGACGTTTAGAGGGGTGGAAATCTAGGTCGAGAGACATTTTAACATAAACGGACCAGGTTAACCCCAATATAGCTCATGTTTTAACTGGATATAGCCTGGCTACGTCCTAGTCAGTTAGAAAACATTCCCTTTCAATCAAATGTAGCCGGGCCGTTTCACCAGAGCGCTTAGAGAACGTTGCCCCGACGTTTCATCACAAACATGCTCACTGTTATTATGGCTTTCAGTCTGGAGTCCGAGGGAGAGAAATGGGTTGGCAGTTTAATTCTTTAGAACCTTGCAGGAAGCGCTGTGTGATATTGAATAACAATTGTATCCCCCCCCCCCCCCTCCATGGCGGGTCATTTTATTGAACGCCTTCTTGAAAATAAATGGAGGATTTGAGTCATCGTCCCTTGGTTGAGATGAAAAAATGGTGTTACGTTTCTGAAGGAAAATGGTAATCCTCAGTCCATAAGTGTCTGTGGCGTATTGCATATGATACACTGCTTGATCGGACTGTGCTGGGAGAAGCATGAGCAAACTAAAGATGCTGACAAAATTATGAAAAGCATTGGGCACAACCCTCCTTGTTAATGGTCAGAGGATTTATTATAAATGGCAAAATTTCACAGTAACTCCCAAAGGCAGACAAAGAAAATAGAAAATGGCGTCTAATTTTGAAAGCACTTATACAGCATATTGTGTTCTCCTGAAATTTTTGAATCTCAACATTTATTTGGGTAAAATAGACGGCAGCCTTGATGTACTTTATCCAAGAAGAGTAATGCGCGTCCTTCACAAAGATGAATTGAGTTATTAGGCAGAGCGAAGGGTAATAGGTTTAGGCAGCTGTGTATTTTGAAGTTTGCGGGAGAGGAGTGCTTAGCCACGTAGAACTGCCAGCGAAAGAACTTCACCCTCGTTCTACTGGGGCCGAGACTTCTGTGCTTCAGTGCACTCTCAGAGCCAATTAAATCGCCCGCAGGTCATTCAGTAACGCAACCTTGGTGTTTAGGAGAAGCTAAAGAGGGAATGATGCTATACCAAAGCGTAATATTTCCATTGAACACAGATAAAAACATCAAACATTGAAGAAAGCAAATTGAATTCTGTGTTAATTAAGTATTGGCCCAATTAGTTTGGTTTTGTTTTTTATTTTTCCTTCTTAAAGGTATATAGCGTTATTGGGTTCTCTTACGGTATTGATCCTTAATTTCCTCAGCGAGCTGTTAAAGGCCCTACCTTGTCCAGTAATGGGTAATGTTTCGTGTCATTAGCGCTTTAAGTCAATTTGTTTCTGTGACAGAACAGTGCATAATGGAACATTCTGGAAAGCCTGTGAATACCGGTGAATTATCTTCTACTATTTATTTTTCCTCACTGGTTTTGATATGCTCAAGTGTGCTTCTTTATTCGCCATTGTTCCAACTGCACCCCATGTAAGGGTAAGGAACACATCTGTGGAAGCATATTCACTCCTCTCCGGCATTCGCCTCTGAGCCAAATAAATAATCAAAAAAGATTAAATAAACAGTCTATTTTAAAGCAAATAAAACACATCACATTGTACATAATACACAGTCCCCAACAAAACACATGTAAAAATGTATTTTTGTAGTACGTCCTTCTGTGTTGTCTTTGGATAGTTTTGCGTAGGTACCTGAAGAGTAGGCACTACTGCTTCCTTAACCTGTCATCTGACTCACCTTTTTTTCTTCTTCTTCTTTAAATACCTCTAATGTTGAACCCTACATATTGTGCATTGTTTTTCATTTCACCGGTAAATACATCCTTCATTATAACCGAGTGCTGACCTTGTAGAAAATGTAAGGACATAAATACATCATCGCTTTCGCAGTCAGTATAGACTGAAATGCTGAACTGGGCCTGCACAAATTGTAATGCACTCTGTCAAGGCAATGTGCTTAGGAGAGCGCTGCTTTTTGAAAAATAGGATCACAGCGCCGTATGCTCTTGAAGAGCACTCTGGGGGATTAGCAATACAATGCCCGTAACAGGAGGCCCAAATGCAGTCCTCTGTACTGCTATTGTTCTTCAAAATGGAGAACTCCGGTGCAAATGGCCTGTCAGTGAGGCATTGACTCCATAACTTTAATGTGCTGTGTGTGTCGCTCCTTGTCCAAGGGCTATTCTTTAATTGAGCCTCCGTATCAATAAATTAAATTGAGTGAAAGAAAGAGAAAAAATCTGTATATGCCAGACGTAACGTGTGGTTCCTTTTTTTGTTGTGCATGTGTCAGGGGATTTAATACGACGTAGCCAGTGGCCTTGCCTTCTGAAGGAGACTCTTGCTGTGGTAGATTGAAGAACTCTAGATGCCATCAGAGCAGAAATATAATAACATTTCATGTGGTGCATTTTTTTTAACCATTCAGTCTATTTGATGTATATGAGCTTAGTTTGCTAAAGGCAGTTTGATTCACTTACCAATCTGTGTTATGCGTAGACAAATGCCAACACTTTATTGTGAGTCAAAGTTAGGGACAATTCATTATTGGGTAACACTTTATTTCAAGGTTCCATTATAAATAATTTGTAAACCATTAGTAAATGATCTATTAACCATTTATAAAGTGTTTTCTTATGTCTTATTATAATAACTCATATTTGTAAAGCATTAGTTAATAGCTCATATGTGTGAAATCATGCATATGATGCAGTCATAAACTCAACTGCACCACCTAAACTAAAGTGGCCACGGTATTATGTATTCATATGAATTAAGTACAGATAAGTTAATAAGACATAATAACTCACCAATTATTGTAACTATATTGAGCTACAAGTATTATTAATTTATTATTAGTACGTAATAAAATTGAATTCCATTGTATATTCAATGTTGAAGATGACATTGTACAGCATGCCAGGTTAATTTACCAATTGCACAAAAAGGTATATTATAATATAAAATATAAATGGCAGTATATTAGAAATTGTTAGGATATAGTTAATTGCTTAAACAGTATCTCATCTGAACTTTTTATAAAAACCAATTTGCTCCCTTGTTCATAGCTCAAAGAGAGCCCTGCTATTATATAAATACATTTTTCTACATCGTATTACCAAAATGACAATAGTATCGCCTACCATTCACAAAACAACCTGTGAAATTATAGGCCCATATACGTATCACTGAAGAGAATCAGATAAAGCAAGATGGAGTGTTTAAAGACGACACTATTTCCATTACTTTCCCATTATTATTATTTTTTTCAATTTACATAACAATGCTCTTCCGCCACTCCGGCGAAGTTCTATTAGCGGGCCAGCCGCTGGTTACCCGCGTAAATGTGAGTTACTTCGTCTTCGCTTGCCAGAGCGGCAAAGGCGTGAATACGTTTGTTCTCTGCCTGTCTTTGTTTCAGAATTATGAAGGCCATTGCGAGCCAGTAACGCTCATCAACGTAGCGGCCGCCTGCCAGAGACAGATTGCCCCCTCGCTCCGAAGTTGGGCGAGCGGATCGCGGAAGCACCCAGAAATTCATGGGTGGCGGTCCAGGCGGGCCTTGATAAATGGCCTAGTCTGGCTTGACAACGCTCCATGCCTCCGAAGTTAAGTGTGCAGATGCGGCCGGCGATAAATCCCGTGAAATGGCCGCCCTGGATTCCTTTCCCCGCTCTGCGCCGCTTTGAGGTTCTTCCCGCCATTAGACGTACTTGGTCAGCCGACGGTTATGATCTGTTGTCAACGACCGCAGAGGGTCCCAAGTGAAAATACAGAACCTTTTTTTCCCCCCGTATCCAACTGCACCTCTAATGGTGCTTGTCTTTTTGAAGTACCTACATACCTGGCGCGGAGAGTTTATTTCACATCCCAGCTGTGGCCAGCCGGCAGGAAAAAAAAGCGAAAGCTGGAATTACAGCGCTCGCATCTTCTCGCTGTGCGTGTAATGCCGTTGCCCTTAGCGATACCGTTGTGTTACCTCTTGGAGCGGGGAGTGCATTTACTCTCATCATCTCCTAATGATGTTTCAAGTTTGATTAAAATCCATTGCCTTGTTTTTAATTACTTAAAGTAATTTCCTTGCAAAGAAGAACGAAAAAAAAAAACCCTGCCTTTTTTTCAGAACCATGGCTCGATTACAGTTGAAATCTACTGTGACACAGAATGTTGTATGGTGTGCGGTTGGAGAAAGTAGATTTTATGAATTTTGATTATGTGCCTGCACAGTATTTTCTTTTTTTCCCCCACTACATCTATGAACATTCAACAAACTCAGCTGCATCAGGTATATTGTACAAAAATGCTCAACACAGATTTACAGTATGCCTATAATTTAATATATTCCACCTTTAATTTTATGAAGCTATATACTGTATTTATTTACAATGATTGTATATATGCCATGCTGGACTCATTAATGCAGTACAATTGATCTTCTGAAATAAGTCCACCCAACAAATAACTTTAAAGCCATGGCAACAGCGGTGCTCAATATTTTCAGTGTTAAAACAATCGTATCAGAGTGCGTTTTAGTTTGATTGAGTAAATGTCACCCGCAGTGATTGGCCTGGTCCCCCTTGCAAAGGAGATGACAATCTCAATGTGGCTCTCTCCTGAATCTATGCATCCATCCATCCATTATCTAAACATTATCTATCCTGGTCAGGGTAATGGGGGTTAAGCTGGAGCCTATCCCAGCATGCACTGAGCGAGAGGCAGGTCGTCAATCCATCGCAGGGCACACCCTACATTCACTCACACACTCATGCCTACGGCAATTCAGAGCCTCCAAGTAACCCAACTGGCACGTCTTCGGACTGTGGGAGGAAACCGGAGTACCCGGAGGAAACCCACACGGACCCGGGGAGAACATGCAAACTCCACGCAGAAAGGCCCTCGGCCGGGATTCGGTACGTTTTTGCTGTGAGGCGACGGTGCTATCCACCGCACCACAGCGCCAGAATGAATAAACAAATAAATTTTCGGGTTTGCTGAACTTTTCATTGGGAAAAGGTCAGCACAGGTTAGGATGGGGTTGTGTTCTCCCCATTGGTCACGTTCACACATGCGATAGCGGCGTCTATTTCTGGGGGTTTCATCATTTCGGGGGTACCACCTACTGGAACATCTAGTCAATCACCCGCCTAATCGCTAGCCTTCTGCCGGCGTGGCATCGCCACGCTGGAAGCACCCAGCAGATTGCCCGTAATGAATTAAACATCAACCGCATATGCTGATGTGCAACCCACTCAATATGTCTTCCTGTAATTATCAGGTTGCCGGTTGTAGAGATTATTAATACTCCTCCACTCCAGCGGTCCTGCATTGGAAATCGTTCGCGGCCTGATCGCTGTACTGCTGCAAAAACGACCGGTTTTAAAGATGTTCTGTTATCGACGCGATGCTAGGGTCTTCCGTGGAGTTCCACCGCCTGCTGTATCTTGTCTGCTACAATGAACTGTGTGGCGCGAAACACTTTCTGCTTTCTATATACTACAAATCAACAGTATTCCCATTAGCATAATCAATGCACAAGTGAGGGATGGCAGCAAAAGGTACAGAGTTTAAATACTCCGGGTGCTCCGGTTTCCTCCCACAGTCCAAAGACATGCAGGTTAGACTAATTGGAGACTCTAAATTGCCCGTAGGCATGAGTATGTACGTGAATGGTGTATGTGCCCTACGATGGATTGGCGACCTGTCTGGGGTTGTGTTCCTACCTCTCGCCCCATTGCATGCTGGGATGGGCTTCAGCCCCCCGAGATCCTGGCCTGGGTGGGCGGGTTAGATAATGGATGGATTCACAAGTGTGTATGATATTAAAGTTAAAGCTCCTGAGGATGATGGCCAGACTATTTTGATATCTATGGTGGTCTTGAGCAATAAACATGTATGGACTTAGGAAAATAACACTGATAAATATATGTGTGAGAAATATTTACAGTGTATATGGTGTAATATGATATGTTCATGAATACAATGCCAACATATGAAGTGACACAATGCAACTGTTCTCATATGAGAACTGTTATCTGTGGCAAGAATAGTGCAATGGTGCCACAATCTGAAATCCGAATTTCATATCTAACAGACTGGGTATTCATTAGTGAAATACACTCTTTATTATTTTATTTTTTTTAAACTACGGTTGCTATTTTTGCTAGTATAAACCAGTGGCTGGTACACATTTGAAGCTCGCGGAAGATGAATAGGTAATAATCCCAATGTTCTCTTACAATGCCGGCCCTCATTCAATCTCAGTACTTTTTAATGGGGGAAATAGTCTTCTAATTTATAGTTCTGTTTTTAATGGGTTGTCCGCGCAGTAATTTAAATCACAGTTGTGTGAAGTGATTGCTTTGTCTGGGCAGAGCTGTTTTTCAGATGCCAAAGACAATGGTCCTTGGGAGAGATGGCTCGTGCTCTGTTGATTAAGATAAGGTTTCTCGTCTGACAGGCCATTGTTCCATCGCTTCACAATAAGCCGTTTCTTTAGTTCAGAAAGAGTAATATTTGTGGACTTCCTACTGCAGAACGACACTGTATAGTGTTATATATCTAAAGTGGAAACCGGGGTCCCAGTCTCTTTCACACTAAAGAGTGAGGGGTGGGTGGCCATTGAAGTTTTTAGGCCTGAAAACAGTTGACAGTTGCTGCTGTTGGCAACTGCTATTTCATGCAAGTTGGCAGTTTGTGAAATAGTGGCGTCTTCTTGAGGACTCTAATTCATCTGGTGATGAGCGGACGCTTCTCGCCTCAAGCCGTGATTTAATTTGTGGTACCTGTTAGAAGTGGAGGTAATGGCGTGTGTGCATGTGTGTGCGAGCGTGTGCGCGCCTGTGTGTGTGTGTGTGTGTGTGTGTGTGTGTGTGTTTGTGCATCTGCGGGAGTCTTGAGTTTCTGGTTCCTCTGCCATCTCAGAGGCAGCGCTCGAGAGAGGACGCCACGGGCCTCTCTAATTACTCTTCATAGGGGCTCTTATTGATTTGCACTTCAGTGGAAGGCAAAAGGGTTGAGCCTTTCGGGAGCGTGACGGTGGCCTAACACCGCTCTCCCCCCCTCCGTCCATCCAAAACTGGGCGCATGCCATCGACCCGCCTGCATTTACGGACAGTGGGACGACACCCCTTTATCGCTAGGATGTTTTTTTGTTTTTTTACCGCGGATAACGCATAAACGGGAGGCAGTCGCACGATGCTGAGGCAATTAAAAGATGGCGGCGCGCGGGCCGCTGCAGTGCGATGGCGTGACGCTCTGGGGGTTTGTTTTCATGTGATCGAGCTTCTCCAGACTGCATGTTGCGCTGTACTAGGGTCGTAAAGATTTTCGCAAGCATCCCGCCGTGCTGGAGTGGAACAGCCTTTGAAGCGAACGTAGAGGTAATGGAAACCGTTGGACTGTCTGAGAAAGTTATGGCTGAGTGTGCTCTGCAGGGTCATGTGAGGGTGAAGAGGCTCGGCTTCCTCCGCCTTCTTACCCACAAGGCTCAGCTCTGAGCCCACGCCTGCACAAGAAGTACTCCCTGTCAAAGCATAACAATGATTGCCTTACCTTTCCTACATGTGTTATGTCGCTTTTAGATGTGGACTCAATCAACACTTGCCCTAAACCAAGGGTGTCCAACCATATCTGAAGCACTGCGACATCTGGTTCAACTAACTAACTAATCATGGTCCTCAGCCCGGGCCTTAGAACTGGGATGAAACAAATTGTGCTGGTGATCACGGACCGGGGGGTGTTGTGGTTGGGTTGGAGTGAATTGCGATCACGGCCCAAAAGTGGCCCGGCAGCTCTAAAAGGGGACCAGCCCATCTGGTGGCCAGATGGTCAGTCCGACTGTATTCACCCCTGCCTTAATCTTTGACATAAATGTAAATTCTAGTGTTAGTTTTCTGTTTGTATTTTTCTTCAATCGCAAGGTTTGCCAATTTTATTTCTGTGTTGGTGAAGATGTTGGTGAAGATCAACACTTGGATTCAACTATGGGTCTGACACTAACGCTATCACTGACACTCACCAACACACTGAATGCGAACATTCATAGGACATTCTTTACGCCTGCACCAGATGCCATGTAATAAGCTTAATGACAAGAGATTCTCTGAAATTCATAATGACTAATGTTTATTATTCATAAGAGTTGCTGAATTATTTATGGTGTATGTATAAATGATGTGCCTTGCGATTGATACCAAAATTGCTTCCAATTTGGGGTTCTGCTGAAGTTTTTACGATGACTGCTTTCCACTGGCATATCCTACACCGTAAATGGCACAGGAATTAATCCCCCAAATGGGTTAGTTCAATTTTCTCTTGACAGACTACATTAAATCATTTAATTAACATTATGTGCGTTATGTATTCCTTTAATTATATCATGCATATGTTCATAAATTCATAGGCTACATTTTAAAAATGGTTTTAAATATTGTACTTTTTTTAGACTGAAAGATGGTTATACTTAGGGGGGACATCGTCTATTGAGCAAATACATATTCCATCATGTAGACAAACAGTACATTTATATGCGTGAGCTTTGGGGTATTTTTGGTAAACCCCTGAAATCCCTTTTCTTTCAAAATCAAGGCAACTGCATTGCTAAGCTCGTATCAAAATGTATTGCCTAGTAACATTCTTATTAACAGAGATGTCTTTGGTATGCATACTGATGCTTCGCATGGTAATTAATTTGTCATTAACAATCAGTCAATCATGCCATAAAGCAAATTTAATTTGGATTAGCACCATTCACAGCAGAACTGTCACAGCTAATCTCCGATCCAATCCTTCCTTGGCCACTAGTCTCTCATTAGAGAAGACCACCAGCTTGTTGGCATCTCAAATTAATTTAGCCCAATTTCTTTTTATTTATGGTAGATCTGATTCGGTAAATCTCCAATAAAAAGGCTTCTTGTAATATGCCGCTTGTTTTCCACAAGCTATTGTGTGTCCCTGCCAATAAGGCATACGCAGAAGAGGAGAATATGTAAAACATTACATCTCAAGGTTTGACCTCCATGTTGTTCATCCTTGCCTTATTACTTCAGTGTAGGTGTAAATAGGTGTGAATTATTCACACCATTCTGCATCTGTTGAAACACACATTTAAAATACACATACACAAAAAAAAGCATGTTCATGGCACTCCATGTTCGTTTTTGAATAAAGATGCATATTTTATTCATTTTATCCAGTAAAACTAGTAATTATTTAGTTGCTCAGTATGATATCGCCCTCTAATACAATATTATGATTAATAATGAAACAATTATAAACTGTAAATTATATATTAGGCTGCTGTGACAAATTATATTAAGCTTAAAATTATCTTTGGAAAAGGCTGCCATTGAACCATTGCATTTGTTTTTGTGGTCTCAAAGGTTTAAGTTTAAATAGTCTCAATCTTCCTCACTCACATAGATAGGTACAACAGGTTGAAAGCAGCTCACTTATATGACTGTCAGTTGTAAACATGCTGGAGGAAACTGCAGAACTTTATTAAAAATCACTGTCTCTACCGAAACAAATATGCTTTTGACCCAAGTGAATTATCAGGATAGAGTTTGTCCCCTTTAGGCGACGTTGTAGTCATGGATAACCTTTGGATAACAAGGTCTCTATTCTAGAACCAAACGCTTGTCTGAGATTTGAACTGTTACACGGTTCTCTTGGGTTTTGCGTTCAAACAGAACTGCCTGTGGCTCAACGTGTTGCAACGCTGCTCCGCTGCATTACGGTAGCCTTTCAGGTGCGTTCTAATGAAACACCTCCAACTAAATGTGAAACAAAGCCGTTTTAATTTTTGTTTTAGCTGAGCTCTGCTCCAGTCATGGTTTGCTGCATTGTGTGTCTACATCTATGCTTGATTGGGGCTTTATGTTTTAGATGACTGGGTACAATGTGGGTGGACTCTAATGAATGGGACCCCTTTCAGGCACTGGCAGGAGTGGAATCAGCAATAAGAGTCGGCAGTGCTCTTAGACAGTTCTTTCTCCCAGAATCCTCTGGGACTCTATCTGGGTCCAAGCAACAATAAATAACCTACGAGTGTATTTCTTATTTTTTTCCTGTTTAGAGTGCTAGCTTATGAGTAGGACTTCCTTATCCTGGGTGACCTGTGTGTTTTGTTACCGTTGGCTTAGTATCCACCTGTTTCCTGTTGTTGTTTTTTTTCCACATTGTCATTTATCTTATTTATTCTGGGAAGAACCTAAAAAACTACTATACTGGAGAAGTTGGTTTAATTTGACTGTCAAAGGCCAACTCTGCCTACTCTAGTTGAGATATCTATGGATCCAATATGTCACTTTCCCTCCACTAGTCAACGCCTTTCATCCATGTGGTATATTTAAACCTTTATCTCTAATACAAACGTTTTGGTATTTGGCTTCAGAGAGAGAGAGAGAGAGAGAGAGAAAAAAAAAACATTTATTTAGTTCTGTTTTAAGTATGCTATTTCTTCTGCAGAATTCTGCTTTGCATCTCATCAAAATTTGAGATAGAGTTTGAGAATCCATTTTGATTTTCATTATAGAACCTTGTTTTATGTTTGGGTAAAGTCGCGTGATTTGCATAATACTGGCTAGCCAGCTACTCTCAGTTTTATCGTTATATATAATGCATGTAAAATGCATCCTCGAACTTGAACAGAAAGGGTTATTAAAAATACAATTCAATACCACAGTCAAATATTATGATCCTTGACTTCACTTGTAAAAGGCTATAAAATGAACTCAGTGCTCAATCTCTTGCATGTTGCATAATTATCTAGTACAGCGATGCTGCATTAGAAAACGGTGGACTATCGTTACAATATAAGCCAAGATGTACGCATAGGTGTTAAACAGAAGCAAATTAGCTTCAATTTGTATTTTTACACAGTACCCATACTTTTCCGTCAGAGCAAAGTACACCCCGTGAGACTTCACAGAACAATGCGAAGACGGTGCATTGAATCATGAACTTTACACACACAGGCTGCTCGTTCTCTCCCTGGTGAAAATCTGGATGCGTGTTACCTCCCTCGGCTCAGTTTTTGTCTTTGTTTTTTGCTTTTTTTGTGCAGACTTATTCTTGTAAAACTATTGTGCTTCCCCCAAAGGGAAGTAAAAAGTTCCAAACTTTAAGCCTTACTAATTAGGAATGCTTAAAAAACCCCAGAAAAAACCCCAATCCTAGGCAGTTCTTAAACAAAATCTCAAACTGTGAGACATCCATCCCATTTTAACGTTTTGTCCCTGTTGGTTAATTCCCATCTTCACCATTGACGACTACTGAAAGGGCAACGTTGTGTGGTATCCCCTGCCTTTTCTAACTCCAATAAGAACATTTTAATGCGCTTCTTAGCTTTGGTCCACATACCTGCCCTACTTCTCTCTACATTGGAAGGGCAGGTGAAATGACAGAGAGCACACCTGGTCTCTTGCCTTGCTGATTACATCACACAGACCTCCATATAACTAAAGCACCTTTTACCTGGGAAGTGTGTCGGCGAGTAGCGCAAGCTACTTGTTACTTATTAACAATTAATTACCAGAGGTGTAAAACCCAGAGGTCAGAAAGTACAAGTCCTGCCATGAACTCAACCAACTGATTTCACTAATTACTTCTAGCTCCTGGCTGAAGAATTCAGCTAATTAGAAAATCCAGCTGATTGGAAACAAATACTGGAGAGGAGTTTTACCTTCTGAACCCGGATTTTACACCTCTGTAAAATGGTTAGGGAACTGGGCTTGTAACCTAAGGTTTGCAGGTTTGTAGTTAACCTGAATTATATACTGTATAGTTTTATATATAGCTGTGTAAATAGATAATCTGTGGAAGTGGGATAAGATCATCTGCTAAATGCCTGTAATCAGATGATGGAGAATCCGGGTTCAGGAAGTAAAAGTCCTCCCCAGTGTTTTGCTCCAATCACCAGACTTTGCTAATTGGCACGATTCTTCAGCCAGGAGGTAGAACTAATTAGCGAAATCAGCCGGCTGAGTCTATGGGTGGAAGAAACACATGGCAGGACTTTTACATTCTGACCCCTGGATTTTCCACCTCTGCATGTTATATAAGGAATCCGCATATGGAACTGTGAAAACAACATCCAAATGACCACATGTGCAGGGTGCTGTTCTGTTAAACATGGCTTTCAAGTGCAGCCATGACTTATGCATGCGGGTGGACAGCTTATTACAAATGACACTGGTACACCTTCATTTTGATAACAGAGCACAGAGGTTGGAATTATCCCAGAGTCCTCTATTCCTGCGGGGCGTAACTGGCACAGTGGACCCCCTGATCCGAGGGGCCGGTCCATCAGCCGTGATTTCACCGTAACGGTCACAGACTTTAATCTCCCGTCCCTAGTCTCCCAAGAACGTTACCGCGGGTCTCTGCTTTTTAAGACACGAGAGAGGAGAAGGCCGCTCGCATGCAATTTCCTGGTTTTATAGAAGCTTCTGGAGAGTAATGCCAGCTCAGCACTTCTGTCCCCTTGATAGATTCTGCTAATGTAGGAGGATCGGGAGCGGTGGGGAAGGGCGGAGGTGTTGACGGGAAGGCAGAAGGAGGCCAGCTAGAAAGCAGCGGGTGAAGATGAGGTCAAGGGTTGTCCCTTCCAAAAACAAAAAAAAGCCCTCCCCAGCGTATTCTCTTTGGACCATTTTCTGCAGCTGAAGCTCGTAAAGCCATATCATATTTCACATTCACAAAATGTGTTTGTTTAAGCAATGCGAACCGAGAGTACAGTCTGCGTTCAGGGTATGGCCTGACAGGTCTCCTCTTCCCCTTATAATTAATTTCTGTACTTACATTGCAATATGCCCTCCTTCATTATTTTCATTGTGTTTTGTTATGGAGTAAGAGCAAGATGTGTTTTTCCTCAAAAAAAACAAAAAACATGCTCCTCCGCTATGATTCCTTGCATCTCAAAGTGTGTGCTGACAGGTGTGTGCTGACAGGCGGGGGATTTGCTGTGAGGAGAAATGCCAACGCTGAAGAAGCTTCGGCTATTGACCTTTTTGTGAATAAAAAAACAAGTAGTCGCCGTCGACTTGGCTCGTGCTGTCAGCGAACTGCGAGCTCGCGAGGGCCGAATCGCTGATATGGCTCAACACCTACAAGAGCTTGCGTTTGAAGTAGAATTTAATCTCTGAGACATGGGAAGAAAGCGAACGCGATTCCCACCAGTGGGGAATCAATATCGGCTTGCGCAAGGCTGGAAAGATTACCTAAAAAATTTTTTTTTTTTCTCTCTCTCTCTCTCTCTCTCCATACCCGTCTTTCTTCCTCCGGACGATGCCATTCCAAATAGCAGTGGGCGCAAAACCTTTTCAATTCGTTTTTGACGGACAGTTGAACACGTTGGATATTTCAAGCAAAGCTTCTGAGGTCTTCTTTCTTTACTGAAAGACATCAAGCCAAATCCTTTGCAGAATTCCCAACCTAGAAACGAGCAACTGAACAGTATATACTGTATGTGGGAAAGCCTAGTAAATGTCATAAATACATCACCATAACACTATAGTGCAGATAATGTGAGGGTCATGGCTGGATACGAAATTGGGTTACACGTAACCTGTGAGTCTCATTGACCCAAATATCATTATCTTGCGTTAGGATCACTTTGTGGTAACTGTTTTTTTTTCCATCTCGGTTTGATAAGTCAATTCAAAGTCTTAGCCCATGAAAGCCGATTACATGCTGCAGGGTCTAACAGCGAAGAAGCCATTATTATCTAGTTAAGAGCAATAACGGATGTTTTATTCATGATGGACCCCGTTCAGAAAGTTATTTAGTGGCAGAGCCAACATAATGTGATACCGTTGTGCACTTAATTAATTTATTCATATTTATTTTTCAAGTATATTTTCCCATCTAATCACGTGTGTCCTCTACTGGTGAGCTGCATATTCTTTCACATTTATAAGTCTGGATTATCCACATTCATGCAATAATTTAAAGAGACTACAAGCACTTTATTTTTTATTTTTTTTTACCTCACAAAGACTTTGGCTATTTCAACAATCCCCAAAATTCACAGCAGTGTTAATATACTTGATACAATGCCAATGACAATGCCACACACCACAACAATTCAAAGCAGTGTTTGTGAATGAAGACTAAGAAACAGTCGCATCTATTCTGTAAATCAAGGTTAGGAGCAGATGCTGACTGACTGCAGGCCATCTGGTGGCCAGTACCGCCGTAGCTCTCAACTGGAAGAATAATAACATTAAATGCAGCGTGACCAGCGTCACCTGTAAAGGTGAGTGGGTACCTAATGGAACTAATCCCACAGTTTTAAACTCCGATTTGCATTGGCTCCAATCCGCCTCCCACCCCATCTCTATCTCGTTCTTTTGACGGTTACACGACGCTATTCTTTTTCATATGACACTACAGTATGTCCAGACGGAGGAGGGGAGGTAGGTGCTGGGAGTCAACCAACAGACTGCATGAAAAGCTGGGCTGTAGCGTTTACAGGGCGGACGCTACAGCACACAAATCTGAAAACGGACCATATCTGGCCATTTGCAGATGCGTGCCTGCCGTCAGAAAACAGACATTTTCTTGTGCTTGTGTTCTTGTCCAGAAACTTGCCGTAAATGACCAGACGTGGCCGTACAATTCTCCTTTTTGTGAATATCCAGAAATCCTTGATCACAAACGTGGCCCGGGATTGTGCAGAAGTTTTCGTGTTGGCGCAGGAAACTAGCGCTCACGACCGACAAATTTCACCGAGACTTAACCGGTCGGGTATCTTCCAGAAACTCCTCTTTTCATGCAGTGACATTTGTCCTTACTGTTTTTTTTTACAACTGAAATTGATTTACAACTGAAATTCAAGCTTCGGCTTTAATATTCACTAGCATAGTTTGAGGAGTCCGGTAATCACCAAAATGAACTTGAGCAATGCACAAGCTTGCCCAACTGTGTTTGGGAAGGAAAAACATGCATGTGCTTGCATTTTTTAAGGACAAATTGTAAGTTATGGACAAATATTAATGAAATCCCGGACCATCAGTCTTATGGCAGAAGCACTGTGTTAGCGTGACGTGTCCGTCTTATTGTTATTCTCCTCGAGTAGAAATAAGAGAGACGTGGTGGCCATTTTGTTTTTTTGTTGGCATGCTTAACCACAGGGTCTGACGAGAACAATGAGAACATACTTACAGAAAACGGTTGGATGGTTCTGTGGTACACTATTGTTGACAATGTGTTCGGAAATATAAAAAAAAATAACGTAAAAAATAAAACCATAATTATTTTAGCAGTGGTGGTTGTCTAGCTAATGACACACTGAATATAGGCAGTATCAGTGCCTTCGACTTCCTGATAATATAACCCAACAACTGGTTGATGACGAGCCGAGTAGCAGAACTTAGACTATACGTGGAGAACTGGTGAGATATTAATTGCCCTTAGATGATCTAGATTTGAGCTAACATGATTAATACGCATATTTTAACAAGAAAAATATTATAATTTCAATATACGTGTCAAACCCTTATTCATCTATA
Source organism: Synaphobranchus kaupii (assembly GCA_029718625.1). Taxonomy (NCBI): domain Eukaryota; kingdom Metazoa; phylum Chordata; class Actinopteri; order Anguilliformes; family Synaphobranchidae; genus Synaphobranchus; species Synaphobranchus kaupii. The sequence goes on from CM056381.1 coordinate 80,588,639, forward strand.
AATCAGATTGGGGGCAATAGATAACATGGTAAATCTGAAGGCTGTCTGTATGTAGAAGGCCCATGGTGTTTTACAGTATCTTTGGGGTCACAGATACTAAGGCAATTTGTTATTAATGTTTATACAGCGACTTGGCTGAATACTCGATTCTCACTGATTGACTGGGAGGTGTGGATTATTTTTTATATGCCCGATTATGAAGTAGTGCCGGTAAAAGTTTAATTACCGCTCTAAATGAATGTGCATCAATGGTCAGACTCAATAAAACAAACATGGAAAATCAAGTCACATCTCACATATGGTAGACCTATGTGTCCTTCCACTTCGAACTCAAGGATAGTCAGCTTGATGTACATGAATGACTGTAGAGAGTAGCTAGTCTAGTTATAGCTTGACTATGTTAATAGTTTAGCCTCTGTTTCGAATACAGTTCAATAGTTGGCTAGCTAGCTGTCCATGATAACAAACATGCTGCAAGGCCATTTTGACTTAAAAGGCAAACTGAATTTTAATATTAGGTAATATGAGTGACGGCGAACCTAGCATAAAGATAGCTTGCTCTGTAACCCGGTAGAAAGACGCGCACATCGCTAAGTGTTATAGGTTTTTGGATATTTGCTGGAATACTAAAGTAACATTTCCATTGCAATAGAGTCACATTTTGAAATGCCAATGCTTTATGTATTACGCTTTTTGTTGGTAAGCCTTGTATAAGTAGGATAATGACCTCAGGGATGGGCATTACTCAGTTTGAACACCCTTGGTGAGGGCAATTGCCGGCGTAATACCTCTGTGTCAGGCATGATTTCCAGTCTGCATAATGCCCAGCTCCTCGGTCTGTATCCCTTACAAAAGTGATGCACATCACTGAAGAAGTCTGCATTTATGCAAATTCTCTGTGAGATGCAAAATACAGAAAGTGTTATAACACAGTGTTAATACACATTGGACACAGAGGAAATTATTCTGAGATCTCAAAACATTAATTTAACATTAAATTAAATCACTTAAATGTATCCCCTGTATGAATGAGTCAGTGCACCATGTGCAATATTTTCAAAAGATCAAATTTTTCTCCTAGAAGTGGGTGTGGGCTTTAGCAAATCCAGGAAGCAGATTCTAATAATATCTGTTTAATAATATAGCAATAATAATGATCTACAGTTCCAAATGGCCTGAGGTTCAGTAGTCTATTTGCTTTGAGGGGGAATTGGAATAACAACTTTCTGCCGCCTCATTAAGTAATACCCCCTTCAGAAATAGTTTGCTTGAAATGCACCAAATGCTACTGTACATCATCAAAGGGAAAGTTGAGTCAGTAATGAGATGAGACAGCTTCTTCACGAGAGAGATCATCACTGGAAGCGATAAAACACAATTTAAATCAGAAATTAAGTGCCAAGTTTGAAACCGAGATCGTTAGTAGAAATGAGATTGGTTTGCACTATGTGATAACAAGGAGATCATGTCCGCGACGATTCATCTTCTTTCTGCTTACCAGTGTGCTGTAACAGTGTAGCATTTTACAGCATTTGTGCTCGAAATATAAATAGACGAAGACAGCAGAGGTTAATTAAATGACCTGAGCCTAATCACAAGAGAAATACTCCAGTTGTCTCAAATATGCATATTTATTGGTACTGATCTCCTTGACCCCCCACCCATTACTTCCTAACAATGGGCTTATTGCATTCCATAAAGCAGACATGAAATTTGTTTTACGTAGTTATGTTTCTTGGATGGATGTTTGAAAGTCGGTTTCTGTCGAGTGCTAACAACTGCGTATATCATAATGGTCACCCTCATTACGCCTGAGAGCTCATAGTAAAAACTAGAGGTTAATTCCTGGCCACTTTGTATTCAAAGGTTACAAATCTTCCCTTGTAGCATATTTCAGATCACCCAAGCAAACACCATAACCTAGGTTTCATCACCTATATCATCTTTGCTCGGAACGCAGGGTCCTTTTCTAATTGCCACAAAGCTATGGTAAGTGAGTAGCTAAATTTTTTTTTTCTGTTAATTGACCATTTTGCTCTTTCTGTGTGAAATTACTTTTCTAAATCATCTTGACCTCTGCCCGTTGTTCATGACCTAGGCGCTCCGGTCAGTGGAACTGTTTTGATGAATCATTTTGATGATTGACCCATGATCTACACCTTATTCACTACCTTATTTATTTAATTAATTAATTAATTAATTACAGGCATTTAGCAGACGCTCGTATCCAGAGCGACTTACACAACTTTTTTGCATTTTTTACATATTATCCATTTATTTATCATTTATATATACTGAAGCGATTCAGGTTAAGTACCTTGCTCAAGGGTACAACGGCAGTGTCCTACCTGGGAATCAAACCTGCAACCTTTCGGTTACAAGTCCAGTTCCTTAACCATTATACTACACTGCCGCCCTGCCGTATATTTACGTATATACCTAACTGGCAACACAATACGGGCAATCACTCAGATTGTCAAAAGAAAAAGGGAAAACTAATAGAAGAAGCTTTTTAGGGGCAGAGAAATGCTGCCCCAGTAAAGATGTGTGGTGACTCCACTCCAACTGAAACCTATGCTTGTGACAAGTACAGGTCCATGGACTCTCTGAAAGGTTTCTAATACTAAATATATGCCATTTACCGGCACCCCGCCGGGTTATATTGTGAATGTTAAAACTGTATAAAACCAGGCTTGCTGAATGAACCGTAGAAGTATGAAATTAAAGTTTCATACAATATCTGATATGATTATAAATGACAGTCGGTTGTTCCTTTTTTCTCCATTCCATTTTATTTCTGCCTACTTTATGAAGAGCATATCATTTGGAAATACACAGATAACGCGTTTTTTCATTCCCTAATTTGACCGATAATATTGGGAAAGAGACATTAGTGGGATGATGAGCATGGAGAGGCAGAGATGGTTTTGTTTGTTGAACGGATTGAAATGCAGGAAGTGTTGTCTCTTACCGCTTACTGTACAGACACCTACAGCCTCAACTGTTAAAGGAAAAACGGAACAAATAAAAAATATAAATTAGATTTATAAGCCAGCAGCCTTAAACAATCTGATCTTTGAGATGACTGGAGAATGACCTTGGATGAAGTGGGTACACTATTATTATTATTTATTTGTTTTTTTCTAAAGGTACTGAACAGTTTGCAAAAGTTTGAATCTTGTCCCTCGTACGGGAGTGCACCTTTTTTATCCTGACCCCAATAACAGAGACAGTTTTCTTGGAATGAAGTCCAGAAATGTCTTTATGTAACCCCCAGTTATTTTTTGCGTGTGGCTGTTTTCACTTGATATTCATCAGACAATGACAATTTGGCCGCGTACTAGCTGTGTAGCTTTTGAATAAACATGCTTTCTTTCGTAGAACTGACGGGGAGTCGGCAAGCATAGGCTTTTGCTGTGTCTGTGGCCTTGATGGGGTTTGACAGGCAAACACCTAGTCCAGCGTTCAGGGTATGTGACTGATGTTTCAAGTGTTTCAATGCACTCAAATTGGATCACTGGCCGAATGTACCTACTGACTGGGTTTGTAAAAAATAAAATAAAAAAAACCTTAAATAAGGACTTTCAGATTATTATTATATATTTTTTTTTAACTTCATGGGAATTTATTTTTTAATTGATAGGAGTTCCTTTCAAAATAAATAAGTAATGAAATTAAAGTATGTATACTATGTTGTAGCACACAAACAAGTAGTTTCAAGTCAGGTTTGGATGAAAGTCCATTCAGTCAAGTTTAAATTATTGTGGGACCTTTGCGAGACTGTAGGCAAAGCAGGGTTTAATGGGTGCAGCTTTACATCCCATAAAAAAGTATTTAATGTTTAATGTTAAACGTTTTGTGTACAGGATTACTGTACTTGATCTCTTTTGCATCAGAGTTTGCATGATCAGGCTAAATATAAAGCAAGCATTATAATAATGTAGCATTTGTGTTTTACTGACTCTAATATTTATTTTAATAATTAAGAACATCGGTTCCTATACCATTGATTACACAAGCATTGAATGCACATTAGAGAGGCAGGTGCCGCGAATCATAACTTGTTCCTTGGGGAATAGTATTTGTGAAGATGGGTTAAGCAGGTCTTTTAGGTTTATGTGCCGCTTTTGGTTGGACACATTAATTTCCAAAGACCTCTATTTCAGCTCCAAACATGCAGGGGAAAAGGTACTCTAGGGGGCTTTACTTCCTGATACCCACCTCTCAGAAATTCTGCAAGGCGCTCCAACACAGGGTGATAACGTTTGATTTTCGCTTTTCATTGCCTTCAAATATTTGACAACTTCTATTGATTTCCACTCTTGTTCTCCTTGGTTCGCAAATGGAAAGAAGAAGAAATTCATTGAAAGTCATAGCTGCTATTCCCAGAGTGAGAATGTGTATTTACATAGTAAATACGCCTATAAATAATGTACGCCATAATGAAAGGGAAACATTGACCAACAAGGTTTAGCAGGTTCAAATTGAATCGAAAAGTCTCGAAATGTAAGAAAATTGTTGAAGCGACGAGACATACCGGTGGCGATCACCTACGGATTTTACACAACCGCGTGGTGTTAACGGATGATTTAACGTAAGTAGAGACATCGATGATTTAAGGTGCCTGTTCCACTTAACTAGCTGTGGAAAATAAAGCACATTTTAAATCAAAGCGAGTTTCCGTGCACTTACATCGCACACAGACGTGAGAATAAGCACGCGCTATTGGTTAAAAATAGGCCGCGACACGGTCCGTATCCTGGGAGACCGCCCTGAGGGATCGTGTTCGTTTCCTTGGCTTTCAGGTTAACAGGGAAGAAGGGTAAGGATGAAAATAGGACCAAAAGGAACACTCCATACTGAGTTTTTGGTAAACAATTTTCACAACATTGCATTTTTTATAAATAACATTGCAATATATGAAAGTGACAATAATTTGTGTATGATGGGAAAAGATGGGAAGAGTTTCAATCTTGACAATATATTTTATTTCTATGTATTATATTATATTTCCTTAAGCGGTGTGTTACAATATTTCTGAACAATGAAATTTAATGTTGCTACTATACTGGTATACAGTTATGTTCTGACATCAGTATGTGGGGCTCATCAATGCACCGACAACCAGTGCTTTACCAGCACATTTCCCCAGACAGCCCATAAACTACATGTATTATGTAATGATTGCTTTCTCACAAGAGTAGGAATAGTATCCAGTTAGTCTATACATTGGTTGCACTTTGATACAGCACATTACATCCACATAATGCGTAATATGAAATATTAGCAGTGGCACTATTTCCCCCCCCCTAGTTCTGTATATGCTGTAAATAACTTCTTAGATTTGCACAATATGCAATCCGACCGCATAGCCGAGATCAGGGTTGTCACACTCATATCCTGGAGGGCTGCAGTGTCTATTTGTGGTTTCCTTCCAATCAGCAGCCAATTAAGGCCTTGGGAACAAGGGATAGGGTTTCTTTACCTAATCAACAACTCAAACGAATCACTGGCACTGAGACGCGCCAAAAGCCAACAGACACTGCGTCGCTTCAGGATTGGGTTCTGACCCTCGTGGCACAGATCGTTTTCCTAATACAGTTTCATTAGCCTTTCGAGCGAACAAACCCAAAGCAGGATTGAGTGACAGGGAAATAATTTTCCCTCATGGAGGATTTTTGGGTGGTGCCAATTGCCTTTAGAATAAATTTGATTTTCATTACGATTGGACCTAGATGAAGAATAATTTAGTATGCTGATTAGCCTGGTTATTGACGTAATGGTGAATACTTACGGATCAATTAAAACCGGATTTAGTCGGAAATCTAACGTCAGCAAATAGAATGGTATCCAGGCTACTGCGAACACATTTAAAATATAAAAATAAACATGTGAACATTAGAACATTTCTGTGCGGTTGCGATGGCAAGCTTGCGGGGGGGGAAATGCCATCCCACTGCTTAACCTCATTCAGGTAGAAGTAGAAAATTGCCAGGCAGTAACATGCTAGTGCACAAATCATGCTTGACTGTTGTCCTTCAAAATATGAATTTATATGAGGCTAAATTCGAGGTAACACTCCATAACAGTGCTTCAGTCTAACCCTCGGTGAGCATAGCAATTTTCACTTTATGGCAGTGCCTTTCCCAATTCCCTTTCCTTTGACAGGCTTACATATACACAAATGTGGCTGCCTGTCAAGAAGGGCTGCCTTTCAATTTATCTTTGGCTCAGCCTCATTGCACCGTTGCAGTACCTGGACTTGTAGCTTAAGGTTTCTTGATGGTACATAGCTCGCCGTGACGTAATGATGTCCTGATGCCAATATGTAACTTACCCTACTTTTGTTTGCACATCGATCACCGTTATTGCTTCAGTTTTGGAGGCATCAGCAGTGATGTTGAACGTTGGCCTTCGGCCATCACTCCACACACAGACAGACCCCCCCCCCACACACACACACACACACACACTCGCATGTATAAACACATGCATGCACGCACACACAGGCACTTGCACGTAAACACACAAGCGCACACACGCACTCACACGCACGCGCACACAAACATGCACACACTTATATGAAAAAATAATTTTCTTCGAGAATTCAAGAAACTCATTTTCACACTTCAGAGCTTTTTTTTTTCCTGAAAAATCTGAAAACGATTTCAATCCTCTCTCAAACCCAGAGAAGTTAGTCTGGTAATTTTCATAATTTCACCTAAGGGACCCACGGCTAGAGCTGTAAAATTGGAAAAATTCTAACATTTTTGTGAAAATCCTTACTTTAACATCAGCCATGAATATTAGATCGCATTACCGCGTCTGGCAAAATACGCGGGCGGCTAATCATCTTAATGCTTGAATGTAAAAATGGACGGTCTCTCTGCACTTCGCGTTCAAGTCAGTGAGGTGAAACACGCACAAGAAATGGGGGGAAAATAAGTCGCCCGGTTGACCGCCATTTTTAACGCCGGTTTGTACCATTAGCTCTGGCAGATTGGTGTTTTGTAAGGGGCTCCAGCTGTGCCAAGTTAGTGCAATGCAGCTCTGAGGAATAAGAGAACTTTAGTCACAGAGAGTGTTGCTTCCAATAATTATTTTCCTGAAAAATTCTCAAATCAATTCCTTCCACTCGACTACAAGTTTATTTGTATGCATCATCTCAGTTGCTGGCAGGCTAGGAACAGCTATAGAAAAAAGAATGTCATTGAGTTTTTTTTTTTTGATGTCATTTTCAGAAAGGAAAAGGAGAACACAATGTCAGAGGCCTGTGTTTCTCATGTCTCCTCATGTTTCCCTGGAAATAAGTGTGCTTCTGTGCTGGTTTCAGTGATTAGACCTTTTTAATCTCACGATTAGTCTGTTTTGCTTCTGTGATAGTCGTGAGAGGAATCTAAATTCAAATGCAAAATTCCTGGATGCACTTTATAATATGACGCGGGGAGCACAAGGTTGCTGGATGCACGTGATACGGAAAAGTGGGCTCGTTAATCAAATGTCCAGCTTAGTATGGCTAAAATAGTATGATCTCAGAAATGTACATACATTTATTGATCAGATATGTATTGATCTTACGTCTGATTCAACGAACGTGCATAAAGCATGGACCTGTTTGAGTCTCACGTTATTGAATTAAATGCCACTGAGAGCCATTTGCGTCCTATTGATTAAATTGCGTCCTGCATAAAGCTACCTGAAGCACTAATAGACATTGGTGTGAGTAACAGGAGTTAGCTGCTTTTGCTTATGGTTAAGAAAAGGCTTATCTTGCTTCTTCTGAAATAACACAAATCTTCCTGGCTAGAATCCCCTTTCTTTTCCTCCTCCTAGCCTCTCTCTCTGTCTCTGTCTCTGTCTCTCTTTCTGTCTGTCTCTCTCTTTGTGCATATATGTAAATTCAGAGTAAAATGTCCACTGTTAATTCAACTCTAACGGTGTTAATTAAACTCTAGCAGTGTACACATGAGCCTACTCTGGCCAGATTAGGCTCATACATACTCTGTTAGAGTTGAATTAACACTGGACATTTTACTGTGTTTGTGTCTGGTTACCCCTTGTCAGGTATGCAGTTACCCAGAATGAAAACAGTAAACATGATAGAGTTCACATTTTGATTTCAAATCGTAAGGCTGGATCCTTATCAAGATGTTCAGAACTACACATGACCGGTGTTGCCTCAAACTATATTCAGGGCCTTTATAACGAGGCTTTGGAGAATTCCTTTCGCAGTGAAATGCAAATAATTAACTGCATCCGGCTGCCGTGGTTCAGAGAGGAAAAGATGATTCGATATGAAGTCATATTTAACAGAGTGTACCTGCCATCCATCTTTTTGGCTGGTGCATTCCCTGTGCCTTCAGGCTACTATCAAGGATGTGATACGTCAGATATTTGCAAAAGACCAATGAAATATATGGGAATGTGGCAGTATTCTCTTTATCATGTATATAAATGTATGAGAACGTGAACTATAATGGTTTTGAATATGTTTAAAAATCACCTGTCATTAAAGCCTGCCATTGTTATCAGTAAGTTCAGAAGAATGAGCAGTGTGCACAACTGTTGCTTTACGCCATTACTGCAGAAGCATTGTTAGAGAATTTTTTACAAGGATTACCTGCCTCACTTGATAATTTATCGCAATGGATGTTTTCTCGGACTCTCGGACTACAATTCCCAGACTCACACTGTAGTTTCAGAAGAATGCAGTATTTAAAAATCTTCAGAATGTTCATTTCGCAGGATGATGACCTCATAAATGCGCATGACAACCTGAAGTGTTGCCTTTCTTAGCTGATTACCTCATTTAAACATTTGGGTTTCCCTTCACAATGTTGTGTAAAGCCAACATACTGCCACATTTTGTTCACTTGTAGCATGTTAATAGTAATTTGCTATATTATTTTTTACATACTGTATTTTTATATACTGCAGTGTATGAGCTTCCCTGATTTCAGCCCAACCCTAATGACTACTTTTGTAAATACTGTGAAGCATGAGAATGGAAGTTCATGCCTTTAGCCAAAAATATGCATCAGTCCTGCAGAGCGTTGCTGTACTTTTAGGCTATTTTTTTTATTTTTTATATTACTTTCATTGTTTGTTTGTTTTTCATCATTCATTTTATGTCTTTCTCCCTCTATTTCTATTATCTTTTTTATGTATTGTCAGTAAATTTAAATGATTTCACTCGTAAAATTAATAAAGCGCAAACGCAAAACACTCTAAGATGATCTTTACTCTGAGATGCTTTTGGGAAAGGGGGGCCCAGTGTCTTCGAGGTTGCGGGTTCATAACCTGTCATAACCTGTTCATAACCTGTCTGAGACACAGACGCTTCAGCAACGGATGCATAGTATCGCTAATGTGACAGTGGGTCAGGGTGTCCGAAAATGACTCTTACTGCCTGGAGACAGTCAGGGGGCTGAAAGGTTGATGTGAGTTGCTAGGATACCACTGATGACTGTTGAGGTAATGCATTGGCACTCGGTGAGGTGAGGTGAGGTGAGGTAGTAGTTGGGCAGGCATTGGTTTTGAGGGAAGGCTGTTTATTGGCTGAGTTCATGTGCGGGAAGGCTGTTTATTGGCTGAGTTCATGTGAAGGATGCGCTAGTGATGCGCCCAGAAATTCCGTAAACGATTTCCTCCTACGATCCCCTTGGCATTGCACGGAGACGCAAAGAAGAGAGATGCGATCATCATGCACCTTTTCCCCTCTCGAAAGACACGGACGAAGAACCAGCTCCCATCCGGGATTAGCTCATGTCCTACATAAGACGTGCTTCATTGTTAATGACCTGTCCACTCCTGTAATTCCACATTTGTGTCTACACTCCCTCTGCTGGAGACAATGACTACTGCACCCCCCCCCCCCCACCCCCCACAAACTCATCTGTATGCCATAAAACTGTCTTAGCCACAGTCTCCTGCTCCTGCCCTCCTGGTCCATTGGGTAAACCGCCTCTGTTTGCAGGTTTTCAAAAAACACAGTTATTAGAGTGAAAGGCTTCATTAGGTGGCAAAATGAATATGGGTCTGAAATTTAAATCAGTTGTGTTATTTACCATTGATTTAAAAAAGATATATGTATATGTGTGTGTGTGTGTGTGTCCTTGTTAAGCAAGCAAAGCATAAAGGCTTTCTTTCATCTAAGTTTTGTTCAGAAGACTCTTATAACCGGGGCCTCTCTCTCTCCCTCTCTCAGGCTGCGCTGCTCATTTCCTCAGGCTGCGCTGCTCATTTCATTAAGTCTTCCAGGGCCCATAACAACTAATTAAAAACACAACAAATAAAAAAATGAATGAATATTATGTTGAATACTACCATCGTTTGGCAATTTGTTAGAAGCCAAATTAAGCGGAAGAAATACACTTCCAACAACACATTAATTTCACAAAAGAAATCTATCAGATAACTGTCATAGAGATATAAAATTCCTTATCAGTATTCGGCTGCTGGTTCATGAAACCTGATTCCCTAAGCCGAGCTGGAGCCAGAGCCAAGATATGCAGGGGAGCCCTATGGGTTTGGAAGCACATATCAAGTGCACCACTCCTCTCTGCTCCCAGCGAGTGCTTGGCAGAGCAGAGGTATAAAAGATAAACCAGCGGAAAATCTCTGTAGTGCTCTGTATCCTCATTAGTTCACAACCTTATACAATAAAACTGAGCTACCTCTGGTTTCCGGGCCTCTGTTTAAAACAAATCTGAAATTTAAATTGACACGAGGACATGCGGTAGAGGGTAGCGCAATAGGATGTCATCATTAATATTTAACAATGAGTTTATCCATATGTGCTTGTTGTGGAAGATTGACATATTTTCAGAAAATATTTTTTTGAAGAATTAGATGGGTATTGCATGCCATGACTTTATGGCATCCGGATTTTCCTGAAAAACAGTTTTTATATCGTAGGTTTCTTGACTCGTCTCGTAATGATTTGAAGAGATTTTACATGGCTGCCCATATCACTTCCTTCCTTCCTTAGCCCCTCCCTTTAAATGGAATGGGAGGGGCTAAGAAAGCGGTTTGGAATGCAGACTCATTCTAGCTTCCTGTAAGTATACCAGCTCTCATCCCACCACTGAGAAAAGGTCTGTTGTAAAAGCAACGGCTGTGATCGATGTTCTCAAAAAATCCCACCAGCAGAAATGTTTACATCAGGGGTGTCCAGCCTCATCCGGTGAATCGGGTGCCATAGTGCTGGGCTAAAACAAAACCCCGCACCCACACCGGCCCTTTTCGGACAAGATTGGACACCCCTGGTTTACATTATGATTTTTATTGACTGAACTCCCAACGGGCCCACGCAGTGTTTACAGAATATAATGTGCTTCTATGATGAAAAGCTGCCGTGCCGTTCCACACTGGTGCTGAAAGAACGCTGAAGGTGCACGCCCGCTGCCCGCCTGGCGTCGGCCCTCTTGTCTTCCGTAAATCCCCTTCGAGGTGAGATAAGATGGCCTGTGAACATGGCCTGTTTCCCAGGCTCCCCCCCCTCCCCCTGCCCCTCTGTTATCTGAGCCACACGCCATCTTTCCCCACCAGGGGGGGCTAGCTGCACCAAAGGAAAGTGTGGAAAACAACAGAAGCCTGGATACAAAGGGACTTTGCTGAGTCATGCTTGCTGAAGAGATGAGGTGCCCGATGAAGGCCAGAGGTGACGTTCAGATGCCTCAACGATCTTCTTCTTCTTCTTCTTCCCCTTCTTTTTCTTCTTCTTCTTCTTCTTCTTCTTCTTCTTCTTCTTCTTCTTCTTCTTCTTCTTCTTCTTCTTCTTCTTCTTCACCTTATTCACCTTATTCACCTTCTTTTTCTTCACCTTCTTCTTCTTCACCTCCTTCTTCTTCTTCTTATTCTTCACCTTCTTCTTCTTCTTTTTTACCTTCTTCTTCACCTTCTTCCAGTATTGCCTTGTGGAATTTCAGTATAGCTGCATAGGTACACATAACAAATGTGCATATAAGCATTAAACTGAAAAGTACTAGCTGACCAGCACTAGCTGAAACAAAGCTGGTCACACAAACTTAGTCCAGCTGGTCAGCTAGCTCCCAATAGATCGTGTTTCCACGGTGATTTGGGTCACCACTGGCCCAACCCGAGTAGGCAATATTTCACACGTGGGAGAACGGCCTATGGTCAAAATGGCTTTCGATTACTTCTGACCTTGGCAGCACACAACTCCCGGGTGGAATAATCTACTGCCTTGAAAATCGACTATGCAAAGAAGAATCGGCAGAGGGATGACAAAGTAGCTTGCTCATGTAAATTCCTTAAAACAGTAATAATGCTTCCCACATGTCTATGTGTGTTATAGGTCACTTCCTTGGGCTGCCAGGTTGCTCTACACTTTGTAATGACCCATTTTAAACCATTATCTAAATTATATTCTTTAATGTTGGATCAAAAAATGCGTTGCATTGCTCTGTTTTTACCTTAATATTGGTGTGCTGAATCCCACGATGATTAATATGGGTTATAAACATTGTATAATGGAAAAGTAAACTCAGACTTCCACCTGTCTCCTCAGCTGTGCAGAGACTAAATGTGTGCTTATTAGAATATTGTGAAAAATTGCATTCATATAAAAACGGTAATAAAATCTCATTAGCGCTCTGACACAAATTAAAGGTCTAATGAACAGCGGTTTTGACTAAAAAGTCCATTAAATGTGAACTCGCTGGTTTTGAGGCGACGTTATCTTTACCCGGCAGTATCCGGTAGTACCCTGGAGTTTTGGCATTGCAGGTTACTACTCGGATAAGCATGAAACGCAGGTCTTGTGAAACGGAATCGTTAAATGAAGGAAGATACAGTTGCTGGACACTTCTGCATCCACCTGCCCTACTTATACAAGAATACCGATGCTTTATTTCTGGGCGACGGACCACTGACTTGGTAAACAAGATAATAAAAGGAATAATAAAAATGTACTGCCTCAGGAAATTTTCAGTGTCTTTGCTGTCAATTTTACAAATTAGTATGTGAAAGTAATGTATTGCTATAGAAACGTGTGGGTCGCTTTAGCCACATGTTTTCATGAGAATAATTTTGGTTTCTTGCTGTACTAATATACATGCTAATATACAATGGCGCTAATACTACACCGTGACCGTATTAAGATCTGAAAAGGAAACTCGATAATAGTCTTAACCATATCTGCAGTAAAACTGCATTTCCTTTTAGCAAGTTCCCGTGAAAGCGAAATTGGTTGAAACGGACCTGATCAGCAGTTTTACGGCCAGAAGTCCTTCGGGTTTATGATGCCAGACATGTGTCTTTTTTCGATAAACCTGGTCATCTCAAATAAGGACCTATCCCCGGGAAGGTAAACACACTTATAGACGCGTGAGATTGAAAAGCGCAGCGCTGCCCTCGGTTTGTCGGGCGAATGGCGGGCCCTCGCAGTTCGCCGCACGCTGGGTTTGTGTCAAATTGTTTTCTGAGAGGCCACTGAGAGGAGAGCGGCAGGCCCAAAGAGCCTCTCACTTCTCCATCACTTTACATTCTGCTGATCCCTTTCTCCTTCCCTCCTCCCCTCCTCCCCTCCCTCCTCCCCTCCCTCCTCCCCTCCCTCCCTACCCGTGAGGGACGGCCTCCCCGGCGGCCGAGTTCATGCCCCGGGCGCTGAGGGAGGAGCCCGCTTTCTAACCGGAGACAGCGGGGGGCGTCCGGAGGCCATCTGATGGACGTTCACTCCCTCTCTCTCTTTTTCGAGCGCCGTGCTCGAATAGTCAGCCCGTCTCCCCGTGGAGATGCCGCCCGTGGGTCACCTCCAGGGTTGCCGATATTCCACGGTTGGATTAGCAGCGCAGGGAGGCCAGCCCAGACGACCAGGCTCCGTACTGGTGATGGAGGGCTGAATGAGGGGGTGCTGATATTGGTGATAGGGGGGTGAATGAGGGGTGATATTGGTGATGGAGGCGTGAATGAGGGATGCTGTTGAAATTGTTGAATGAAGGTGGGGAGGGTGCATTATTCATAATGTTATTCATTTGTTGCTATTATTGCTGGTTATTTAACGAATCAATATCATGATATCTACATGAAAAACCAGAATTTGGTAAATTATAAATTTGTATTAGCAAAGGGTGTCCAGTTTGCCAGCATGCAACAAACAATGTTTGGCTGAAACATTGTGCATCCTGGGAAATGCAGTTTGTAACCCTAGACTCGGCTCTTTCCCCTGGTCATACTCTCAGTGCTGGAGTCGCCCTGAATACCAGCGCGTTGTGAGTTCAGGTCTCTGTTGAGGTGTGCTAAGGATGTGAGGGGGGGGGGGGTATTGTGAGGAGGGTGTATCGGTATGACCGCAACCGATAGGCACCCTGCCCGCAGGGTGTTCCCCCGCGCCCCGGTTTCAGCCTGTCACAGAGAGGGGACGGGGCCAGCTCCCATGTGCCCAATGGGCTGTAAAGGGGCGTATACAGTGTAATGTGTGGAGAGACGGGTGGGGCTCCATCTCTGCACGGGGAGGTCAAGCCGTCACCGAAGAGACAGCCGCCTGTGTCGGCTGACGGGTTTGACAGCCGCCTGTGTCGGCTGTGACAGGCCCGCCATGAAGCTGGCTGGGGGGGGGGTGTCGAGATCGCCTAGCAACCGCGGGGGGCCTGGAACACGCCCATCAAAACTCAGCTCGTCGAGTAATCGCTGCTCCGCGATCGTATATCGTCACGGCAACTTCCAGACCGGAGCGGACAAGCCTGCGCTCCGGCCTCTCATCCTCACTTTTTCCCAACCGCCATCCGCCATGACCGCCATTATCGGCTGTGGTCTAGCGGGAGGCGTAAGCTTCAGTGAATTTGCATCAGCCCCGGTACACACCGTACCCTCGCCATCAAATTAAAGCAAAGACAAAGACATTGCTGTTGTTTTTTTCTCGCCCCCTTAGGGAGGTGAATTAGTCAATTGAAATGTAATGTTCTTTGGCCACCTTGGTAATATTTATGCAGGCTTTTATAAGTGTTGCAATTATGCTGATTTCAAGACAAAATTTGTTATCTTTGTACATTATTTATGAGAGAGCCGGGTGTTTTCTGAATAAACTATGAGTACATGTTGTTTGGATCACGCTTGCCTATCACAGAACCAGTGTTCTCTTAGCATGTACTATGCTGCCATTGTTTTCCAAGGGGACATGGTGTATATCATGGTGTATATGGTGTATATTATTTGTGTTCTTCATATTATACATTTATAGCTCTGGTTATTTATTTGTATTATTTCTCCTTGGGCAGTTCAGTAGCAGGTCAATTAAGGCCATTGCAACAAAGAAATTGTTGCTATGTTGCATATGCTAA
Organism: Synaphobranchus kaupii; assembly: GCA_029718625.1. Lineage (NCBI taxonomy): Eukaryota > Metazoa > Chordata > Actinopteri > Anguilliformes > Synaphobranchidae > Synaphobranchus > Synaphobranchus kaupii. The sequence goes on from CM056381.1 coordinate 80,603,941, forward strand.
AAGCTGATTTTCTAGATAATAACAGCTACAATTTCAAAGCTAATTTAGCAAATTTATATCAAGAAAATAATATATTTATTATATTTATATTTAGAAAATAATCTGAAGCGTAGGACTTCATGCATTAAGTGTTCCGTACAGATCAAAATGAGTTTAGTAATGGTTATTGTATGTTCCATATTTTGTAAATAAACAAAATAATAAATGTATTTGATGGATTGTAGAGTCACTTTCAGTAATGGTACGTGTAATAGGTTGACCTCTGTACATCAACACACTAAAAGAGGTATTTATATCTCAATGTTACATTTTTTTTTTACGATGGTAATAAAAAAGGTACTTTTATTACCGATGCATTTCTTGTTCCCTTCAAAATCAATTTGTCTTTGGGAAATTAAATGTAATCCAGCACCATAATATCTAGTTGCATGCCTTCTTGTCAAATTCAAAGTTTAACAGGGTTCAGCCAGAATAGCTTTAACACTGTTATAACATTATGTTATTACATTGACGCTGACAATATTATAGCTCAGGGATGGCAATATAATCATGAGAAATATGAGGTATTAATTAATTAAATGTCATATGCACAATATGCACTCTCATGCATATACTTAATTATAGATAATGCATCAAGCCTATGCTTTTGGGATTCATATAGCACAAAATAACCCCGGTGCTATAAATCCAGACAGGAAGCAGAGGACCGGCGTGACTTTGGATGGAACCCAAAGTGCACTGTTGGGCAGGATCGTTCCATATCGCAAAAGGGGGAGAGAGAAGGCTGCCATTTTGAGCATTCCATCGAAAAGCACAAGCCGATTCCACGCACAGGAATGGGCGACGGAGGGTGCTGTAATCAAACAAATCGAAGTCTGGCCTGCTATCCTTCGGCCGCGAGTGTTTTTTTTTTTGTTGATTGAGTGCATTTCTATCATCGCTCAATTTAGCTCCTCTTATTTCCCAGAATGCCTTTGTGTAATTGCAGGACAAAAGTGGCAATACAGGCCCCAAGGAGCATCTTGTAGCCTGATGGCAATTTCTTTGCGACAGGGTGCAGAAGATCCTGCTCTGCCTAGGTCTGGCGTTCTTGTCAGGGCTAGTTTTTAAATGTGTCTTCATTGTTAAATCTGTGTTCATCGGCTTTGTTTGATTCGAAGATACTTAAACAACACGCTCCACGGTTATGCCTCATGACTTTGTGAAACGTACAACGATTCACCATTTGTTTCATGGAGAGTTGTTGTAATACTGATGTCTTATTTTTAATGTTTGTTTCCGAATATGCTGTCTGTCATGTGGTATCTATTCGTTCTTTGAATTGACACTGAAGGTCCCAGATTTTGAACATAAAGGAAATGTTTCAGATTGTAGTATATTGTCAGTCGCAGACCTGTCCGCACGGACCTGTTGTTTCAGCTACAAGCATACCTCCTGCGTACCGTAATGTTCTTCCATGAAGGAACGCCATTGTTGTTTGCAATTCATGTGCAAAAATGATGGGAAATGTAGTCTACAAAAAGGGGGTTGATATGCTCAACTATGAAGGACAAAAGTCAGCGTAAAATCTGGCGGACTGTCCTTCTGTATGCATGTCTCCTCCCTGTTTTAAACGCCCTGGAACCACCTTTACTCTTCCTGTCATGTCTTTTGCCTCTATATCAGCAATAAAAAGACCAGCTGGCCTTACTGAACTCCACATGACTTGAACACTTTGGGCAGGGAGAGCACCAGGATGAGATAGACAGAGATTAGGCCTCACTCTCCTCAGTACTTAGCAGAAGTGAAGGGGAGGTGACGCATGTTCCAAACGGTTACTGTAACGCTAACGGCCAGCTCTTTCATTCAGCCGCAGATCAATATGAAATACAAAAATACACCTCCATCAACTTGCTTCCATTCTGTGCCTTTGTATTTTTTTAAGGGTCAAAAAGGCGACCGGGTTAACCAATGGAATGAAAGGGCTTGCCCTTTTTTTTTTTTTTTTTTCCAGACTTAAATCATAAATCAAATGAAGGCCCTTTTCTTTCTGATGGTTGACATCAAGGTCTTTTCAATTTAATACCGCTGAAAGTGTGAACGAACTCCGGCGTCCGGGCGCATTGTCGTCACAACACCAATCTCGCCGACTGCGTAGGACGAGATGATAAAAGCAACCTTCCCCGGATCCGCCGGCCGGAAAATTGGAGAAGCCGCTTCTTCTTCTTCCTTTTTTTGTTCTTCCCGGACACACGTACCCAGAATGCCGTGCATGAGTCAGCCCATCGGTCAACATCAGTGGGCCACCGCAGCTAGCCACGAGCGCTAAAGCCATTAAAAAGCTCTTAATCACACGTGGCATGCCCAAAGTACATTACCTGAGCCGGCAGGTCCGTTGTACGCCTTTTAATGGGTACTTTCCCCTCTTTGAAAGAGCAGGGAAAAACACAGCTGCTGGTAAAGAGGACGACGTTTATCATGGTTTTATTAATTTAGTAAATTGGGAAGCCATCGCTCACAGTGTGCCAAGCAACTGTAACTATTTTTTTTTTTTGTTTGTTTTGGATTGATGAACTGTAAACATAGAAAAGAGGTTTGTCTTTGGGTTGCCGGCGCTTTTGTTGTGTGGGTTTTACCTGTGGGGCTCTGTACAATGCAGTGTCCTACGAGAGGTGTGAGATAAAAGCACTGCAAATATCACAAAGTCTGAGAGGAAGGCAAATAAAGAAAGAGCTGAGCTCCTGGGGTCAAAACCTTTTTCAAAGCTGGAACCGAGAAGAAAACACGTCCTTGTTTACTCGCCTACAAATATAGATGTGCCAGTTCTGTTTGTCTCTCTGCTTGTGTGTGTGTGTGTGTGTGTGTGTGTGTGTGTGTGTGTGTGTGTGTGTGTGTGTGCGTGTGCGTGTGCGTGTGTGTGTGTGTGTGTGTGCGTGCGTGCGTGTGTGTGTGTGCGGGCATATACATACATGTGTGTGTATGTTTGTGTTGCGTGTGCATTTGTGTGTGAGAGTGCACGTACATATGTGTGTATGTGCATGTATTTGCATGTGTGTGTGTTCATGTATGTGTGTGTGCATGTATTTCCTTGTGTGTTTGTGTTGTGTGTTCTTGTGTGCCTTTGTGTGTGAGTGTGCATGTGTGTTTGCGTTGTATGTGTGCACGTGTGTGTGTGTGTGTGTGTGTGAGTGTGCATGCATGTGCATCTATTTGCATGCGCGTGCTTGTGTTGTGTGTGCATTTGTGTGTGAGTGTTCATGTATGTGTGTGTGTGTGTGTGTGTGTGTGTGTGTGTGTATTTCCTTTTATGTTTGTGTTGTGTGTTCATTTGTGCCTTTGTGTGTGAGTGTGCATGTATGTGCATCTATTTGCATGCGTGTGCTTGTGTTGTGTGTGTTTGCGTGTGTTTGTCTGCATACAAGGGTGTGGGAATCTCTGTCACATGGTGCCCTTTTTCACCCTATTTCCTCCCATTTGACAGACCCCCTCCCTGTTTATTTGTGGAGAGAAACTACAGGGCTTTTAATTTGCAGTGGCCTTGCTAACGGATTGATTTATGGATTTTAATCAGCTGTCTTATCTCGCATGCTGGAATGTCAGATAGTCATAGATAGAAGCTGCCAATTATTTTGCACGGCCTGCTGGGAACTGGTGCGGTCAAAATGAATGACTGTGGAAGAGGCCTCTGCTCCAGTGGTTTGGGGTTAATCCCACCTGGGCCAGCTGTCTGCAGGAGGCATCCTGATTAGGCCTGGATTCATCACACGCTCAATTTTCCCAACAAACAGCTTTTAGTGTCGCACTCTTTTTTTATTAGAAAATTGTATTGTGTTTTTATACATGAAAAGGCTACTTGATTCATCTATCAGTGACCACAACATTGTATTATTATTATTAATATTATCAAATGTACCCATCAAGAGCGCTGTGACATAAATAGATAGCGACTTTAATGAAGCCCTTGCAGGTATATTGTTAAGCTTGTTAGAGCTGCTACTGTCCATTTGTTTGGCTACCAGTCTTGCCAGGTGGGTTTGAACAACCAAGCGGACCATGGAAGTGATAATTGATTTGGGAATGCGAAAACAATTTGAAAATATGTTGTACCACGGGACAGTAGAGGATGAGAAATTCATGCCGTTGTCTCTGTCAGAGGTTATACCTGCAAGTCTTCTCGTGAATTCATTATAAATTGAAATACCTGGCGCTTTAGAGAGTTAATTAATTAAAATTCAGAGCATTCATTATATTCCCTGTTTGAGAAAAAAATAAAACACTTTACCGGATGGCCTATTCATATGTTTGAGCTGTCTGAGGTGTTCACTAGCAAAAAAAATAAAAAATAAAGCCAAAGGTAGTACTTTGCAACAGTTTCATTTTAGTTTTTAGAAAAATTAGCCCATAAATTAAGACAGAAAAGTTGCAGTGAGACGCAAACTGAATTATAGGTTGTAATGATGGAACACATTTTTTTATTTTTCATTTAATACAGATTAAATACGTGAAATTATGTTTTTGAAATATGTTAAAACGTACTTCGGTGTGATACGCAGCAATGCTGCAATGTGGGTCTTCTATAGCCTAATATCTCAAACCCATATACAGATGGGACATTTTAATTGTAACCTCTCGAGATGCTGTAGTTAAGCTCAATCCGGAACACAATGAGCGCATTAGTTGTGCCTGAAGAAGAACGCTCAACTAAAAGCTAAGGAAATGAGCATTCTCTGAACATGAGGGAACATTTGGGTCTCCAAAGGAGCCGCTCCTGATTGGCCCGTCGGCAAAATCATGTTAGTGTCCCGCCTCCCTTTGTTTCCAGGCCGACGCAATTTGTCTTCATTTAATTTCTCCAACCGTGTGACATGCTAATGTTCAATATGCATGCACGCATGTTCAGGTCATTTATAAACGTAGGCACATGCATTTTAATTAGGTAAGATGAAGGTGTATTTTTCACTGTGTTGACAGCTGGTTACAGTTCCACCATTTACTGTTAACGGAATTCCCAGGCTTAGCTGTATGTAATGTGCATTGTATAGGGAGGCATTTTAAATACGATGAAGTATGAGACAATGGTAGAGACAATGCATATTTTCCCGAGAGATGGGTTTCGTAGAAATGGTAGAATGAGGTGTAGTGATGACAAGAACTGACAGAGCTGCCGTAAGCTGTCATCGGTGCATTGGTTTAACAAGTCAATTTATTTTTATTTTTTTTGTGCAGAGCACAATCTTTTGGATTAATCAAGTCACTGATTGACAGCTGTTTGCGACTCTTTCGATGATGGGGTTCACGAATCATCATCCTCCCATCGCTGTATTTTGGTGAAAGGAGCCAGTGTTACTCAGAAATGTGTGTCCACACATTGTAACGCTACCATAGACATACGGACAAATTCTCCTGGCAGTGGTTACACTCTTTATTTCTGATTCTGGTTCGTCACCAAAGCATTAAAAACAAATCCAGCCTCATCCCAATAAGATTTTCCCCTCCCCAGATCAAAACCGGTTCAGGCTGCCGGCATCTCCGTACACGTTTTACGTACACATCCTTTGCGGTGTGTTGCGTGTTGGCCTAACAGTGGGGTGGGAGAAGATTGGGTTTGACCATTAACGGATAACGTGGCCAGTAGCCGTACCACCATGCACTCTGCTCCTGCTGAATTGCTGAAGCTAAGCAGTTGTGGGCTTGGTTAGTACTTGGATGGGAGGCCTCCTGGGAAAACTAAGTTGCTGCTGGAAGTGGTGCTGGTGGACCAGTAGGGGACAATCTTCCCTCTGGTCAAATAAATCCCAATGCCCCAGTGCAGTGATGGGGACACCGTGCTGTAGGAGATGCCGTCTTTCGGATGAGACGTTAAACCGAGGTCCTGACTCACTGTGGTCATTAAAGATCCCATGACACTTATCGTAAAGAGTAGGGGTTTGCCCGGTGTCCTGGCTAAACTCCCAACTTGGCTCCTTCAATCTGCCACCTAATCATCCCCCAGTTTAATTGGCTAAAAATCATTCTCTCCCTCTCCACCTCAGCTGATGTGTGGTGAGAATTCTGGCGCAAATTGGCTGCCGTTGCATCATCCAGGTGGGTGCTACACATTTGTGGTGGTAGAGGCGAGCTTCCCCCTCATCATTGTAAAGCGCTTTGAGTCACTGGTTGGTGAGAAAGGCGCTATATAATTAAAACATGAAAGCCCGAGCTAGCGCTTCTTTTCACCGCGCATACCCCAACTGCGCGTACCCCAAACTTGGTGCATCTTTCAAAGACCCGTTTCTCCAGCGGTGAAGAAAAACGACGAAAAGCGTTCCTTCTGACAGGTAACAAATGGCTACAGTGAGGAAATCCATCTGCTGCATCAACAAATCGGAAATAGGATCTCGGTGAGATAAGGAATTACAGGAAGTGAGCAATGATTCAGGGACCTGCAGCGAGAATAACACCGTTCTAACTCTTTACGGTGAAGAAACTTGCGAGGCGTTTCTTGGTACATGGCATGGTTTTGGACAGCAAGCCCGCTGCATGTGCTGTAGCACACAATAGGCTTGATTTACTAAGACCTTTAGTGTGTGCGAAACCTTTTAGCACATGCTAAACCAATAACATGACCAGTGATTGGTCATGGTTTTTGTTTTGCGCAAATCATTGGTTGTGTTATTAGTTCTGCATGTGCTGAACGGTTTTGCACATGCTCAAGGTCTTGGAAAATCAGGGCCAGTATTTTCACAATCCCAACCCAAAGAAGTATTTTTATTTTTGAGTATTTTATGTGTCCCTTTGGAATTAACACCTTTGGAATTAACATAATTTGTTAGTCGCAGAATTAGATGTTATTAATCAGGGAAATTAAGCAAATGCATAATGTTCTAAAACCCATTATGACTAGGATTGCTTATGTATATGATGATGTCTGTGTTTCTGTAGTGCAACATATCTGTTGTGTAGTATGTTATGTGTTTAGTTAGAAACGCTCTTTAGTGACACCAATAGTTCATTATGCTTATGTATATTGCAAAACATGCGTGTCTTAACAAATGTTTTACTCTTGTAATGAGACTTAATATCAGTGCATTACTTTTGTATAAATAGTGTACCGTGTTTCTATTATGTTATTTTGTTCCATTGCATTACATTTGTATAAATAGTGTAACATGTTTCTATTATGAGTTATTATTTTTAATTATTATCTTTTTTTTTTTTGGGGTGGGGGGGGGTCGGATTGGCATGGAAGTTCCTTAGTGCACCACCCCCCACATCCACTCTAAATTTAAATAACCTATACCAAGGATTTAAATAACCTATACCAAGGAGTATACACACTGTGTTAATGAATAGCTTTCAGTATTTCACTGCAATCAAATCAAAAAAAGAAAATTGTAGTTTTCCAAATAGCACACTGTGGCCCACGCAGGTCTACTATAATCTGGTAGAGTGACACGGTGGTTGAACCACCTCGTTAGACCTTACACTCGATTTTTAATTGTGAACACATTGGTTGTATTGTCCTCCTGGACATGATAATACACATGCCAAGAAAATTCAGGGGAGACATCAAACTAAAGTAAAATTGAGGGTACTACTTTTGCAGAAGGTTTATGAAGAGATCTGCTTACAGTGGTAGCTTAATAGTGCTAGGTCAGCTATGTATGCACTACGTTTTTGTATTGATAAATTCAATAGGATACACTATGGCCTATGTTTAGTCAATGTTCAGTTAAATAATTTCTTAGCTTTTTATTCACAAACACAAGTTTGCCAACTTAATTTTGGTGTTTAACTCAAGCATCCAGGCCTGTGCATATCGACATAAACTATTTGAATTTTTTGTACTGGTAATTGATTTTCTTGGTTCTGTTTTTAACCCAGAGGTTGCAGGTAAGTGTTTATCTTAACAGAAGCCAATCCCCATGTGCGGGCTGGTTATCTTGTCACCATCCCGGTAACAACATAAATGTTTTGTTTTTTTTCACTACTGAATGACACATGTCTCTGTGGATCCCATGTGAAAAAGACATCCTTGAAAAAAATATTATGAGTGGAATTGGCATCATACTATAGCCACATTGAAGTCTCCTACCGTATTATCTATACTGCTAGTTTCATAATTTCAGCGATGTTCCTCAAACATGAGAAGGTCACAGAGGTGCGTGAGGGAAATTGAACTGAGAAGCATTAATAGCATTTTGCGTCGACAGGGGTCTGCGGACACAGTGGTTTCCCTGGCGCCTGAGCAAGGTAACGGCCTGCTTAGCGCTCCTGGCCCCGGCAGCGGCCATGGAAACGCGCGATTAGGGCGTCCTCTCGCGTTCCCGTTAATGACGGATCCACCCCCGTCGGACGAAAAACCCCGGGATAGGAGTGTGTGACGGAGCGTGTCGTACGTGCGTTCCCTGATCGGGTGGCGCGAGGACCGAGTGAGTGAGCGAGCGTTGGAGTCCGTGTCGGTGACGCCTCTCCTCTCCTGGTCTACAGGTGCAGCGTGACTCATCACTTTGGAGGGGTAGAAAAGGGGATCGTTTCACACGCACAGGGTAAGATAACGGCAATCCTCCCTGACGTCTCAGGTGAACAGACACGAGCAGTTGCTTGTTTTGTCTTCAATGCTCTTTTAGGCCTTGCTGTAGGGATATAAAAAGGGATCGTTTCACACGCACAGGGTAAGATAATGGCAATCCTCCTTGACGTCTCAGGTGAACAGACACGAGCAGTTGCTTGTTTGGTCTTCAATGCTCTTTTAGGCCTTGCTGTAGGGATAGAAAAAGGGATCGTTTCACACGCACAGGGTAAGATAACGGCAATCCTCCCTGACGTCTCAGGTGAACAGACACGAGCAGTTCCTTGTTTTGTCTTCAATGCTCTTTTAGGCCTTGCTGTAGGGATATAAAAAGGGATCGTTTCACACGCACAGGGTAAGATAATGGCAATCCTCCCTTGACGTCTCAGGTGAACAGACACGAGCAGTTGCTTGTTTGGTCTTCAATGCTCTTTTAGGCCTTGCTGTAGGGATAGAAAAAGGGAGTGTTTCACACGCACAGGGTAAGATAACGGCAATCCTCCCTGACGTCTCAGGTGAACACACATGTGCAGTTGCTTGTTGTCAATGCCTCTTTTAGGCCTTGCTGTAGGGATAGAAAAAGGGAGCGTTTCACACGCACAGGGTAAGATAACGGCAATCCTCCCTGACGTCTCAGGTGAACACACATGTGCAGTTGCTTGTTGTCAATGCTCTTTTAGGCCTTGCTGTAGGGATAGAAAAAGGGAGCGTTTCACGCACACAGGGTAAGATAACGGCAATCCTCCGTCACATGAACACACCTACACTGGAGAGCTGAGTTTCCATTTAATTTTTGGTTCAAGTACGAGTGCCTCCTGTTTGTGTGCCAATTGTTTTTCCTGCATTCTGTTATCCGCCGAGGTGTTCAGGGCTCTTGATATTGGAACCCGCGAGTTAAGAGGGGGGTCGCTCACGGCGACGTGCGTGCCTGTCCTCGCCCCGCATTCTTTAGTTACAGTTGTTGCTAATTACGGCGGCACGCTAGCCGGAATTAATGCTCCCTCCGTCAATCTGACTGCGGTCACGGTTTCAATTAGCGGCTGGCTCATTCTAAATCCGCCGTGATAATGGTTCATTCTCCTCACCGGCTTTGGAACCGCTCAGAATTGGAAGGGGGAAATAGAATCTTTCCTGCTAGCGCAAATCACACGGGGAGCTTTATTGTCGGAAAAAAAAAAAAAACACCCCGTGGGTTTTTTTTTTTTTTTTTTGGCGGAATGCTTGTGCGTTCCTCGCAATAGGGGGATAGATGAGGATACGGAGGTGCAACAGGCAACAGAGCCCCCCCCCCCCCCCAGAGAGCCCTGGAGGGAATGTAGCATCTTTAACGTGTTAATGAAACACTTTGAAGGGAGTCTTAATTGCGGGTGATAAGTGGCGTGGGGCCAGGAATGCCAAGTGACAGTTTGGGAAGGCTTTGATCTCTCGATCTCCAATCAGCGAGGGATTAGTGTCCTCCGAGCCTGAGCCACGCGTGATTAGGGCGGTAACGAACAGCCCTCGCGCCGACGGGCCGTTTCGCCCGACCTCGTCTGAAGCGGGCCTGCCGGCCGTACGCGCTCGCGTGCCTACGTTATGATGACTGGGGGGGCTTGCGTCGTCTCTGGAAAGGGCCGGCGGGCTTTCGGTGAAATGACAGCAATTTGGCGAGCCAAAGGAGCAGCAGGATGGTTCTGAGTGATCCGTCTCTGCGGCAGATCGGTCATGGGCTCTGGCGGAGGAAGGGTTTGTCCGCCCGCTCGACCCGACCCCCGGCCCTCGCCGCGTAGTGCGCAGTGCTTCCTCTTCCGCGGCGCGTGAACCTTGACCCCCGGTTCTGACTTGAAAGGAAGTGCCTTTTCCAGCAGCTTTCAAATGGCAGGTGCAAGGTTTGACCAGCTGAATGGTGTTTACAAGTGTGTGAGATAAAAAGCTTAAAGGACTCCTCCGGAGAGGGGGCGAAGGTTACTGCGATCCCGCTCGTGAGCCGCCGTTCGTGAGTCGTGAGCTGAGACGGCTGAAGTGCCATTGACATCTCCATTGACAATATTCAAAAAGGCGAAAGGGATCTCTCTCTCTCTCTCTCTCTCTCTCTCTCTCTCTCTCTCTCTCTCACTCTCACTCTCACTCTCACTCTCACTCTCACTCTCTGTCTATCTCTCTCTCTCTCTCTCTCTCTCTCTCTCTCTCTCTCTCTCTCTCCTCTCTCTCTCTCTCTCTCTCTCTCTGTTTTGGCACCTGAGGTGCACGCTACACAACCTGTTCCCGGGCTGTGATAGCTATTACGCGGTCCCTGTCACGCCGCACGGTATTGTGTCATGTTCTGTCAGCTCCTTTCAAACAGCCCCCCCCCCCCCCCCCCCCCCCCCCAGTTCCCGCTTGTTTTGTGGCATGAAGGCGAAGCGAAGACAGTTCTTACATCCTCGAGAAAGGCAGAACAATGACTGTCAGTCTTGGCCCGCAAAGATACAGCTGCCCCTAAGACCTAAGATAGAATAAGAGAACAGCTTACACAAAGCCTAAGGGTGGGGGGGGCAATGGGAGTGTGTTTGAAGAGGAGACAATATCAGGAGGAGGGTGGGGGAGTGGGGGGGTGGCAGTGGCATTGTTATTATTAGTACTTTTTTTTTGTTAGGAGGGTGTGGGTGTGGGTGTTCAAACTTTTGCACTTCCTGTGACAAAACATTCGATGTTTTGCTGAAATGATCTACACTGATAGGCACACACCGAGTTGTTAGAGAAACACAGATAGTTCATATCCCGAAGGATATGGCTCACGAGGCTGACAGACATTTTGCATACTGTGGGAATTCACTTTTCGCTTTTGTTTTCCTCCTTGAGGAATATTTTTTTTGCCTGTCTATATTAACACTGCGATAAATAGATATGGCCTGTCGGGCACCCCAAGGCAACACCAAAGTCACCTGCAGCTCTTCATACTTTTGAAAGGTATCTAAAAGTTTGAGTGGCACTCATTGGCGATGACGGTACATTTTCTTCATTCCTGTGGCACGGTGGTGCAGTGGTTAGCACCGTCGCCTCACAGCAAGAAGGTACCGAGTTCGAATCCCGGCCGAGGGTCTTTCTGTGTCGAGTTTGCACGTTCTCCCCGTGTCCGTGTGGGTTTCCTCCGGGTACTCCGGTTTCCTCCCACAGCCCAAAGACATGCAGGTTAGGTGAATTGGAGACTCTAAATGGGCCATAGGTATGAGTGTATGAGTGTGTGAGTGAATGGTGTGCATGCCCTGTTAAATTTACATTACATTACAATTATTTGGCAGACGCTTTTATCCAAAGCGACGTACAATAAGTGCATATTGAAGGTCATTGACGCGACTACAAAGCAGATCTGACAAAGCACAACTTTCTCACAGCGTAGGAGCTATCCCTAGTAAATGACCAACTGTAACTGTATTCTGAAACACACTGTACTCAACCCTGTCCCACTGTCGAATTTTTGTGAAATATAGTCATACATACATTCATTAATTATTATAATTTTGTTGCACATCCTTTTGAAAATGTGTAAATTATGGCATATTGATATGTACTCTCCATCATAAGTCTCTCTTCATTGAAATTGTATTGTGCTTTATAAAGGAACGGCATTTAAATATGCCTCCAAATACAGCACAATATAACCTTTGCACGTCTGCCCTCGACAGACCTACACTTTCCGTTTTCATTACAATAAAGAATTCCAATATAATGCGGATTTCCCATGATGCATCTGTTCAGAAAGTGTGCAGGTGGACTGACAGTGACTCTGCATAACAAAACTTATTTTATGATATTCAGTTGCTGGCCTTATGAAACCTTTTCAAATGGATTTTGCATACGACAGCAGCAACAGTTTCTACATTCTCTGTTTGGTTGAAAATGTTATTATTCTTTTTATTTATATTTTATTCTTAGAAATAAAGAACTGAACTAAAGGGCAAAGCTGATTTTGCCAGTTCAGTTCTGAATGTAATGATGGTAACCGCAGGTTTCCTGGTAAGTGTTCAGTTAAAGAAGCTCTATAGCGCTGGGGTATATTATATAGTCGTCTAGGATTCAGTCATTCAGGGACACTGTGCGACGTAAGTCTCAACCTAAGCATGGCAGACTTCAAACTTTAAAATAGTAACACTGCCAACTGTAATGTATTTCAGATCCATATAGATGCAAAGACTTGGTAACGCTCAAGGCAACACATTGCCACTGAACAAAAAAGTAATTTTCCACTTACAAATCCAACAAGCTCCGTCCCTTTTTGCTTAAGGAAGAGACAAATGCTCACCATCTCTCTTTGATTCTCGCCACCCTTGCGGTAATTATGGAGCGCTGTCAGAGAGCATAAATTCCAAAGATCAGCGCTGTTATATCTGTTAGAAGAAGGGAATGTGAACAGTGAGCAGGCATAAGGCTAAACAAAGGCAGGTTATGGTTGCATATTAGCATGGTTAAGAAAAAGACTCCCACCAGTAACTGAGGGCTTATCAACAGTGATATTGATGCCATGATTTGTGAGTTGTCTCCAGCTTTATCTGCAGAATTGAGCAGACGGGTGAGTTGATAGGGGGTACAGCTTCATGCAACAGTTAGCCAATTAGCTTGAGTCCAGAGACATGACATGTTTAGCTGCCGCACAGGCGTGTCAATTTAACACAGTGTGCTCATCCTGAATATACGTAACATTCACATGAGTTCTGATGTGAAGCTTACAAGATGTCTGGCAATGGGCAAAAATAAAGATTATCAGTAGTAACTATACTATATGTAGGTTTTCCTGCCAGCCTACAAGTCAACATAAATGGCATCTCTTTCTCTATCTCTCTCTCTCTCTCTCTCTCTCTATCTCTTGCTCTCTCGCTCTCTCTCTTGCTCTCTCTCTTTCGCTCTCTCTCGCTCTCTCTCATTTAATTAATGTACATAAAGTATACATCTACACATACACATACACTACTCACAAAAAGTTAGGGATATTTGGCTTTCGGGTGAAATTTATGGAAAATGTAAGTTCACGCTACAGTGATATTATACGTATCATGAAAGTAGGGCATTTAAGTAGAAGCATACAATGGTGATTTCCTCATCTCAAACAATTTATTGAAACAAAAGCCAACAACAGTGGTGGGTATACCACAACAAAAATGTCAATGTCTCAATAACTTGTCATGTGCCCTTGAGCATCAATTACAGCTTGACAACGACGTCTCATGCTGTTCACAAGTCGACTTATTGTCTGCTGAGGCATGGCATCCCACTCTTCTTGAAGGGCGGCCCTCAGGTCATTGAGGTTCTGGGGTACAGAGTTACGAGCCTCTACACGGTGAGTCAGCTGATCCCATAGGTTTTCTATGGGATTCAGGTCTGGAGAAAGTGCAGGCCACTCCATTTGAGGTACCCCAGTCTCCAGCAGCCTTTCCCTAATGATGCGACCTCGATGAGCTGGAGCATTGTCGTCCATGAAGATGAAATTAGGCCTGTGTTGTTCATGCAGGGGCACAATGACTGGATTAATGATGTTATTCAGGTAGTATGGGCTTGTCACTGTACCATTCACAAAGTGTAGGGCAGTTCTGTATTGACTAGACACACCTGCCCACACTGTAACACCGCCACCACCAAAGGGTCGTCTGGTGACAACAGTGGCTGATGCATAGCGCTCTCCTTGACGTCTCCAACATCGTTGGCGGCCATCATTTCTGCTCAACGTGAATCGACTTTCATCAGAGAACAGCACTGAGGCCCACTGGTCCCTCGTCCAGCGTAAATGCTCCCTGGCCCATGCAAGACGATGACGCCTGTGCCTGGTGGTGTGGTCAGGTACCCTTGCAGGTCGTCTAGCACGCAGACCACGCTGATGTAAACGGTTTCGAATGGTCTGACGTGACACTTGGGTGCCTCTCACCTCCCTTAAATGTGCCTGGAGTTGAGTGGCATTCATCATCCGGTTCCGCAGGGCACTGTTCACAATGAAGCGGTCATCAGTGTGGGATGTGGCCAAAGGACGTCCACTTCTATGCCTTTCTGTGACTCTTCCAGTCTCTCTGTATCTCTGTTGCAACCTGCTGATGACACTCTGTGACACTCTAAGCTCAGTGGCCACTTCCCTCTGAGAACATCCTGTTTGAAGCCTCGCAATGGCGAGGTACTGTTGATCAATTGTTAGGTGTCGTCTTGGTCTCATGATGTCAAAATGTGAACAGCATGATGAAGAGGACTGTTTAAATACCAATTCTAATTGAACCAGGAAATTTATTGGTCGATTCATGGATCAAACACCTGTTGTGAATTTTGCCGTTCAGCTCCTTGTTAGAGAACAGCAAGTTGTGCAAAAAGTACTGAAACATTGAATAGTTGGACATGTGCATTCAAAAGTTTAGAGAAGGTCAAATTAATTTCACCTGTAAAGGTTATAGTGCATTTTAGGTTCATCCTGAAATTTCACCCGAAAGCCGAATATCCCTAACTTTTTGTGAGTAGTGTATGTACTGACGCACAGGCACATGCGCACACACACACACACACACACACACACACACACACACACACACACAATCACCTGAAAGGCAAAAACCGAAAAAACCATTTACCATCTCATATTTGACGCATTCTGAGAGATACTCTGAAATATGCTGCTTCAAAGCTACCCCCCCAAAAAAAGTATGCACAGACGAGGGGAAAATGACTGAAGCAGGGGAAGCAGTTAGCTCAAAGCAAAGCATTGTGTGTGAAGAGAGGATTGGAACTGCCCGAGTATGATTATTTTGAAAGAGGAACGAGTGCCGGTGATGGGGAACAATATAAAATCCAATCCCACGCCATTCACGCGGGTGAGCGTGGAGTCAAACCCAGCGAGGCCCCTGCATCCAAATGAGGAATCCACTTTCCCGTTTCTCCATTAAAGAGGCCGGCCATTATTCCCCCACCCTCCCCCCTGCTGAGCTTAGCATACCTGCTAGCGTGACGCGCTGACGTACGCTATCCTCATTCCGTCTTTCAGGAACAATGTGAGCAGCAGACAGAGACAGTATGTTCCTGACAGTTATCTCGCCTACGTGTTTTTTTAAGGCGCGCGTCACCGTAGAGGACAACGCTGGGAACTTGGTTCTCGTGCATCGGGTATACCTCATGATGTTGAAAATGACTTAAAAAAAAAAAAAAATTATAAATAAATAACAGATTAGGGAGAAGGAGCAAAACCACTTTATCTTGAAAAGCGATCTTTATAACAGTTTCTGCAGAGGTTAGTTTTGAAAATTAATTTTGTACTGCACACGGGCTTTGTAATTTATCCCCAGGCTGTCCTAGTGCAATATTGTTTATACACAACGAATGTGAGCTGAAAAATAGCAAAGCAGTAAGTACCTTTTTTTTCTTCTTCTACTGAATGGTTAGAAAGAAATTAGTTACAAAACAGGAGCTTGCTTGAGCACATACACCTGCAAATAATTTATATCGTCTAATCTGTAAGTTCTCAACCTTTCCCAAACCATAGTTAATCTTTCTAAGGAGCTAGTATGCCTTCTGTAATTCACTACCGATAAACATTTACAGATGTATTCTAAGACCATTTTCACAGCAATGGTTATACATGTATAATATAAAGAAATACGCCTGCATTCATCAAAATGCCTGTTTTGAATTCAATTGATTTAAAAAAAATATTTTGCTACATGTCATGGCACCTACAAATGTTAAAAAGTCTGATAGTGCAAAGCCACTGAGATTAACACTAAAAATGACCAAAATAATTTCTCTGTCAGTTGTAAAAGCATGCAGTGTGTCATACAAAAAATAAAAATATATATATTTTTATTCTGTAATCCTGTGTCTCACGGCCCAGAATATTGGGATGTGTCGCTTTGATAATGTGTTCTGAGAACAGCGATCAATTTTTTTTATTTATTTGATATTATACATTATGTATGAAGAACTTGCAGGCATGACTGAGGATTGTAAATTGAGTCTATAAACCCAGAGTCCAACAAGTAAAGGCTTGCTCTTTCAGTAAGTCTCCATAGACCTGGATAATCAAAGCCCTGATAATTCACTAAATCCAGACAGCATTCTGTTTATTTCCTCACATCTACTGTGCTTGTATATCCTGAGGAAAATAGTAAAATAAAATTTATTAATTCATGAAAAAAAAGATAATTTAGTCACAAAGATAAAAGGGATAACCTGTAGAGAGGTATCTATCCTGACAGGCATCCTCAGATGTGAAGGTAAAAATAAACGCTAAATAAATTTGTTCTGTTTGCCGATATCAGATGGCACTTCCTTGGACTGAAATTCACAAGGATTGCAATATTTATCATCTTTTTGGGAACTTTTTTTTTTACAGACATTTTGGACCTGGCCGTGTGTACCTGGCTGCAGTATATTGTGCCAATTCATTTAAATGTAAATGGGAGATGGGACACGTCGCCAGGAACTGAAGCTGGCGTCTCCGTTCATGCGAGCGCGATAGACGAACGAGCTCCTGCCCCATCTGTTTCCGACTTCAGAGTTCTTAATTTCAGACGCCCGGGCTAGCTTGGCCTCTGCCAGGCTGTGCGTGTCCGCCGCGTGTGTTTGTACCGGTTCCTTAAGTCCGAGACACTGCAGGGCAAGGGGGAGAGGAAGGGGCGGGGTGTGTGTGTGTGTGTGTGTGTGGGGGGGGGGTGGGGGTTGGGAGAGAGAGTTTACTTTAAACTACTGGGTCGCAGGTGCAGGAAAAGGACCGGCGTCCAATGATCCTGAAAGACAAGGCAATTTGGCGAGCGCTGCCGAGGTA
Organism: Synaphobranchus kaupii; assembly: GCA_029718625.1. Classification (NCBI taxonomy): domain Eukaryota; kingdom Metazoa; phylum Chordata; class Actinopteri; order Anguilliformes; family Synaphobranchidae; genus Synaphobranchus; species Synaphobranchus kaupii. Next base: position 80,621,217 of record CM056381.1, read on the forward strand.
ATGAGAATAGAATCATAATGTTGCAAGTGTGAGATTTACAAGGGGATTGGGGTTTGGAGGGGGGTGGTTGAATACGTCAGAGGAAGCAGTGTAATAGCACAGCCGCGCTTGTCGAGGTGCTCGCGTATTAACCCACACAAATAGGGGTCACCGATTCGCTCCCGATCCCGGTGCTCGTCTGCAGACGGCGCCGAGCCCGAGCGTTCGCAAGGCGGGCCCGTCCGCCGTCGGAGATGCGCCACGGATACCTCTTTATCCACCTCCTCCAGCTGGCGAGCAAGTGCAGAGCGTATGCTGAGCGTGAAGGAAGAGAGCCAGAGTGAGAGAGAGAGAGAGAGAAAGTGAAAGAGAGAAAGATTGATTCATAATGAAAGTCTTTGCCGCAACCACAGGGAAAATTAAAATTCAGCATGACCGCACCTTCAGTGCACACTCACACACACAAACAAACACACGCACGGAATTTCAACGGCTGGACGATGTCGTGCAGGGAAAGAGATTTAAAACGCAGGAGCCAGAGGCTTCTATACACCTATTTTATCTTTATCAAAGGAAGTCCAGGAAGACGGGAAATGTAACCCATACAACTTTTTTTTTTTTCCTCTCCGGTATCTCTCAGTACACAATGTGAAGAGCTCGACCGATTTCAGGATTGGAAAACCTGTAGCCCGCCTCTGAAGTGGAATCACTGGCAGAGAATGCAGCTGGGACCCGGTCCCCTGGGAGTGTGATTGGACTCCGGTGCACAGCTTCTTGGCTAGCACCACGCGAATAGCAGCGGCAAGCTTTGCCATCTGTGAGAACCTCCAACTCCCATCATGCACCTGGTGAACAGTGGACAGTGATGAGAATAGTGGCATAAAGCCGTTGCTCAGCTACTGATACAACCGGACGCTTAAACGATCACTTTGTTGTCCCTTGTTATGTTCCCATCCGAATATTGTGCAAATTAAGTTAGCTATTAAGTCGACAAAAGAAAGTGTGTATTGCTATCAACTGGTGCTATGCGAATAAACAACCTCCCGTTCGCAAAGGCACAAAGGGACCGTGTCGTCAAAAGAGTGCCTATAATGGTTGCTTGGCAACAACAGCTGAGAAGCGCTAACTCAGCGGAGAGAATGGAGAGTTTTCAAGATGTGCTGGTACTTCCAATTGGAGGAGTTGTCATTACTGGTTTATGCCAGCTGTGCCTGGCCATATTTCACGCTGCCCAACACATATGACAAATAAAAGCAACAGGCAGTATTATAATAATATTATAAAGGCTATTGCACCACAACGTACTGTGCGCTACGTCATATAAATTTTTTTTTTTATAATTTCCATCACCCTTTGTCTCTTCATCGACACTTCAACTTTTCCACCTCAAGCGTAAATATTTTTTTGCGATATTTAGATATTTTTTTCTTAAAATGTGGTGTTTCCATTCAGCCTTTCCAATTCACAACTTCAAAATGAACATAAAAACACGTTGATGGAGACTTCTCTGGAGGCGGTTTAGGATATGGCAGAATATGTCGCCTATGTCTTGTTGAGCTTCTAAGAAGAGTTTCCCCTTGCCTTTTTAGTACCGTTCCATGCATTGTTTTCCCAATGGCTGTAAAGTATCGCTTGGAAATTACACTTGATTGCATCAAAGTTGAAAAAGCTTCAATAAGCATCAAACACCAGTTAATGGGCATACTGTAGGCCTACGTTATAATAAACTAGATCACTGGAAATTCTGAAAGCCTATTAAGAACTGGATATCAAAATAGCTTTTATCAAATGCGTACATCCTACAAGTCTTTGAATTTGGCAGAGGGAACAAACTGACATAATTTACCTGTGAAGGTACGATGAGAATAATTAATGAGATGCAGGGCCTCATTTGTGAAACATTCCTCAATGTGTGCGTACATTTACGCACAAAACAAGCTTGCATGAAAAATTTACACCGGATTCATCAAACCGTGCGGGAAAGGTAGATTTGTTTGTATTCGCGTGCGTATGTTCATACATTCCAATTCATCATAAAAGCTAAATAAAAAATTATTTTCACACTGATATGTTCAGTCAAGGGAAAAAATTAAAAGAAAAACAGTTTGTGTCAGTACTGGTGTCATAGGAACTGGTTAGGTAAAAAGGCCTGGCTGGCAGGACATGAACTGTTAAAGTAGTAATAAAAAAAAAAATGGATTGACATTAAATTGGAGGCTAAGAAACGCATAGCTGTGCACAAAAGCACCACTGTTACAGGACGTGGCCAAGGTTCTTCAATCCTTTCTGCATCGGACCAGTGCATTAATAAATTGAGGCCACGTTGTTGAGTTTGAGTGGTGGTTCATACAACAGCAGTCCTAGTTCAGATGGATTGGGGACATCTGGAAGGGTGTGTTTCACAGCCATGTTGTGTACATGTGCAGGAGTAGTGTAGCGTTGCAGTCCAGCCAAGGGACGGCCTAACTGCTCTGCTAATGCTGAATTAAATTTTAGTGCAATGGTTAGCGCAATGACCTCTTCCCCGGGCAATACAGTTCATGTACTACCCACTATAGGAAGACTTGATATTGGGCATTTGGGGACCATGTTTTTTGTATAATTACCGATGCATTTGCATATTATCTAACCAGACTGTTTGATTGGACTGCCATTCAGATGAAGTAAATACCTATACAGGATCGACACACCGTGTCATGTCAGACTTTCAGCCCTCGTGCTGAGAAATGACAGTTAAAATGTCATTTCATTTTTTTCATTTCTAAATTTGGAAAAAATAGGTAGCCAGGACTGTAGTATGCCTTTAGCTTGTGGGTAAATGAGCACTTAAAATGCAAAATAACAATAATAATGAAAAACAAAGAAAGTGATTGCACAGTGCCATTATACAGGGCTGCTGTACATATAGAGTGTCATTTCAAATGTGACACAAACAAAACAAATTAAACCAACTGTTGTACAGAGGGCCACGTCAACCTTGGGCTGCACTAATCTTAACAGCAGAGGAGCGACACGTTGCTGTGCATTCCGCACGGGTAAATTTATTAATTTTATTAATTTATTAATTTATTAATTTATTTTTACTACAAGATTTAAAATCCTACTAAAACAAAACCACAACAAAAATTGATCGGTAAAAGTCGCCCCCTCTTTAATATACAGAAGCGTTTTTGCCTCAAGGTGCTATTTGTTATTCTTAGGCTTTCCTGTCCTATCGATTGTCACTGGAGTATGATCGACCGAAGACATCAGAAACACTTCAGAGACATCTTTGAAGATGAGTCGGATTTTAACAAGCAGGGTCTACTGAAGATGTATTTATTTATGCATTGCTGATTAGATGATTAGATTTCATCCCCAAAAGCGTCGGAACGCCTGTTGCATGTGCATTCTAAAATATATCTGGCTAACCTTGACCTCAATTGTAATTGGTTTTGGAAAATATGAGGGTCTGGTAAGAACATTAAGGCAACCTGTGTGCTTTTCCCTCTCTGTATCTAACAACGGCATCAAATGTCACTCCGGTGCTCCCTGGTTAGGATCCAGTGATAACTCCCCGTTCTGCTTGTTCTGTCAGCTCTGGTTGTCGAAGGTGGCGTAACCCATGATTAAGGCCAACCCGGGGCGATGTTGGCCCGGAGATAAGCGCGATAAGTTTAGCTATCGAGTTAATAGCCCGCTCGTCGAGACTGAGGTAAGACTCCAGCAGGGAATCTGGAGCGCGGCCGTTTCTCTGGGGGCCCGTGGACACATTCGATCCCCCCGCGCCGACGTTTCAATCAAACGGGCCGGCATCCGCCAACACCGCGGTGAAAACAGCGATTGCTGTCAACGCCCCGGATATATTGAATTGTCTGGCTTGATGGCAATATTATGTTCATGCCAAGGTGAAAGCCGAAGCTCGGGATTCTTAAAGGGAGCGGTATAATTTGTTACTTGGAATGGCCGTATAAAATTACGCAAAAAGATTCCCATATCCAGGCATTATAGCTTTGCTCAACTTTGATATGTGGTGCGAGGCAACGTGTCTGCTTGTGTATGCACATGGACTGCAGTAACGGTATACATACGGTCTTTGCATCTCTAGCTTTGCACCAGGCTCTTATATATAATTTTTTTTTAACAGGAATTTGATAGGAAGTTATGTCTATTCGTTCCCGCACCCGCTGAATGTTGGGGAATCATTAAAAAATCGTTAGACGGAAAAGCAGTGTGCTTCATGCATATTTCAGAGCAGTTAGAGGTGGGAAAATTACTCCTGCCCCGTTTTCCGTCCTACCTTCATCTGTTTGTGAGGTGAAAAGCCTTTCAGATGAAATTTGGTGTCAGGTAATCAAAGAAATCCACCGCACTTTCCTCCGGCTCCTCTAGCAAAATTATGTTTAAGACCTCAAAATTGTGAAGCCCCATTTTTCAGCACGCCTTAAAAAATGCTTCTGGGGGAAAAAAAGCATTTCAGCCAATGTCGAAAACAGTATCCGATAATATCCTGGTTTGCCTAGCTTTTGGCTTGTGCGTACTATTGCCCGATGTGGGAGACGTGCAGAAGCATGCACTCATCGCTGTGAGTCTCCGTACTGTCACCTACACTTACCCCTCTGAGGGGTTAATATCTGATGTTGAGAGTCGAGCTGTTTAGAAAACACCATGACTCAGAGGCTGATATCTCAGCGCTGGAGTGTGTGCCAGCTGTCCTAATTGAGCAATTAGCCCGACAAGACTCCCGTAGTGCCCTCCCCACTGCGAAACCCTTCCTGCGCCGAGGTGGAGTGGCCAAATAAGACCCGACACCATCTTGGCCTGGTTACCTGAGACCTGGGCTAACCCCGCTGCCTTCCGGCCGCTCGGCCAGGCCTGGAGGCCTACACGGCGGAAAGGCAAAGCCGAGCCCGTATTCAAACCCCAGGCATTTCAATTTGCGTGGCGTGGAGGCAAAGTCAGAGGAGAGGACCGGAGACCCCCTATGGAAAAAGAATATGCTGCGGTATATTCTAAATATATCTAAATTATCGTCACAATATGTTTAAAATATACTGCAGTATATTACATTTCCATAAGGGGAATCTATTGCAGGAGCCATTGCTGCCAATTCATCTGAGGCACTGGCCAGCAAGCCAGGGTGGCAGCAGGCATTATTTTAAAAAGTTACATAGCTAAATGTTCAGTGTTAAATTAACTTTTGCAGTGTAGCCTACATGTGGTCTGTATCGGACCCATATAAACTCTGATAGAGTTGAATGAACACTGTGCAGGGACTGTGTGACTGAACCAATCGAGAGGCAGTATGGCTGAGTGAGAGTGTTAGTAACGTTCAGTTTCAGTGTAATTCTTTCTGAGGGAAAATCAGATAATTTCAACGTAATGTTGCAACGTCACCACGTCGCGTTTTTTACCGCGTCTTATGTTATAATTCACCGTTATGCGGTGGCTGCATCTCAAGCTGCGGCTGTCCTTCCTCGGTTGGCGCAAGCCCCGTCAACGACCCTAAGGCGCTGGAATGTCAATTTTGTGCTTAAGGAAATGCCATTTCTTTGTAGCAATAACATAGTACACAGCTAATGCTTTTTTCCTTGTGCACAATGGTGGCTGACGGTAGAATGTATGTGGAAGGAACATTCCGGTTGTGTTTGCGGTTTCGGTTGACCAGTTTCGGTCCTCATCTTTTATTTATAACTCGAGTGTTTTCCTCCCTCTCGCAAACACGGACTGGTAAGTTCGCGTTTGCGATTGCTGAACTCGTCCCACCGGCAGTAACCCCCACCTCGAATTGCAAAGGTACGCCACAGGCCCGGGTCTTGTCTCTCGCGCTCGCGTTCGATGGATGAGTTTGCGAGTAAAGTGGGTTGCGTCGAGTCGAGTCGAGTCGAGTCGAGTCGAGTCGCGCCGCGTCGGGCCGCGTCGGGCCGGATCTACCGGCGCAAGCAGAAAGGCGGAGCGTGCGGCGGTAACAAGGCCACAGTCATAAATCAGCTGGTGAGGGCGGGCTGCACGCCTAAATGCACCGGGCCAGTTTATTTAAATGCATCACCTTCGGTATGGATCCCGCAGACTGACTGACACGCTCCATACTCCATACGTCCCTTTCATTATGTCCAACCCCTGGACAATTCTGCCATCGAGCGCGATTTATCACATCTATCACCTGCATTATAACTTTAAGGAGAGCTTGTCTGAGCAAGGAAGCCATTACAGAATAGCAGGTAGCTGATTTCTGGAAGAGGGGGATGGGTTTGAGGCCATTGCTGGTGAAAATAAAACATGAATGTACTACAAAATAAAGTAAAATTGATTACATGTGCTTCTGTAAGACGAAATGGAGAACGGCGACTAACAATGTCCTTTTTGTGCAACAAATAAGACCCTCAAATCCTCATTTGGGACATCTGTGATTTATGTTTTTTTTTTTTTTATCCTCAGTATTAATGTACTGTGTGCCTTCAGAAAAGAAATTTAAGCGAAAAATGTTTTATTTTATTTTTCCCCTCCGTAAGCTGAATTGAAGGACATGCCATTTACCGTGTGCAAGCCTCCCATCTGTATTCCGGAGATTCTGTGTTGATAAAAGGTTTATACTCCCAAAATGGTCTTTCAGTCTAACACAGACGTGAAATGTCACAGGAGATTATCACTCCCTAACCAGGGGCTTTACAATGGAGTCTATTAACGGGAGTCATCTTCTCTCTCTGATTAATTTTACGGTGTTTTTTTTTTGTGTTTTTTTTTTGTCATCAGCCGTTTTATTAAGTAAAGAATTCACGGTTACAGTAATCCCCAAAATAAAACCTTTCTATGCCATCGCCGTGATTGTACAAGTGTAGAACATTATAATGATTCTCTCCTGAGGGAGAGCTCAAGTGTTGTGAACAGTGAAACGTGGGATTTAAATTGGGGGACGTTTGTTGAAAGTGCCTTATCGTGCTGTTATCACTGACATGGCTTGTAGGTTTTGATTGGTTCAGCTGAAATTACCTCTGTCGTTAATGAACCCCGACTTCTGTCTCTTTTACCCCTTTTCCAACAGAGCCGGTCCTGAGCTTGTTATTGGGTCACGGCCAGCAGGTCGCTTAGTAGCCGCCGATGCATTGTGGGACCGCCATGCCGCCGAGGAGCTCATTGGTCGGCCTGGCCTTGGTTGCCCTGGGCGTCCTCGGTGCCGCGGTGCGCGGGGAGGGTCTGGTGAAGACCACCCGCGTCAGACGGCAGGCCCTGGACGGAGACGTCGCTCTGGGCAACCAGACGGCGAAGGATCAGCCAATGGTCTTCAACCACGTCTACAACATCAACGTTCCCCTGGAGTCTCTCTGCTCCGTGGACCTGGATTCGGCCCCCGGGCGGGGGGCCCCTGCCGAGACCGAGGGCCCCGTCTCCGAGTACATGGAGGAGACGTCCGACCTGGACAGCCAGGTGACCTTCACCCATCGCATCAACATCCCCAAACAGGCCTGCGCCTGTCCTGCGGCCAGCATGGTCCAGCAGCTGGCCAGCCGCGTCGAGATGCTGGAGAGGGAGGTTTCCCTGCTCAGGGCCCAATGTGGGTCGAGCTGCTGCGGAGAGAGCGCCGCCATTGGTGAGTCAGGCCCCGCCCCGCCTCGCCCCCGTCCACTTACTCACAATGTGAGAACCAGAGTTTTGGTCAATTACATTTCCATTCAGTCAGTTCAAGGAATTCACTGGATATCTGTCATATGAGCTTGAATATGAGTGCTAGTCAAATGCTGTGGTGCCGCGAAATGTCTTTGATCCTCGTTCTCAAACAATTTGACACGGCAGGGATCGAATTTGACCGTATGAATGATAAAAGAGAAACTGGAATACTCTTTATAAATTTTTCAGCCAATTGGCCTCGTGTCAATCTGTATTCACTGGTGAGTGAATTCTGTCTGTATCTAAAAAATATTTTAAACCAAAATCTCTGGCAATGTTGGTATTAAGGTGGGACAGTGTCCACATCTCACCATACATATTGGCGGTTGATGGCATTCCTACATATTGAAACATTGGTGTGCGCTAATGGCGTTTTAATTTACTCGCCCCAGGCCGGCTGGACTTCGTTCCCCACTGCAGTGGCCACGGCATTTTCAGCATGGACGTGTGCGGCTGCGTGTGTGAGGAGAACTGGACCGGCAAGAACTGCTCCGAGCCCCGTTGCCCGGGCGACTGCTCGGGCCAGGGCGTGTGCGTGGAGGGCGAGTGCGCCTGCGACCGCGACTTCGGCGGCGACAACTGCTCCGAGCCCCGTTGCCCCGGCGACTGCTCGGGGCGGGGCCTGTGCATCGACGGGGAGTGCGTGTGCGAGGAGGCGTACGCGGGCGACGACTGCTCCTCGGGCCGCTGCCTCAACGACTGCTCCGACCAGGGCTACTGCGTCAACGGCACGTGCCAGTGTCGCCCGGGCTACGCCGGCGACGACTGCTCCTTCGCCACCTGCGCCAACAACTGCAGCCAGAAGGGCACCTGCAGGAGGGGCATGTGCGCCTGCCAGGAAGGCTTCGGGGGGGACGACTGCTCCTCAGGTGAGCTCCGGGGGGGGAGGGACCAGGCGCCACTAGGGGGCGCCTTGATCAGGTAGTCCAGAGGTGGGCAGGGAGGGCCGTATCTGCTTCTGGATTTCATGCCAACTGATGGTCTTAATTATTTAATTAGCGCTAAAATTTACGCCATCTGACGCGTTGGCTACATTTCTCGATAAGCGCATGAATGGCAGCCGAGGACTGTTCGTGTGTCCCTCTACGAAGCATTTTACCTCGTTCTAATCTACGAGTGAACCAGTGTTGGTGTATTCAGCCAATTAGCTCATTTAACCTAGGTAATTGGTGGAAAGAAAAACTATATATACACACAGGTTCTCCAGGGCCAGAATTGCCCACCCCATATTTAATCCCAGTGGTGTGAGATCAAAGCTTTGAGAAACACACATTGGGCGTAGTTAGCTTGCATGGGCCAATCAAGAGACTTCTGTCTCCGTAGCAACACACAACCATTGGTTCTAAACAGGGAGTCAGTTATAAAGCGGTTATTGCAGTACTGTTTTTTTTCCTGGAACAGCACTTTCCTGTCTGTAGTTAATTAGTGATTAACATTAACATGGGAATTGCTGCTCTTGGTGGTGGATGGACACTGTGGTGGTGCTTTTGGTCAATTGCCGTTCCAATTATAGTGTAACAGCTGGAGAGCTGAAGCAGTAGTGTGGGATCCTCTAATATTAAAAGATACGAACAAGGATACGTATTGAGGTGGAGGGTTAACGTGTGTTACTGACTTTTGCCTTGCACTGGCTGTGTTGTTTGGTTCAGAAATTGCCATAATTATGAATTAAATAGCAGTTGTGAGATATGCTCATATACTATCAGCTTGGCACACACACATGCACACACAGTACCTGCAGGATCCTCATATTTCCTCTGCGAATACCTGCGTTTGCGTCCGTACCTCGAGCCTCTCGCAACAGGACACAGAAAACCCCAAGCGGCTGACTCCATTTCAAACAGTAACTGTAATATTGGCGACGGCTCTCCGCGGAACACCATTCATTTGTCAAAAGTCACATTCGCCGGTAAGATTCATGGCATTAGCCGAGGCAAGGCAATTTCTGACTCATGCATAGCTGGGTTCACGGCTAGTTCCCAGAAAAATCTCCTGAACCTCTGAAGACGACTGTCAACTCACAAAGGAAAAAGGTGGGTGTGGGTGGGGGTGGGGGAGGGGGGGGGGGGCACAAATCATATTACCAGCGCACCACTCCCTATCACTTTAAGCAGGTCCTAGTGGAGCCAGAATTGCTTATTTCATTGCAATTAGAGGGAAAATAGCAGCGGAGTGTGTGGGTGAGTCTCTGGAATACAAAAAAGAAGCTGTTCAATTATTAGGCAGGACACAGGGTTACAAGGGTTCTCTGTACTGAGTGTTGTATGTAATCTGAGTGGAAATATTTCAGATGTTACTTTGCCTTCAATTACAACATTCTATTTTCTCGCGCTATTAAAATAATGAAACTCTGGGAACACAATTAGGCATTCAGGGAGGTTGGCCCACCCACCCCCTCCAACAGAAGAATTAAGTTTAAGTAAATAAATAAATATATGATGTCAAAGATATCCAAAAGGTTTGGTGGTAACCAAGCAACAGACTAACCTGGGGTGGACACTGACAGTTTTTTTTTTGTTGTTGCATACTTCAGCATATCTTGACATCGTTTCAAAGACACTCTCTTGTTAGGTCAGTGAGCACTTTTCAGCGATTGTTAGCATTTTTAATTCAGAGAGATTTTGCGAGTTACCGGTTTGTGTGAACTCTCTCTCTCTCACCCATTACCCACACAAGATTGTCAGAAGAAGTGGCACGCGATAGCAATTTAATAGACTTCACATAATTAAATAAGTCTGGGGGCTGAGCGTGATTATATGCACTTAACAGGAGTACAACCAGGGTTAAGTGAATTCGGTGGAATACAATGGAAAATTTTACAGCTGTCACCTGGCAATTTTGACCTGATTAATATCCACCATTTTGTCAGCGAGGTCTGGAGGGAACACTGGATCTGTAAGGTATTACACATTGTCCCAGCAGTGTGTATTCCGGAGACAAATGACAATGACATTCAAATGCCATTTTATAAAAAGTTAACTACTTTAATCTGACTATTTGAATACAGGTGCGTGTCAGCAGTTATGACATAAGACAGACAAAACAGACAAGATAGATACTTTGTAGACGGGGGTTTGACATAACTGGCGCGCAAGTACGCGTGTGTGGCGAAAATAATAAAATGCGCTCCAACTTTGTGTCATAACGGCGAAAATACGGGCCTATTTTTAGGTATGCATTTGCATCGTTATAAAACTGCTGCGCATTTTGGTATTTTTGCCACGTATGCGTACTTGCGTATATAGATGCTGATTCATATGTGCATTTATTATAAATATAAAAATGTATGTTGACATGGGGCATTTATTATAAGTATAAAAATGTTTAATCTTGCAATATATTGCAAAATGTATGATGGGACCAAGTGGCTAATTGCACATCCCTGTGTTGTTGATTCCACCTAGATCTGTTTCTATGGAAATCAATATCAAACAGCTGCAGCGATGTATTATGCAATGAAGGGCGTTTTCTGACACAACCCCTCCCCTGCTACCCATCCATATGATATACAGATCAGCATTACCATTAAATTAGTTTAATGGAACATACCTTTATTGTATTAATTAACTTTATCAAAGTAATTAAAGCGTGTTAGGTAAATTTACTATGATTCCTTCCATTTTGGATTGCACTGTGCACTTTAATTTCTGCATTCGCCTGGGGAATACCAAGATAATGGCACACTGAATACATTTTCATCAAGTATTTTATTATTTCCTTTAAAAACTCCTGGTCAATGTAGCATCATGGTCTTCTGAAAAAAAAGTAAGGTAGAACAGAAAGCTGTGTAGAGAGAGAGTTCGGCATTTAAAATAAACGGCCAGAGACATCACGAAATGGCATGGAAGTGTGCTGGAAATGATTTTAATTACATATGAGGCTGTCAGTTTGCTCGCGTCTCCATTCGCAGCTCCTGCTCCTGATTCGACGCTGGCGCTGGCGTTGATGTTCGGTACCTGTCTGAGTGGGGATAGACTTGAAATGATGCCTGTCTCAGTTCAACAGATACCGAGAGCAACGATTTTAAAGCAAGGTTTAAAACTCTGTAAAACTCTTCTACCTTTTCTGTTTGCCATGTGAAACTCAGGTCAGCTGCTTTCCGTAACATTTAATATCCGGTTGATTTTTATTGTTTCACTCTAGTCTTCGTGACATCGGTCGGACAGTGTTGATTTTTCACCCTCAGTGTTCTATCCCATCTGATCCAGAGAGAAGTACATCCGAGCAGCGTGGTGCAGCATTGCAGCGGGTAGGAAACCGGCCTCGGAGGCCAAAGGTATAGGCCGTTTGATTCCCAGGTCCAAGGCGCTGTCGTTGTGCCCTCGGGCAAGGTACTTAAACTGAATTGCTTCAGTAAAACATCGGGTTGTATTAAAGGATTGTGTGTAAAAATGTAATCCGGAAAAGAGCGTCTGCTGAATACGTAAACGTTAAAAATCTAATACCGTTGAACCATCTGAGCTAACTAATGATTATAAAAACATCGTTTGGGGCTTCTGGATGCTGTGGCCAGCTAAAGCACTAACTCCTTTCACATCTTGACACCCACTTTCAAATCTTGGCCTGCCTGGTCCTAGACCTGGTGGGTGATGCATAATGGTTCATAGCTTGAGGAGAGGGGCGCGGGTTGCACTAAAAAGCAAACTCCCTCTTTAAATCGACTCCTTTGTTCGAAAGGACACCCGCTGTCTGCTTGTAGCACGTTGCCCACACATGCGGAGTGATAACTAACCTAACCTGCAAAGAAGCAGGGATTGGCCGTGTGCATTTCCGGACAACCCCGCCTGCTCCTGCCAGACTTGTTGTGGAGCGAGGCTCCGATCACAGCAAGGCAAACCGGGGAAGAATAAAAAGCGTGGATAAAAATGTTAGTTGAAGAAATAAATAACGGGGGCTGCTTGGAGTTAACGAGTCAGTGTTCGTTACAATACAGCAGGTCCGCTCGTTGTGGGGTTCAACTGGCTGACTGAGAAGCAAACCCGCGGGCTGTACTATGCAGACTTCGGAGGGAAGGACGTTTGTTTTCCCACTTGGGATTTGATAAGTAGTGCATGACAGTAGTATCCCTAATGGGTGTCGTGAAAAGATCCCTACCGTGACGAATCTAAGGCGAGCCGATGGGGAAAAAAAAGACACGCGCTTGATAAGACACTAGCCGGCCGCGTCTGACAGTTTTCATCTTGGATTTCTTACTGTGACTAAAATACCACAGATGACGACTGCACGCATTGGAATTTTTGCAGAAACTGCACGGATCCACTAGGAATTGAACGGGGAGAAATTTGGATCAGAGAATAGGAGCGTTATTTTAAAGATATATGAATTTGGGCAGTTTCTGTACAATTCTGATGCTCACCAAAGCAACTCACACATGCCCTATTTCCCTCCTTTGAAAGTGTATGATCAAGCGTTGGTCAGGATATCAGATTTGTTTTTGTCCACTTTTATAGCTGAAAATACCTTGGAGGATTCTAGACTATGTCTGATATAAGCTAGTGTTTCTCTTCCATGGTGTTGAATCAGTAATTTTTGCTCCATATTTCTTTTTTTGTATCTGAAAGCTCCGAAACGTATTGTGATCTACCATCAACAGATAATGTTTTTCTCAGCAATAAAAGTGTATTTTTACATTTTCTTTTCATTCAATTTTGGAATCGGTTTAGTCAAACTGGGTTCTCCTGGGAAAGCTGTTAGAGTGTCAAGCTGCTTGTTGTTGAAATACTCTCTCTCACACGCCGCAGGACCTGCAAGGCACGGTTTGAGTTAACGTCCAGAATGCAGGCGCTGAATATGCTGGGTTCTCGCTGCAGCTTAAATATTGGGAAAACTGGAACTCTTCCAGTGTAAAAAAATGTATGCTAAAATAATTCAGGTCAGCGGTCAGTCAGAGGCTCCTGGTGCTTATTTAAAATTTGGTCTTTGATTTGTATTTTTTTACTTTAGCCTCACACGCATACGGAATGAGGCTGTGGGTGACCAGGTCCCGGTTCTGATCTCAGGACCGGGGCGTTGACTGCCATGACCCCTAAAAGGGGTGAGCTCTGCAGTGACCCCTGACCCCAGGTCCTGGAGTGAGTGAACACCCAGAGCCCTCTCTGCATTAATGAAACGGACTGAGAACAGCCCTGTGCACTAAAGTGGGACGCCCATATATGGGCGGGGAAGTTGCATCATAACTATATCCTCCTACCCACGTGGGTCACGCCCCCTTTTTGGCCTTCTTTTTTTTTTTTTTTGAGTAAGACCAGATTGGATCTGGGCCTTTGTGATTGTTCTGGCTAAATGAGTGCCACAGGGCCCTTCGTCGCATCGGGTCGGTGGAGAGAGAGAGAGAGAGAGAGAGAGAGAGAGAGAGAGAGAGAGAGAGAGAGAGAGAGAGAGAGAGAGCGAGAGGCCCCATCTGCTGTCTCTCTGTCTGTGTACCGCAAGAAAACAAGAAACTTTCTCAAGCCTCAGCACCTCCCAGGGGCAGTTTTTACCATTCTGCCCCACAATCAGGTGCAAGGAGTCTCACGGATTCATGGTGCCGTGCGAGTACTCTGGTGGTGCGGTAATATCGCCTGTTCTTTCTAACGCGAGCTTTGTTTTGTTTTGAGCTACGCTGACCGCAGTGGCCTGACTCCACTTCCAATTGCCCCACGGGGAAACGGTATCCCGTTCCTTCAAACAACAAAAGCTTTTCCAATTTGCAATAATAAGTGGCAAGATCTCCACAGAGTGCAACGGTGCACCTAGTCATTGCACAGTGAGATGAGGTCAAACCCTGCAAAATAAGCCAGTGTAGAGAGAATTTTTCCGTCTGGCCTCTGCAATCTCTTGCTCTCTGTACCCATGTTCACTAATGAGGCTCTGTTTCAACATGACATGCACTAAATACCAATACTATGTTTACAGAAGAAGTGTTATATTTAACATTTCTTAGGCTTGCAAATGGAACATATTTGTTTCAGCACCTTGTAGTCTCATTTATATCGACTTTGTATGCGTGGGTTATTTAAGTCACAGAGGAAGATTAAGAAAAAAAAATGTCACCTAGACATTTATTTCCTGCATTTGTTAAGATGATTTCCACAGCAGAACAATCCCTACGCTGTAAGATTTAAGACTATTACTGTATTTGAATGATGCAGCCAATAGATTGGCCAGTTCTCTGGGTAATTTTCACTCTTGTTCAATAGCCTACCTTTCGGTCAGGTAAAACATGTAAGGTATCATTTGGTGGAGGTCCTTGCATGCTCTACTAATTACAGTCTGCCTTGCATTACCAGTCAAGAAAAACCGGGCTTGATTTTAAGATGCTTCCCACGCATACATATATTCTTTAAGTGGTTGACTTTGAGGACTAGCCCAGGGGAAGATTTGAATGTCTCACATCCTGTGAATGATTTGTCCTATGCCATAAATGAGATGAATGGCTTTCTGGGAATTCAAGAAAGGTCTGAATACACTTTTCGCCTGTAAACTCCATCATTCTTCCTTCTCTCAGTTATACAGTCCGATCGTTTGGTCGGTCGCCCCAGTACTACTGTGGGAAGAGTGCGGCCGCCTTCAATGTGCGCTGCAAAAAGTGACGCCACTCTCTCCCCGCAGTGGCCCCGCCCACGAACCTGCGCGTACGCGGGGTCACCGAGCGCACCATCGACCTGGAGTGGGAGGGCTCGGCGGTGCTGACGGACTACCTGGTCACCTACGTGCCCACCAGCCCCGGGGGCGTGCAGCTGGACATCAGGGTGCCCGGCAACGTCACCCGCTGCACCGTCGCCGAGCTGGAGCCGGGCATCGAGTACAACGTCGACATCTACGCCGTGCTCAACGAGGTCATCAGCGCTCCCGTCAGCGCTCAGGTCTCCACCTGTGAGTAGCCACCCTCGCCGAGCAGCTTTGAAAAAACCCCAAAAAACTCCTTTTCCAACACTAATACGGGACTGTGGCTTCCTGCCATGCGCTTCGAGCGACACGCCGATTTGAACCAATCATAGAGTTCTTGCCCTGGAGACCAAAGTTACTTTTTTCATACGGGTCGGTGATGGAGAGCACTCAGCGGCCCCACTCGATATGAAGCCCATGAAGCCTCTCTCTCCCCACTGTAATTTCACCGCGCTTCTCGTCCTCTCTATAATATAAGCAGGGAGCCCGAGTGTGGGGGGTTTTACTCAAAATTGGCGGAATTGAATTCCGGGATACAATTGTCAGTTCCAGTTGGGGAATATCAGACGGGAAGCTCTAGCCGGCGAGGTCCACGGGGGGAAAGAGGGGCTCGCTTAGCTCTACCTCAGCAGTTCAATATTGAACCGAGGCTCGGATCCCTTACCCGGACGGGGGGGAGTCGCCTCGGCCAGGATCCCAAACGATAATTCCACGGTTACTCAAAAACGCAATGGTCTCCGGCCTTAGAGGGACAGAGAGGGGTTTTTTTTTCTATCCGTCACTGCGTTAGAGCGCCCTGGATTAACTCTGACGTGATTAGCTGCGTCTTTGGAAGTGAACGCGATTGAGAGTGTGCGTTGTGAGCAATTCAAATTGGAATGGGACGCTGGCGAGCGGAGAGAGGAACTGACCACACTCCTATTAGCAGAGACTCTTATTTAGAGCCCCTGAGTCTTACACTTCAAAGGGAAGTGATCCTTTCATTTTGAGCGAATCTAATGAGTCCCCCCTCTCTGCAGTACGCCAACACAGCACTGTGGGTTAGGAAGCTTGGCCAGGATCCTACATATCCTACGTGTGCTAGCACACTCGCACCCTCGAGGCTCGTAACCTGAATTGATTCAGCAAACATACAGATGTATGAATAGATCGTGTGCACATAGTGAGCTGTGCAAGGCGCCCTAGATATGGATTGAGGTGCGTTTTGTTTGTGAAGAAACGTTTGATCGCTTCTGAAAAAGGCATCTGCTTGGTGAATTTTTCGGGTTGTGTAAGGTTTGCGAGCCCCTCTTATGTCAAAATGGGAGGCTCGGCATCTCTCAAGGGACGTCTTTTATGAGTGGCGCCCCTCAGCGTCGCCGTCACTGTTGGCGATCGGATTCGGAACGTCAGCATTACCTCTGATGATCCTTCAGTCCCAGGACAAACATCAACCTAACGTACCAAAGTTCAGCTCTATTTCAACTCTAACAGAGTTCATTTGAGTCCACAAAGGAAATGAAGGTGCTCTATTAGAGGGCAATTTTCACAGATGATTTTTCGACAGAGCGTCTTTCTGAAAATGAGAAAGCGTGCTTCCACAAAGCTCCTTTTCATACCGATTGCTGCAAAAACAAATACACATAACTTGTTTGGCGAAGCACTTTTTTTTTTTTTTTTTTTTTTCTTTTTTTTTTTTTGGGTGGGTGGGGGGGTGGTGCTAGCTTCCTGGGAAAACAGCCCAGCTTATGCCAACGGGGAGGTGATTATCTGTCCACCACCTGCTGGGTAAAAATACCAGCCTGGCACGGCTCTGTAGGGTACGCCTCCCCGCTCGCAGCCCCTAGACGATACAGCCACAGAATGTAAAACCCCTGGATTTACGGCAAATGCTTAACTATTCCATATGGACCGGGCCCATTCTGTGAAAATTTACAAGCTTCTGCTTTCCCAGATCGTGGTTAACTGTGAAATGACAAAAGTGAAGCGGGAACAGATCAAATCTGACACAAAAAATCACCTGCAAATGTGTGTGTGTGTGTGTGTGGGCGCGCGAGGGATTTTATTTTTTATTTCTTTTTTTTTTAACGGGCTGTTTGGAGGATAGCTGGTATCAGAAATCTAAGCCGGATAATCACGTTTGGATTCAGAGCAGCCGAACGAGAGCGAAGGACTCTGTCAGTCTGATTTTATTGCGGCTTTGCGCGCCCGTGCAGTGACACGATGAAGTAAGGGGCCCGATAGTTGTATGGAAATAGCAGCGTTGTTTATTCTACAAAGAAGAATGGCATCAGTCAAGTGCATGCAGTTTGAACTGGAATTACATTACATCCTTCAGCCCAGTAGGTGGGTGGGAGTGTGTGTGTGTGTGTGGTGGAGAGGGGAGGAGGGGCGCAATGTCAAGCCTCCCAGAGAGGTTTGTGGCGGTTATAAAACTCCCACTCGCAGAAGTTGACTTTGACGTGACGGGGCACAAAAATGAATGTCAGTCGTGCTGGAATTACGCGCTACGGACGTCCCTCTTTTCCGAACTCGCCCTCGCCGTTCTCGACCTCTTCCCCGTTCCCGCGTGCGTTATTGTCGCTGCCGTAGAGACGCGACGCGTCGCCGTAGAGACACGCCGCCAACCCTCCGTTTCGTGAGGGAGGCCGTCAGAGGAAGGTCTCCATTCACACCCCCCCCCCCCCCCCCCCCGCCCATCCATCTCTCTCTGGGAGGAGGGATTGCCTCGCTCCTGACGGGCGTTTTGGGTGGGCGGGGCGAAATGGCGGTAGGGTGATTGATTGGACTCATAGGCGATGGAGACTAATAATACATCTCCCCTTTCATTTATAGATCTCTCCAATCCGGACGGCTTACTCTTCAAATCCATCACGGAGACATCTGTGGAGGTGCAGTGGGAGCCCTTCGCCTACTCCTTCGATGGCTGGGAAATTAGCTTCATTCCTAAGGTAAGGATTCCTACAGGAGGTGTCATCCGAGGTCGCTCTGGAATGTGTCGTCGGCAAAGGGTGCCGTTTGTGACGAAATATGCGAGGGCGATTGTATTCATAAGTTCAGATGCAAGGAAATGGTGGTATAGTATATGCAAAGCACTGCTCACTGCCTACTGACTGTGTGCTAGGTATCTATTGCCTTCCCCTTCCATTTTTTGAGTCTGAGGTCCGCTGTTCAAGTGGAGAAAGGATCGCTTTTTTCTCAGATACACTCTGCCGAATGGAAAAGCCACATTGAAATCTCAGTTTGCATTAAGCTCTCGGAGTTTTCTTTTTTAGGTAGGGCACACTCAGAGCTGAATTTACGCGGGCAGTATTTTTCCGTGCGGCAACCAAAAAGCTCTCACGTCGAGCCGACGGGGCACGCGTTAGATGAACAAGCGAGCGGATGCGGAAGCATGCGCGCGGATCAGCGGCTCTCGCTGGCTCCGAAGCGCTCAGGCAGCACGGTCGGGCGCGTTCAGTATCGGCTGCACGGTGGATGGCATCTTGTCGCACAGCGAGTCTTTTTGCACAACAAAGCCAATCACCATATTCGACACAGCAAGGGGCTCTCTGCTCCTGCCACTTATTTATGCACCTCGTACGGAAAAAGCCTCGCTTCTGGAACATTCTCAAGAAAAAGCGGTCGGCGTCGGTATCGCGCAAATCTAATCAGACGCCCATTTATTCACACAGGCAAACTAACCATGTGCAGACGCAGTGCAAATAATTAGAGGGAATGTGTGCCAAGACTATTTTCTCATTGCAAGCAGCAAGAAATGAGCAATTCTGCCAGATCGGTGGTCTTAAAGTTATTTGTCGTTATGGCGGATCAATGAGTTGAGCTGCTTTGAGACTCTTGTGATCTTAATGACGTTTGTCAAACTTTTCCCCTCATTTTCTCCGTAGACACAGTGTCCTTTCATGGTACCATTAATTTTAATTATTCTCCCTGCCAGGTGTTGGAACGGGTTGGGTCGGCTCAAGGCTTCAATGCCTTGCCTTTAGATGAAAGGAGTACAAATAAAAATAAATAAATTCTGTCGATGCGAATGCAGAGAGCTCTTAGTACCGAATACAAAAGAGAGTAAGGTGCATTTGGGTCAGTGTGGACTTTAATCTAGAGGATTGGGTGCAGGAGGGGTGTAGGGATGGGGGGGCGAGGCGGGCCCCTGTGTGTGCGAGCTCCTCTCCCATGAGGCTTTGCTTCAAACGTCTCTCCTGTCGCTTGGGAAATCATGTTCCAAGCCGAAGCCTCGACCCCCCTCTGGATATAGTCCAAAACCGGGGAGTCGTCCCGCGATTCTGACAATATCGTAATGGCAATATCGTAATGGCTGTCAGAGGCAGAGGCGGATGTGAAGAACCCGCGATCGACAAAACAGACAAATCGTTCCTATCCCCGAATTACCCCGTCCCCCGTCCCAAGGGGGCCTCAAACCAACTTCTTTAAAGAAGTTACAAAGCGTTTGATCACAACAAAGGATAATCAGACCGTGTCAGATCAGGAAATCTGTAATGAAGGAGTATGTCAGCTTTATTTCTTAAGCTGACCTTTTTTTTGTTGTTGTATTTTGTTTATATACCTTTGTTAATTATTATACCTTTGTTTTATCGTTATTAATGTCTGCTGCTGCCGGTGATAAGATGAATTGCATTTTAACTACTCTCCAACAATCTTTTTTTTTAAGGGATAGTTCACTCTGTTTTTTTTTTTTTTTATACTATTTTAGTTGTAATGTATTTATTTGATTTGGCCCAGATATTTTTTTTTTATGTGCAGTTAAGGACATTTTATATATTTATATATGATGATTTATCTGATGACCTGCTGCCATTATATTCAGGTATAGGCACCACAGGAGAGAAAAAAAACACGTTCACTGCAGACCGTCGATATTGCAACGTCATTATGGAATCGGACCACGCATCCGATGCGTTTGACTAGGTCAAGCGTTGCTGCATTTTACCCATATTCTCCTATTAACGTGTTCGTCTGGAGTATTGTTGAGGCCACTCAGGTTATGCACCGTACTCAAAGCCTGGGCTGTGGGAAAGGGCCGCTCTTCTACATCTTGACTAAAGGACTGATTTATAAAACTCACCGTCAGCCTTCCTTTATCCCAATAGGGCCCTGGCAACCGGGTTCCTTTTTCCCTTTTTCACACGCATCTTTCTCTGGTGCATTTTTTAGATTAATAGGACGGATGAAAATAACATTGAAGCCGGCCAAATGAACCGTTTGCACATAACAAATGTGATTTGCGACAAAATTAAATAAATTTAAGCGTTGATAGCGACGTGATGAAAATGCCACCTGTTGACCCGTGCCCAACGAGCTCATCCAGAAGCCAGCGATGTACCGTGCCACCCTGGCACAGCCCGCATCGCCGTGGGTTTGTAGCGTGACTGTGATAATGACTATCACTTTTGGCGAGTGGTTAATGAGATCCGGTTACCTGCCAATGCCTACTTTTTTTAATGCTGGAAGCCCTGGCTCATTGTGTGTGCAGAATAATGGTGTCTTTGTTCTGACAGGGAGCATATGGAGTTGGGAAAGACATTAGAGGAATCTCTGATCCCCATCCCCACATCACAATCTCTGACTTAGGAACCTTTAATGAGGACATGAGGCATTCACATCCCACTCACCTTTTCACATCTTTATCACTCATATGATTATTATTATTAGTAGTCGTAGCAGTAGCAGTAGCAGTAGTAGCAGCAGCAGTGGCAGCAGCAGTAACAGTAGCAGCAGCAGTAGTAGCAGCAGTAGTAGTAGCAGTAGCAGTAGTAGTAGCAGCAGCAGTAGTAGTAGTAGTAGCAGTAGCAGTAGCAGTAGCAGTAGCAGCAGCAGTAGCAGTAGTAGTAGTAGCAGTAACAATAGCAGTAGCAGTAGCAGTAGTAGTAGCAGTAGCAGTAGTAGTAGCAGTAGCAGTAGTAGTAGCAGCAGCAGTAGTAGTAGTAGCAGTAACAATAGCAGTAGTAGCAGTAGCAGCAGCAGCAGTAGTAGTAGCAGTAGTAGCAGCAGTAGTAGTAGCAGTAGCAGTAGCAGTAGTAGCAGCAGCAGTAGTAGCAGTAGCAGTAGTAGCAGCAGTAGCAGTAGTAATAGTAGCAGTAACAATAGCAGTAGCAGTAGCATTAGCAGTAGCAGCAGCAGTAGTAGCAGTAGCAGTAGTAGTAGCAGCAGTAGTAGCAGTAGCAGTAGCAGTAGCAGCAGCAGTAGCAGTAGTAGTAGTAGCAGTAACAATAGCAGTAGTAGCAGTAGCAGCAGCAGTAGTAGTAGCAGCAGCAGTAGTAGCAGCAGTAGTAGTAGCAGTAGCAGTAGCAGTAGTAGCAGCAGCAGTAGTAGCAGTAGCAGTAGTAGCAGCAGTAGCAGTAGTAATAGTAGCAGTAACAATAGCAGTAGCAGTAGCATTAGCAGTAGCAGCAGCAGTAGTAGCAGTAGCAGTAGTAGTAGCAGCAGTAGTAGCAGTAGCAGTAGCAGTAGCAGCAGCAGTAGCAGTAGTAGTAGTAGCAGTAACAATAGCAGTAGCAGTAGCAGTAGTAGTAGCAGTAGCAGTAGCAGTAGCAGTAGCAGCAGCAGTAGCAGTAGTAGTAGTAGCAGTAACAATAGCAGTAGTAGCAGTAGCAGCAGCAGTAGTAGTAGCAGCAGCAGTAGTAGCAGCAGTAGTAGTAGCAGTAGCAGTAGCAGTAGTAGCAGCAGCAGTAGTAGCAGTAGCAGTAGTAGCAGCAGTAGCAGTAGTAATAGTAGCAGTAACAATAGCAGTAGCAGTAGCATTAGCAGTAGCAGCAGCAGTAGTAGCAGTAGCAGTAGTAGTAGCAGCAGTAGTAGCAGTAGCAGTAGCAGTAGCAGCAGCAGTAGCAGTAGTAGTAGTAGCAGTAACAATAGCAGTAGCAGTAGCAGTAGCAGTAGCAGTAGCAGCAGCAGTAGCAGTAGTAGTAGTAGCAGTAACAATAGCAGTAGCAGTAGTAGTAGCAGTAGCAGTAGCAGTAGCATTAGCAGCAGTAGCAGTCGTAGTAGTCGTCGTTGTTGTATTACAAGGAACAATCCTTCCATAAAATGACTGGATGTGTGGACTGATGGTGGATATTTCCTGTGTTGTGACAGGATAATGAAGGAGGCATGACGGCCCAGCTGCCCAGCACCATAACCTCCTTCAACCAGACAGGCCTGAGGCCTGGGGAGGAGTACACCGTCAACCTGGTGGCCCTGAAGGACCAGGGGCGGAGTCAGCCCGTTACAGCCACCGTCACCACACGTGAGTCCCTCACGTGACCGTTCCCCGCCACCACGCCAAAGGCACTGTAAGTGCTTTTCTGTGCATGACGTGAAGCGTGACCTCGTACACGCCTGGCTCCGCCGGTCTGTGAGGTCGTCGCTTTTCCGTTACGCTCGGCGGACGTTACTCTCAGTGCTCCCCGCGCGCGTGCCTCTCTGCGTGTAATTTCCTGTCCTCAGATGTGATGTCATCGCACAGGCCGCTATCGCCGACACGGCGGACGCTGTGGCCGTCCGTCTGTCTGTCTGTCTGTCTCCGCTACCGCCTCTAGCCAGGGGTCCGCACCTCTGAGTTTCCTCCGCCCCGGGCGTCTCTCTCTCTGTGTTTTGTTTCCCCCTCTCTGTGTCTGACTGTTTTGTTTTTCTTGTCTACCGTTATGTTTGTGTCCGTGCTTGATATTGTATTCTCCTCTCTGTGTCTGACTGTTTTGTTTTTCTTGTCTACCGTTATGTTTGTGTCCGTGCTTGATATTGTATTCTCCTCTCTGTGTCTGACTGTTTTGTTTTTCTTGTCTACCGTTATGTTTGTGTCCGTGCTTGATATTGTATTCTCCTCTCTGTGTCTGACTGTTTTGTTTTTCTTGTCTACCGTTATGTTTGTGTCCGTGCTTGATATTGTATTCTCCTCTCTGTGTCTGACTGTTTTGTTTTTCTTGTCTACCGTTATGTTTGTGTCCGTGCTTGATATTGTATTCTCCTCTCTGTGTCTGACTGTTTTGTTTTTCTTGTCTACCGTTATGTTTGTGTCCGTGCTTGATATTGTATTCTCCTCTCTGTGTCTGACTGTTTTGTTTTTCTTGTCTACCGTTATGTTTGTGTCCGTGCTTGATATTGTATTCTCCTCTCTGTGTCTGACTGTTTTGTTTTTCTTGTCTACCGTTATGTTTGTGTCCGTGCTTGATATTGTATTCTCCTCTCTGTGTCTGACTGTTTTGTTTTTATTGTCTACCGTTATGTTTGTGTCCGTGCTTGATATTGTATTCTCCTCTCTGTGTCTGACTGTTTTGTTTGTCCTGTCGAGCGCTATGTTTGTGTCCGTGCTTGAGTTTGTGTACCCCCCCCCCCTCTCTCTGTGTCTCTGACTCTTCTGCACCTGCGATAGCGTGTGCCTCTGTCCCTCTGTCTTCGGCTTGGAACATGATGTCTCCTGTGCCTCTCCCACACCATCTCCACATCTGAGCTACTGAAGGCGTAATTAATCCACAGCAAAGTCCCCCCATATTTCAAGAGTCACACACAGCTGCGGCTAATGAGAAATGTCACATTGATGAATGGGTCAGTCTGCCAGCAATTATGCACTTAATGTAAGCCTCACCCAGAAATTCTTCAGACTGACAGTAAAAGACACAAGGATTAAATTCAATTAAACTTTTCCATAACATTTCAAAATACATGTCTGCGGTGGAAACCCCATTAACTTCCAAAAGAGTCACTGTTGGTAGTAATTCAAGTGCCATTGATTATTTATGAATGATAATTAATATTTAATGCGCGCCGCAGATATCTAATGCGTCGAAGTGAGACAGATTCGGAGTTTCTGAATCATTAATGCAAGTGAAGATTTATTACTGATTCAAGAAAAAGAAAATAAAGCTTTAGAAAATGGCTATTGAGCCTGGTGTGTCTTGCCGCACAGATTAGCGAATTGTGAAAATGTACATAGTCATAGGAAAGCAAAATAAGCCTTTTTAAGAGAGTTTTTATATTCCGGTATTTGAACATACGCGTTTTTCCTAGCGGAGGTCCCTGCCTGCAGACCCTCCAGCTTGGTCTTTCGAAACCAATCAGAAATATTACTTTCAAGGAAGGGGCCTGAGCTCTCAGTGTCTTCGAATGCACGCGGCGTTGAATAATTAAAAATTTGTCGTGATTTTTCTTCGGGGGAACGTCTTAAAATAGACATTAGTCGAGCAGGGTTGGCGAAGACTCCTCGGCCGCCTCCCCTCCCGCGAAGCAGCCAGTGTTATTGCCAGAGCAATCAGTAGAAAAGCTATTAGACTTTAATACAGAGCTCTCCAGTGCACTCTAATGCATTTTACAGGTGTACCGCCATGACCCCACCTGCTTAAAAAGCACATAATTGTGTTTGTATCAGTCCCGCCGAAGCGCAGGTCATAAAAATCAGTGTCAATGCTCAAAAAAGATATAACTCAAAGGTCAATAATGCTGTGAGGTGTTCATTTTTGAAAATGACACAATTGCATTATTATACCCTCATACCATTTGACAAAAATATACTACTATATTTATTTAAAAAATAAAAGAAAAATAAATAGTTAATAATAATAATAATAATGCTGTTCAGATTTCATATAATGGGAATTTGAGTGTGTAAATCAATATTCACAGGAAGAAGATGAAGTCTTTTGCAATCGGCCTGACTTAGGGGATTTAATTTGTGCCCATAACAATGTGAGCATCTCCATTGCCTGTATCTATTAATCAGGCGCACCTCAGCTAAAATGCAATAAAAAAAAAGAAGCCTCTGATGTTTGGGGATTAGCATCTCTGTATATCTATTTCTGGAGTTTGAATATGAGGTCGCATGAAATTGGCACAAACTTGCGGAATGCAGGAATATGCATAATTATGAAGAACACATTTAAAGTTGAAAAGTTATTGATAAAATCACCCGGGGCAAAAAAGGTATTTCCTTTAGATAGTTGTAGACATACTGGAGTTACACGTTGGAATAAAGAGAGCATTTTCTACACAAACATGCCCCTTACAGATTGTTCTCAAAACCTGGCTGCCATGTCAGGCAAAAGGAGAAATATTGGAGGTGATAAAAGACGGCCTGGAACAACAGCGACACACGCTTCTCCTCTTGCAGCATCAAGTCTTCTCCTCAGGCTCAAATTCCTTGTTTTATGGCTTTTTGGCACTTTCTGGCTGACAGTGGCACTCCTATCCCGGAATCTTCCGGCGTAATTGCCCTTTCCGGAAATCAAAAGGCTATCTCGCTGGCTCGTTGGTGTTGTGAGAACGTGGGGGAAAGATCAGCTTTTAATAGTCATGGCGTTATTCGAGCCCCCTGTGTTAATTTACTCTACATAATTGCTCTCGGTAAATGCCCTGCTAAAATTAACTTTATTTCTTTTTCTCAGCTCTCATGGTAAGTTGCAGTAGTCTGCCCCCCCCCCCCCCCCCCCCATTCCCACCGTGACAAAGGTTTCTCCGGTTCACACTGGGATTGTTAGAAACACTCTTTTTACAGAACGACATCTTTGCATCCTTTAGCATCCCTCTGAGAGTGTTAGACACATAAGCACTCTTGTGATCATTACTTTTGCACTTGTTATATCCTTTGAGCAGTCGGATGAAGGGCTGCGATTTTTTGTGACGGCTTCTCTCCTACGCAGCGTATGAATTATTCATTCGTGGAAGCAGCAGCTGTAACCACAAATGCCACAAATAACCCCTGCTACCAAGATAAGGTGTTACACACCTGTCTGGAGGTGTTTTCCTATCGCCGATGATAATGTGCTCATTGTTATTTTTGTAGTAATAATTATGTACCGGAAACCTTCTGTACTAAACTGCATTTTCTGAACAA
This sequence comes from Synaphobranchus kaupii, assembly GCA_029718625.1. Classification (NCBI taxonomy): domain Eukaryota; kingdom Metazoa; phylum Chordata; class Actinopteri; order Anguilliformes; family Synaphobranchidae; genus Synaphobranchus; species Synaphobranchus kaupii. The sequence goes on from CM056381.1 coordinate 80,647,282, forward strand.
TATAAAGGGATTTTTTTTCCTTCCCGCTGCCAACGGAGGGGGAGGGGTTGGGGGCCAGCCAGGCCACAATATAAAAAGCATATTGTGACATGCATTGTACATAAAAATTCAATTTGATTTGATGATAACGATGTCGTTAAAAGTAAGCTGCTCGGGTTAATCGGCGCGTCGCCGTCCCCCGCAGTGATCGACGGGCCGAGCCTTCTGATCGTGCGCGACGTCTCCGACACGGTGGCGTTCGTGGAGTGGACGCCGCCCAAGGCCAAGGTGGACCAGGTGGTCCTGCGCTACAAGCTGTTGGGCTCAGACGGGCCCCGGACCACCTTCCGGCTGCAGCCCACCCTCAGCCAGTACTCGCTGCAGGTCCTGCGGCCCGGCTCGCGCTACGAGGTGACGGTCAGCGGCGTCCGCAGGGGCAACGAGAGCGACGCCGTCTCCACCGAGTTCACCACCGGTGAGCGCTAACCCGCCCAACCGGGCCTGCCCATTTCCAGCACCGAGCATTGGCATGCGGAAATCCAGCTGAGCTCTGAGTGTTATGTGCTTTACAATGCGGATGCACCCATCATTAGCATTTACAGTGCAGCTATATTCACCAGTATTACCAATGTAGGCTATATACAGAAAACCATTTCTACACCATTCAATAACTACTAAGTGTTGTTTTTACTTTAAACTACTAAAGTCTACCCATCATCCCCAACAATGTCCATACAGATAAACAGACATTTAATGAGTAGGCATTAGCTATAACTATAATAACTAAGTATACTAAGTAATTTAGTGCTTGAAACATTATAATGTCAGGTCCAGTTATTTTGTGAAATCTGTGCAATGCATGCCCTATATTTCATTCTTTTGTCCTTTGCATGCAAACAAGTGCATCTAAGTGTCTTAGCGTGTGATGTATGTGCATCTTGAGAGGAGCTACTTGTTTATCCTTCGGGAAGGGTCAGTTGTTTTGTGTGCAAAGTGCTGCTAATTGATTTGCTTGGGGATTTATGTGTACCCTGCAGCAGAGTGGCTAGCGTAACAGGCAGAGCAAGGCGGCGGCGCATGCTTTGTTTGCGGTCGTTCGCGCTGAAGGAACGACGGCCATAGATATAGAACCATAGATGTGACATATCATGTGATGTAATTGTAATTTGGTATTCTGAAAGGGAACAATCTTTCCTGGGTACAGTTCATAGCAACCTATGGCAAAAGTGCCATGTACTGTCTTTCTTTCTAACCCACTGTGATGTCATAATCAGGTCTCAGAAGCCAGATAGCTGATGATTGGCTTATAGATATAAAACCATGGTTACTGGCCACCATCTTACCTGGGTAATTGTGCCACTAACATATGACTAATCTGTGGTTCTATATCTATGACGACGGCATGATGAAACGCGGGCGACATCTGGCGACCAGGTCTCAGTTTCCCAACCGTTTTCAGTTCTGTCGTTTTTCTCAGAGATCGACGCCCCCAAGAACCTGCGGGTGCTGTCGCGCACCTCCACTGTGCTGGAGGTGGAGTGGGATAACAGCGAGGCCGAGGCGGAGCTCTACCAGGTGGTGTACAGCACTCTCGCGGGCGACCAGTACGACAAAATCATCGTCCCACGCAACGATGGCCCCACCACCAAGACAACACTTACAGGTGAGGAGGTTTAGCAGTTTTATTTCATCACATTTGGCCAGGTTTTATTTTAGGATGTTCCAAATGTGGTACTGTAACCAGTATACGTGCGTAGTATACAGCATACACCCACACAGCACAATGTGTGAAATCATTTCTAGATGGAGTACTTTAGAATCAATGCTCGTGTTACTCATATGAACTTTGTTTGATTTAATATTGAATATTTCCTGTGCACATACATGGGAAATCAACAAGAGTTCAACAAGAGATTGTCAGCAGAGAAGATTCCGAAGATTGTGCTTCATTGTGCTTTTTTCCATAGTGTGTGTGTGTGTGTGTGTGTGTGTGTGTGTGTGTGTGTGTGTGTGAAAGAGAGGGAGGGAGGAAGAGAAAGAGTGGGATAGGGAGAGAGGGAGGTGCAGTGCCTCCTGGCTTCTCTTTTCTTCCCTCTCTTTAAGCTGAGCTGGGTGTCTAACAGGGCACGGCTGGATCAAGTCTGGCGGCAGTGTAGTATAATGGTTAAGGAACTGGACTTGTAACCAAAAGGTTGCAGGTTCGATTCCCAGGTAGGACACTGCCGTTGTACCCTTGAGCAAGGTACTTAACCTGAATTGCTTCAGTATATATCCAGCTGTATAAATGGATAAATGTAATAAGAAGTTGTGTAAGTCGCTCTGGATAAGAGCGTCTGCTAAATGCCTATAATGTAATGTAATGTAAAGTCCAGCCTGCAAAAGCCTTGTCAAGGGCCACAGCGATCAATGAGGGCTTTCTGCTTTGCTGATAAGCACACCAGTTGTCAAATTGATTTTACTCTGAATAATTATTGGTTTTAAAAGAGGATGCTAACAAAACTCAAAGCATATTTTCCCATGCCTGGATAATTAATGGAATTTTAAATAGATGTTATTTAAAATCTCATACTGCGTCCTTGTGAATATACAGTATGTCCCTAGGTTTTATATTATACTGAAAGGCTTCTATTTTAATTATGTCACGATGCCCAAGTGAATTTCTGTATGCAGACTCCCGGCTGCGTGACTTGTAAATGTTTAATGTTTCTCTCTTCATTGGTTGCTTTAATTATTCCTTATATCCTCTGTCCGGTATAATGGCAACTCATTAGCAAAATCTCAAGAAAGGTGTATTGATTTTTAGGGGGGTTTCATTAACCTCTGAACCATTTGACGTATGCCATTTAAACCAGCACGTAGGTGGAAATGCATACTGTAACAAACATGTCTCCCTCCCTCCCTCCCTCAACCGTAGACCTGGTGCCTGGGACGGAGTATGGAATTGGCATATCCGCCATTCTGGGGGGTAACCAGAGTTCCCCGGCAACAATGAACGCTAGGACAGGTGAGCCTCCGCTACTTATGCACACCAGTGTACAGACCAATACGCAGCACCAGTACGTTTGCATTTCATGTACAGAACAGGACGAAATCAGGGAGGGTTGGAACCGGAAAAGTGAAGTATATATAAGACCATTAATCTATCCACGGAGAATATCGGCAAGAGGGGATAACCCATGGGTTCTTAGAGACACATGATGACAGTAATTTGAAGTAAGTGTGAATTATGTAAATGGTGGAGGGGAGGGGAGGGGAGGGGAGGGGAGGGGTGCATCTCCACAGATGCATTTTTTAAATTTCCCGTGTAGTTATACGGTCGGTTTTGTCCTCAAGGAGCCTGGTAAGTGACTGAATTTCATTCCTCTATGGGAAAAAGCTCAGATCACGGAAAAAGAAAAATGGCGGCGTGTATTGCAAATGATGTTTGTGCTTGTTTCTGATTGGTGCAAAACTCTGTAAAGATGGGAGTGACTTACAGATATGACCGAGCGTTTCAAATCGGAAAAAAGTTGTTAAAAACCTTGTCACATTAAAAAAATGTTTGATTCGCAGCACCAGGAAAGATCCCAGTAGAACTAAATAAATAAATAAAAGGAAGAATGAATAGCCTCAATACTCCGGCTCCTGTTTAGGGGACAATACCCAGGTGTCCGTCCGTGTTGATTACATTACAGGTGAACACGGCGCAGCTTCTGTTGCTCATGAATTGTTAATGTCAGCATATGTCACGTCTCTTATGTTATAATGAAGATGTTTGAGTTTCTGCAGATTGTCAACAATGGCAGCAAGCGCCAGGTTTGCAGTGTTTTCATCATGTTTGCAGATCATTACAAAAGTAACACCTTAGCCTTCAGTGAGTTTAATTAATTAATATGTCTGAAGAAGTAAATAGCGGAGGACACTTATTAGATATAAGAATGTGTGTTTGTTACCACTGAGATTCATTTTCTCAGTACTAATATGATGAATATAATATGGGCAGCTGGGCAAATGAATATTAGTATTTCCTAATTCTATAGACATACCAGATGCTCATCCCTGTATTTTTAACATTGAACACTGTTGTACAACGATAAACATTCGACAGAGTACCAGAAGCAAAGCCAAAACATTTAAATGTCATGCATTTTACTGATACTGATTGGATGGGACCAAGTGCAGTGCTAGCACTAGGTATTCTGTACTGTAATATAGTGCTGGAAATTCCTGTTGAGAGTAGTTAGGAAACTAGTGCAGGAACTAGTCATCAGAGCAGTCTATGGAATCTGTGTAACTCCGCCCCCATGGTGCCCATGTTTGGTACCTCCCACATCTGCCCGTGACCTCCGGTGTGCTCCACAGGTCTGGACGTTCCCATGGACCTGACGGTGTCGGCCTCCACAGACAACACCATTTCTCTACTCTGGGGCTTGGTCCAGGGCCCCATCGACCACTACAAGATCACCTTCACCTCCTCCACGGGCGTCACCACGGAGGTGATCGTGCCCAAGGAGAGGACCACCATCACCCTGACTGAGCTCGAGCCGGGCACGGAGTACACCATCACCGTGGCGGCACAGCGCGGCAGGCAGCAGAGTGCCGCTGCCACCATCGATGCCTTCACAGGTACCCGGCCTTTATGTACCTGTATAATCGTGCGGGTGCCGCTATCTGCTGAAAGCATCAATGCATTTGTATGCAGGATAGCATTTGTGGATTTTTCTAAGGATGAGAGTCAGCTGTAGTTAGAGACAAATTTCTGATTTGAGACATGTTTTCAAATTTAAGCCAAATATAATGGTGATATCCAAAATTGCAGAGTACCTGAGCTAATATCAAGTGCTGAGCACATACCTGTGCTAATATCCAACAGTGAACATGTACTTGTGGTAATATCCAATACTAATCGTGTACTTGTACTAATATCCAATACTGAACATTTACCTGTGCAAATATCCAATACTGAACATTTACCTGCGAAAATATCCAATACTGAACATTTACCTGTTCAAATATCCAATACTGAACATTTACCAGCGCAAATATCCAATACTGAACATTTACCTGTGCAAATATCCAATACTGAACATTTACCTGTGCAAATATCCAACACTGAACATTTACCTGTGCAAATATCCAACACTGAACATTTACCTGTGCAAATATCCAGCACTGAGCATGTGTCTCTGCTAATATTCAATACTAACCACGTATCTGGTCTAATATGCAGCAATAAACATTTACCTGCACTAATATCAAGTACTTAACAAATACAGTATCTGGACTTCATCACTGAACACATACTAATGCCTAGCATTGTACCATAGGGATAGAATTTTATAAACTTGATAAAAGTCCTTGAACACATGATTTAAATTCAGGAGGTATGACCAATCACGGTCCTGGAGGATCACAGCCCAGCCAGTTGTATACATGTGTACACTTTCAAAATGTGCAAAAGGGAAATAGATGAATGCCTCCATATTTTAGTAACCAAGTAGTTCATTTGGGTAATTAATAAGGTTCTGGAGGTAGTAGTGCCTTTCGGCTGTGCTACTAATCCTTAAGGATCACGGCTGAAGTGTTCAATGCGGGTGCTTCAACCCACTTTCTATATATTTCCATCCTGTGAGGAATGAACATAAATTTGAAACCAAAAAAAAAAAAAATCAAATCACACAGTCAAGCTTTTCATTTGGAGAAACATGGGTAGTGGGAATCCTTCCAGGAATCACTGAAAAACAGTGAAAGCGTAGCCTTTAGGGAAATATCTTGAAAAGGGAGCTGCTGTGCATAGCCTTGATTCCTTGCCTGGTGAGTTATAGAAGTAAGCATTGCTTTATTTCTCTTTCAGGCAGTCGTGGATGTGTGTGCCCTGTGTGTGAATTATAAGTTTACATTTACCACCATGGCAAACGTACTGTTCACTCATCACATCGGTTTAAGGGTCCATTATCTGTTCAACTGAAAGAGGCGGTCGCTCTCTCCTTTATTCCCTGACAGAAAACTCAATCTTAGAAGCCTCAGCTTGACCAAAACACCAGTGCTACTCTCCAGGCATTTAGGTTCATTATTTTTTTTTTTTCATTACCACGTTCCTCACCTGTCGCAGCTGTGATGTCACGATTAACCACAGCCACAGTGCATCTCGCCGGTGTAGCCTCTACGGCAGAGTATCCCAGTACTCAGCCTTTTACTTCATCATTTCCCAGAATCCCCCAGTCCTCGCTGCGACTGACCTTGCTCACGCTGCGCCAGTGGTCGTCATGTCATTTTCCAATGCTTCCTGTCAGTACCCTCCCATCTCCAGTGAGATCCGGCTAACGGCCTCCCCCTGGGGACGCGCCGACTCCTCCACCCCACCGGGTGGCGCCACCCGTTCCCCCGCTCTCGCCTGACCGATGGCTTTGGCTTCCAGGGTTCCGGCCCGTCACGCAGCTCTACTTCTCCGACGTCACCTCGTACTCGCTGACGGTGGCTTGGAGCGCGCCGGCGCCCCCCGCGGACATGTTCATCCTCAACTACAGCCCTCAGGATGGAGGAGACTCCATGGAGGTGACGCTGGAGGGCTCCAAGACCCAGGCCACCCTCAGCGGCCTGCTGCCCTCCACCGAGTACGCGGTCACCCTCATCACCATACAGGGGGACATGACCTTCGAACCCGTAACCGGCTCGGCCGTCACAGGTACACCGCCCCACGCCTCACGCACCGGAAGCTTCTGTGGAGCCTCCAATTAGAAACACGGGTTAGGGTTAGGGTTAGCGTTAGCGTTAGCGTTAGCGTTAGACTTCAGTTTTAATGGCTGTAACTTAGCATCCTTTTTCTGGATGGCACTTAAGAGAGACAGAATATTTATTGCTGCATCATTTATTTATTTCAATTGTGTCACAGTAAATATGTGTATACACACTGGTGTTCGCCTCACCTGGTTTTATATACTTTGTTATAAGCCTCTCTGGATGAGCGCATCTGCTACATGAATAAATGTAAATGCAAACCGACAGACTTGTATAAGTGTATGCTGTACGACTTCTACAAGAATCTGTTTTGTTCGAATCAGTTATTTGTGAAGATCTCCAAAGCAATAACACACACACACACACACACACACACACACACACACACACACACACACACACACACACACACACACACACACACACACACACACACACACACACACACACACACACACACACACACACACTTCTACAGCCCCACACATTGAAGTCTCCAGCTTTATTTCCATACTATAATATTTATCAATATTTAATGAGGATGTCTGATGGATTTTAAATGAGAGAGCGCTCCTCAGGGCAAGCGCAGGGAGTTCTGCTTGAACAGATGGAGACTGATGCCAGTCCTGAAGAACCCCACAGCACATGCACAAGTGCTGGTTTCATATGTTACTTTATATCCAAACGAAACCAAGTGTTCAGTCCAGTGATTAAGGCATCCGTCTGTATTAAAACAACAGCCACACCAGCGCCCTTTGAAATGACGGATGGGCCCAGGAACCGATGCAGATTTACACAGGGACTCTGTATATGTATATGTGTATGTATAGCACTGCTGGAATTGATTCAATATTTGAAACGGCTCTGTGGGGAACCATTGCTCTAACCAAATAAGCTGACTTACTATGACTTCCAAACCAGGGTTGAATGCTCGACCAATTTGAACCTGAAGCCTGCATTGACATCTCCCTTATGTTGTACATTTTGCTGCTGTTTGAGAGTACGAAAGAAGGGCTGCAGACAAGTCTGGTCCTCCATATTTAGGGCAGGGCAGGTATAAGGAAATAGGGCTAGAACAACCATTGGGTCACCTTACATATAGAAAACAGAACAGCTCCACCAATCATAAAGATGGTGATTGGTGGATATACTTCCTGGAACTCCTGGTGGTAAGTAGTGTCCACCAATCACTGTCGGCATTGGCAGTTGATTTCTACTTACGTACCCTATGATTGGTGCAGCTGGGGTAGTGCTACTTTGCTAGGTCTCTCCAGTCATCCACAGTTAGTACGCTGCATTATTTTAATCAGGAGGTTACGTAGTTGACACATTTTCTTGACTAAGTAAAACCTGCTGATTCTAAAGCTGTTTGAGGGGTCAAACTCAATCGTATTTCAGTATGCAGCCAGACTCCAGTTAATATGTACCTTAGTCTGTATATTTTTACCCCTGCCATATGATTACAAACTCTGTGCTTTCTGTACATAATTAATGACTTTTTCCACAAATATGCATTTGCCACAAATTAACGTGTCATTGCTGAGTATTTTTTATGGTGATTAGAAAAATATTTTATTTATTTATCATTTTTTTTCAAGATGTTTTTTCCCCAGAGAGGGCGGGGCATCTTCGCCGATTTCTCTCATTTATGGAAATAAATTGATTTGCGCGTGCAAAAGCACATTTCCGCATTCCCTGACATATTTACTCATTAGGCTTTTATTTCACAGCTGCACTGCAGATTTCCAGCACACGTTATTCCTTTATGAATGCTTCCGTGTGTAATCCTCCCTTAATTACCTCTGCTGGAACGTGGAAGTGACTAAAATATTCAGCCGCCGTAGAGGCAAGCTGTTATTTACAGCTGCCAAGCCGAGGGGTGGGGGAAGACGAGCGGCGGTCTCGGGACAGCTTTCCCAATACAAAGAGATGAACTTTGCGCGGAACCACCTGCGTAGCCGCTTCTTGGCTCCATCAAGGAGCTGCCAATTTCCCAAATCAATGCGAACAATTATTGCTTCATCAGAATTGTAACGGGTGCACGGGTTACGTTTTTTTTTTTTTTTTTGGACGCTGTGTTTTTCCGAAGCTCATTTTTCATGCCGGGACAGAATCCATCTTTGAAAATATGTCTGTTTGTCAAATTATATTCTGCTTGATGACTGAAATGGGGGAGATTCAAACATGGCTGGAAGCCACTCCATATTGAGTCTGCTTGTGCCAAATATCTTATGCTAAGCAGGGCTGCGTTTGATTGTTATTTGGACAGGAGACCTGAGAATAAACAGCTTTCTCTCAGTAGTGATGTCAGCGAGCCAGTAGGGGGCACTCTTCTCTGTGGACTGATTTAAATCCAGTGGTCCAGTTCAGTGATCGGGGTCACTCCCCTATACCGGGTGCAGTATGGACCTTAACTTAGGGGCCTGTTTCTGTGGTCTTTAAACTTCCTATGAAACTTAATGGAAGGCCAAGGTTGTTGACCTTGCCGTCCTGGTAAAATTAGAAAAATGTCTCTCCGTATCTGCCCATATAACAACCCCCACGCCGTCCATTCCTCCATTGCAGTCCCTGCCCACACTTCTTTACCAGGCTGTAGTTTAAAATAGAATTGAGCTTCTGCATTTCAACTTCCTTGTTAAATAAAGATCGTGCCAGGACCAACTGTGCGTGCGTAGTCGTAAAAAAATATTTCCAGGGATTGCTTGAGGTAGGCCTCATATCCCATGTCACATGAAGGGCTCACAGGGGTAAATATATTAGGCACCTGCCCCATGTTTTCATTTGATAACAGTTTAAATATCAAGGCTAAATCCAATAGTGTGACTGACAGCTCTGTTGAGTGGAAAGTAATTGAAAGTGTGCATACATGAATAATCACGGTCGAGTGACACGGGGATACCAAACTGCAACCACATTTAGATAAGGCCCGAAGACATTACTTTGAATTGTTAAACCACTTTGTCAATTATATCCATTATAAAAGGAGAACCACGTCGGGGAGACGAGTTGCACCCCGCCTTGCAGTTCCCCGCCGTTTCCGCAAAGTCTCGATTTTACTGAGGGGTCCAATCCCGGAGGATCCCGTTGGTTTTTTACACCTTTCCAACGGGCTGAATTGGCTCCGTAGCTCATATTTCTTGATTGGCTGAGCTCGGGCTTTTGCAATCGAGCGCTCCGGGCGTTTTCCCTCACGGCTGCCCGCTGTGCTGGTGGGAAATCTTGGGACAGATGAGTCAATCGTAAAAACATTCCCCCCGGTTGGCCGGTGGAACTCGATAACAATGCAAATGGCTCTCCCCGGCCTGCTGTCCGCCTGTGCCCATTGCGATGCCGCCTGCGTCCGCGCGCGTTGCGCTAACCGCGTCTGCTCCGCCTCGGCCGCGCCGATGCTCTGGGGTCTGAACGAGGTCGATTGGAAATCTGTGCAAATGCCCGCTGCAATCAGGCAATGGCGTGCGGTTACAAGAGCGGTGAATATCAAAGTGACAACAGCAGCTTCTTTCTCCTGACCCTGGTTAGAATGGGTATCGCTGGTTCCAGCAGTGGGTGGCATTGATGTGATTTAATTGGTTTTGGATGGTTTCTATAGTGATGCGAGTGAACCTTTGTACACTATGACCCCTCTGACCCTTGCCCCCCTCTCCCTCTCTACACCCCCCCCCCACCTCCTCCACCCCTCCCCTCCTGCAGGGATGGACCCCCCTCGGGAGGTCATTGTGTCCTCCGTCACTGAAGACTCGGTCACCATCTCGTGGACTCACCCCATCGCCCGATTCGATTACTACAAGATGTCTTACCAGCCTGCAAGAGGTCTGTCCACTTAACCCTTATGCCGTGAGCTACAGTTATTAAAATGTACTGTAGCTCCGTGTTAACCCGTTGCCTTAAGCATGTGAGTGTGCTCATGTAGTGAACAGCTTGAGTGTGTGTTTGTGTGTGTGTGTGTGTGTGTGTGTGCGTGTGCGCTCAGACGGTATACATGATAAAGCATAATACAATAAATGCCCAGTAAATGCAAAAAAAAAAGCGGTGTCAAGTTATGGTGGGTTCTGACCACACTGCTCTCCACTCTCGCTGTCCGCAGGAAGGGTGGACAGCATGGTGATCGAAAACGACGTGACCAACCACACGCTGAGCAGCCTCCACCCGGCCACCGAGTACGAGATCAGACTGAATGCCGTGCGGGGCGGCCAGGAGAGCGAGGTCATCTCCACCAGTGTTTTCACAGGTCGCCATCTTACCTCCATAAGCAGTCTTCACAGGTTGCCATCTTACCTCCATAAGCAGTCTTCACAGGTCGCCATCTTACCTCCATAAGCAGTCTTCACAGGTCGCCATCTTACCTCCATAAGCAGTCTTCACAGGTCGCCATCTTACCTCCATAAGCACTGCCCCAGAGCCACGCAGTAGAGCTGTGGAATGTAGAATGCAAACGCATCACATTTACAGAGTATATAGAACATTCAGGAGTTTTTCCGTTTAGATCATAGTCCCAGTCTTATGCAGTAGAGTTCTGGACTATAGAAGAATAAGATATCTCATTGTTACTGAATATATAGAACATGTAGATATTTCCTAGTTTAATTATAATTATGGTCCCAAAGCCATGCCGTAAAGTTACAGTTTTTAATATCCAAAATATCTAAAAATATGTCATGTTTATTGACTCGAATTATAGTATCTTCTCGTATTTAAGTGAAACAGCTACCTTCATAGATTTAGAGGGCTGTCTATATCAAGAATAGCCACACACCACCCTCTCCCTATCATCATAAACTCTGTTTTCCACGGCATCCCCAATCTGGTGAACCTATGCTACGCCAGCACACCCACTTGCAAGCTGGACAAATCTGGTTCATGTACCATGTCATCGTTCTGCTTGCACTGTTTATACAGGAATTACACACTGGCCTACATCTTGCCCACAGGAAGTGATTCTTTTTTTACACATTCATAGTATGTAGAGTCACAGCCGGCTCCTTCCTCCGGCACCACGAGTTGGTCAGCCAATTATCGCCGGCTCTCCTGTATTGAGCTGGTGGCCAATTTCACGTGAATAGATACCGCCGGAGTAGTTCGCAGCTCCTAAGGGCCCGAGCCCTGCTAACCTAGGCTTAACCGTCCTGTCGTTGCATGCGTAATCTTCGGCTGATCCCAGAGCAGTGTGTGCGCTGCATGACTATGCGACCTCATCAGAACCTGCCTCCGAACACGCACCTCAGGAAAGGCCGAAAAGTTCCCCGTCCTCTCAGTAATCGTCAGATTTTCTAGTTTCATTCGTGCAAAAAAAAATCGTTCCCTGGTGGAAGTGACAAGTGCTGATTTCCCACAATGCAATGCACACAATGCAATGTCTCCTCTCTTTGTTCTGGCTTCTCCGGATTGAGTCTTTCTTTCGAGTCTTTTCTTTCTTGCTCAAGGTGTACATTCTGCAGAAGAATTAAGTGCGAATTCTCTAAAGTAATGTAGGAGCTGAACTCAGGAAAATGAGAATATGTCCCCCATCCCCAGAGGGTTTTCGGTGTTTTATGATACTTTGCTTAACAACTATACAAGGTGTGATAATTATTGCAGACAAATGCATCTTGGATTTGAAATACAAATACATTTGTTAGAATGTATGTAGTTTTGGCCCCAGAAATAACACAGATGCACAGACACGCATACACGCACCTAACAAGATCACCTGCATTTATCACACGTCTTAACATGAACAGACTCGCGCATGTGAGTCATTATATAGGCGTGAAGTTTTACAGAAGGAGCTGTGTCTGAATCCGTGTTCCTTTGTTGTGAGATATTACAGTTTTATTGGATGCGGGAACATTTTTGCATAATGAGTTCCCTGCCCTCAACAGTGATCTGCCTCCTGCGTCCCGCCGGCATTTCTCTGATATCAGCTTGCAAATAAATGAGGGCATTTAGGTGCAGAGTTATATGGAAAGGAGCTTATTTTGTAAATATTGACTGGGAATAAAAGAGATTTTAATCTCCCCGTTGATTGTGTGCGGTGGCCCCGTGCCACCGCTGCTGCGCCCCCGAATATTAAACGTGCCCCCGCGCCACAAGTTCCATCCTCGGCAACGCCGGGCGTCCGTTAGTGTCCGCCGCGGTTTTGATGTGATCAGCCGCGGTGGGTTCTGTATTGATCGGTCGTGATGTCGGATAAAGCTTTCCGTAGTACTGACTTATTTTGCCTGTGGCACTGTACTGTGAGTATCCCGAGGAGGAGGAGGAGGGGGGGGAGAGGAGGAGGAGGGGGGGCTCTTGCACGCGCTCAATCAATAGCTGCCTTCAATAAAGTACGGGAATAATGAGGAGAGAGCGAGGAAAATCTGACTGAGCACAGTCTTACTTGTCACCTTACTTAACATTAATGAAGCCGTTTTTTATACAACCTTGAGAAATGGAAATGTCTATTTATTATTCTTTTTAGAAGATAAATTATGTAAAGTGTAAGTGTACGCTTGCTTTTTTTGACCAGACATTGAATGAATTGGTGATAACGTGCTCCCGTGTAGCTCTAGGTATGTCTCTAGGAGTCGAGCAGGACAGAACGCAATTAAAGTAAAATGTTTCAGTACAGCATTACCATGCCCTCAAATGCTCAGCTGTGAAGATGTTTAAAAATGTATTGTTTTTGAACCCAAAGTGCTGTTGAAGACGCAGCACAAATTCACACTAATCTGAAAATACGGACAGATTCAAACATGCACTACCATAGTTGTATATTGCTCAGGACACATAATTAGAACATAGATTTGGTTGTTTTTCATTTTTCAACAGCTATTATTTATGTATTCTTCTTGTATCACGCACGCACACACACGCACACGCAAGCTTGCCTGCTGGTCAGTATGCAAATTCCACAAAGAAAATAGCACTTGAATAAATATTCATTAATCATGAATATGCAAATCATTATTGGGTTTGTACTGTACATCCTGTTCTGACAGTGTACCATTTAAACTTGTTTTTTTTAGAGGAAGGAGCCAGCCAGCCTTTGATTAAATCCCACAGTCTATAGCAGTGGAAAGCATCTGTGGAACCATTCAGTGCGTTCTTAAAATGAACACAAGCAAGAAGAAATAGAACAGTCAGTTTTATCATCATCATCTACTGCGCTAGCAAGTATAGAAAAGCACTAAGACAAATTGTGAGCGATTGCTCCCGTGCACGTACAGCACACGAGATAGAAATGTCAGCGCCGAGAGGGTGTGGTTTCACCGGGGGGCTGGTACAGGGGATAGAGGGGCGATCCTGTTCCAGCTGGGCTCTAACACTCCCCCAAAAACCCACCCCTCATATATATACATACACGTGCACACACGCATACGCACACACACACATATATTGAAATCGAAATATGCCCTTACCAAATTTTTAACTGCCCATAACCACTCAAACAAACCCTGCGCCCTTCCTCCCTAACCCCTACCCTTATTAAACTTCTGCAACAATCCCCCCCTATGCACACGCACTCACCTCACACTATATAATGTATAGAGTATTCTGGGGGCAATTGTAACAGGGGGCAATTGCAACACCATAAAATTGCACATTACATTACATTACATAAAATTGCACCAATCTGAAACAAGCTCGAGCTGAGATTCTATCCAGCAAGCTAGCTAGTTTCATGTGTTCAGGGTTGGGGGCAATTGTAACAAAAAAATTGTGTTACAATTGACCCCTGTTACAATTGCCCCCAGATTACTTTACCTTGTTTACTGTATTGTACTATATACTGTCTGTCTTGTTTTGTCTTTTGACTTGCATGTTGTATGCCACTAATAAATGTATTAAAAACAAACAAACAAAAAAAAATAGATGTCAGTGCCGCTGTGCTACCATTGGTCAGTATCTTGTAGCAATGAAACATGTGATGCTCTGGCCATTGATACCAGGCCTCGGTGTACAGACCTAGACCTCATAGAGGCCAGAATGCACCCTCATAGGAGATAGATGGTGTTGCATCAAGGTCAGTCTGCTTAATGGACTATGGAGAGTTTATGCCCCGCACATTACAAGGAACAAAATGCTCGTGTTGATAAACGTTTCTAAAGAGAGACCCCCGTACGTGGGAATGGGGAATGAGGAGAGCTTGTTAGGAACCCCGGGCAGAGAGGCCGAGAGCTACTGGAGAGCGCCGTGCCGCTGTTGTCGAGCAGCGGAGCTCGGCGGCTTTGAATTTAATGAATGGTCCGGGTCTCACTGGGTCAGAGTCGACAACTAAGTTAATGGGAGTGCGGATAGCTGGTGCCGCGGCTTGAATTCGGGCTCAGGTGTGCCACAGTGTCTGGCGCGGAGAAGAATAAACCCCCCCCCTCGTTAACAGAACATGGGGGTGGGGGCAACCTCGTTAATCTCGGTCGGCCGCTCCGGTCACGTGACCGGAGGGTTCAAATCGTGACGTTTGCATTTAGCAAACAATGTTATCCAAGGTGTCTTACAAGCAAGCGCATCTAACAGGGCTGGAAAAACAGCACAACAGTCAGAAATCATTTAAGTCACAGACGAATATTTTAATTACAGAAAAAAAGAGCAAGACTGATTGCAAGAAACATATCTTTGTGTCACCCACTCAAGCTAGTAGATAAATAGAGCGAAGTTAGCAAGCTAGTTGATTTAAGCTGGTGAGTCATGGACGCAAAATGCTTTTAATCTTCACTTCTTACAGGCAATGATTGAGTGTATTCACTTATACACTTATATATAATGTATGTGTCTTATATTTTTGTAGATATTATACATTTACACTGCTTGTCTTTCTCAATTCTGATAAGCACATTGATTTTGTATAAAATTACAATTTCTTCATGAAGGTAACAACAGTGGTGCTCTGTCTAATTCTCTGTCTCTGTATATTGCGCAGGTATTGTTAATTCTATTTCTGTGGATAAAAGTCCTAGCTTGGAGACAATCTGCAGTAAAAACTGATGCTTCTCTCGTAAAATCTCCAAACTGAAACGGTGGAACGTAATGAAACGGTGGACCCCATGTGTAATAAAAACTCCACTCCCAATTTGTATTTCCGCGGCTACCTGCCAGAAAATGTGATTTTCTTTTCTTTCTCATATCAGTTTGAATGTAATAACCAGTTGAAGGTTTGAAAGAATGGCAGGGGGATCAAAGCCAATTATTTTGAATGTGTTAAAAGTTAAAAAGAGTACCCCTAGGGATCTGTGGAAAGGTAAAAGGGAGTGGGGGGTGGGGGGGTGGGGTGCAGTAGTGCTGATCTTGCGCGAGGGGTTCAAACAGTGTCACCCTTAGAAAACTGGATAGTTTGAAGCAAACTTGCAGCTAATATGTAGCGCATTTGCCACTTAGCTAAATAGTTTACCACAAAATGTTGCCAGAGGTTTGTCAGAGTTTGCCAGTAGTGGTGAACTAAAAAAACTTCCCACAAAGCTAATTTGCATTCGAAAATATGAGCTTGCCCGCAAACCTGCGGCAACAATGCCAAAGGTTTGACGCAAATTTGCCCGAAGGCCTATATTTTTGTAAGGGCAGCGTTGACCTCTCGCCTCACAAAGACGTGTCCTCTCTCTCTCTCTCTCTCTCTCTCTCTCTCTCCCCCGCAGCCATGGACATGCCCATGGACCTGATGAGCCTGAACATCACTCCCCAGGGAGCTCTGCTGCGCTGGACCCCCCCTCTGTCCACCGTGGATAACTACGTGCTTACCCTCACACACAACCAGGGTGAGTGAGGACGGGTGGGGTGGTTCCCTGATGGCTCAGCCCGGCTGGTGTTCACAGCCCTGTTGCTCCCCCCGCTTCAGAACAACTCTCGCAGCACCTCAGATGCACTTTACAAAATCCCCTTCCGTTTTTTTTTTTTATCTTTGTACTTTTTCCCCCGTCTTTCTCCCGTGGCAGCGGTGATAGCAGGTTAAGAGCGTCCGGGGATGATTTCATGCTCTGATTTCACACTATGATTCCAGGGTGATTGTAAATTATTCTGTGATAGTGTTCCTCACCGTCTCTCTGTGTTTTTGCCAGCCGCCGGGCGGGCGGGCGGGCGAGGCTAAAAAAGCGAAGGTGAAAGAGGTGACGGGTTTCTCAGAAGCGGGAACAGATTTTCCGGAATGTTCTGTTGCGATGGGGTAGAGTTTTGGCCTCCCGGTGACCCGCGACTGACCTTTCCCTCCTCTGCAGTGGCGGCGGACACCATCCTGGTGGAGGGCGCCAAGCAGGAGCACCAGCTGAGCCGCCTCCTCCCCAGCACCAGCTACTCTGTGGCCCTGTACGCCACCAAGGGGCCCCTCACCAGCGGCACGGTCATCGCCAACTTCGCCACGCGTACGTATGCGAGCCCAGTCGCCAGGACTACCTCACGCCCGCAGGCTCTAAGTAGGGCCGGGCGCAAACCCCTGGGTGACCCAAATGTAAATAGCACATGGCATGTTCATAAATCAGGGGGGGGGTCTCCAGAAACGACGGGAGAGGTGATTAAATCGTCGATCGATCTGCCGAGGCTTTTGCCATCAAGCACAGGGAGCTTTAGCCGTGTAGACAGATGGTGAGCCTGCCGGGTTCTAGGCTCTTCCGCGAGCAGACTGGCATCTCCTTTTTGCTGGATGGGGGAGGACGGAAATATATTTTTGGAGACTCTAAACAGAAAATTCGTAGTCAGCAGAGTATGAGGCCCTCAAGGGAGAGTGCAAGGCCTCCTCTGCAACTAGGCTCTGAGACCATTAACAAGTGCACACTGCTGTGTGTGTGTGTGCGTGCGTGCGTGCGTGCGTGCGTGCGTGCGTGCGTGCGTGTGGGTGTGTGTGTGTGTGGGTGTGTTTATGCTTGTTTATGTATGTTTGTGTGTGTGTGTGTGTGTGTGTGTGTGTGTGTGTGTGTGTGTGTGTGTGTGTGTGTGTGTGTTTGTCTGCGTGTGTGTGTGTGTGTTTGTGTGCATGCATGCGTGTGTGTATGTGTGCGTGTGTATTTGTGTGGGTGTGTGTGTGTATGTGTGGCTGTGTGTATACTAATGTAAAGGACTGTGTCTGTATGTATGTGCGTGTGCCTGCACGGGTAATGGACAGCTTGTAGTGTGTTCGTGTTTGGCGCACATACAATAGAGCGTATGAGAGTATGTTCGTGGGCATGTAGTTGAGGGTACGTGTGTCAATGTGCCTGTGTGAAGTAGCGTGCGCTCGTAGTGGAGTGTTTGTGATTGCGTACGCATGCATTGTGCTGTACCAGGAATCAGAAATGAAACTGTCCCCGTGTGTGCGTTTGTCTTCGCCGTGTGTTCCCGCGGCCGGCCCGTCTGACAGCTTTTCATTCGGCGACGATGATCCACTATCGAGAGAGGGGACGGTAACGCCGCTGACTGGTCCAAACGTTTAATCATTTGACGCGTTATCGAAAAACAGATTAATTTGTACATAATCAAAGTGTCACAGGCCATTTGCCCTGCCACTTCAGTAGCAGGTTTCCTGTTCGATGTTGACAAGCAATCGCTTGATCACGGCCCGTGGAGTTCACGCAACGGCGGACTCCGCTTGTTTGTAATTCGACGGCGATTGTTTCATTTTGCAGCCGTTCTGCTCGAATAATGTGGCTGTTTTTTTTTTACTCTGTTATTCTCTGATAAAAAGCAACATCATTGACTGCTCTCAGCAATGAAAGAGAACTAAAACAAAGAACTCGGGAGCTCTTAATTAATTTTGTTGACTCAGTGTCTGAGGGAGACCGTGGCATGTCTATTTTAGAGGGGAAAGTATGTCTGGAATGTTCTATGACTCTGGAATTGCCCTCATTTTGCATCATCTTGCGTGTCTCTTTAACAAGGTAGATTCTTGAGAAAATAACCGCTGGTCTATTTGAATATGGCATAACAATGTGCATGGGGTAAAACCATGACCATGACCATGACCATGACCATGACCATGACCGGGACTGTCAGCCCCTATAAAACTGCCACATTTATGAACTAGTGAACCTAACAGAAAGATTTTCCCATACCGCAACAAAAAAGTCGGTTTTAACAAGTGTTTTAGTCTTGTAATGAGTCTTGAAATGTTTTTTTTTTTTCTCATGAGTAGAAAATATTAGCTTGTTTTAAGTTACCGTTTGCTCGACAAGTGGAATTGTCTTACCCCATTGGCAAGTCTTGAAAAGAATCAAACTGTCTCAATTCATTGGCATCTTTGTCTTACTTAGCAGAAAAGTCATAGAAATAAGATTTTAAGTCTAAATAGAAGACTATTAATAAAATGCTCATTAAGATTTTTTTTTTCTTTTGGTTTTTGCAGTGCAGATAATTAGATGTACATATGTGTGTGCGTGTGCGTGTGCGTGTGCGTGTGCGTGTGCGTGTGCGTGTGCGTGTGTGTGTGTGTGTGTGTGTGTGTGTGTGTGTGTGTGCATGTACAGTGCGTGTGTGTTTGTGCATGAGAGAAAGACAGAGAGAGATGGAGAGAGAGAGAGACCGGGAGAATCATGATAGCCATAGAAATACTCAAGACAACTGAGGGAATATTAAAAAAGGAAATGTCACTATAAGCTCTTTTATGACACGCAAAAGCCAAATTAACATCTATCATTGTGAAGAGTTTAAAGGAAACACAGAGCTAAATGCTCTCTTTCAGCTCTGCCATCATCATGACAGCCTGTCAGATAAAGCCAGAGCGGGAATACAGACCGATATTTACACACAGTTGTAATTTTGCTTCTAATTTCAGCAGGGCTGTCATTGCAATTTGAGAGTTCTGTGGGCTCTCCCTGCTCTGTGGGCTCTCCCTGCTCTGTGGGCTCTCCCTGTTCTGTGGGCTCTCTCTGTCCTGTGGGCTTTCCCTGCTCTGTGGGCTCTCCCTGTTCTGTGGGCTCTTCCTGCTCTGTGGGCTCTCCCTGCTCTGTGGGCTCTCCCTGCTCTATGGGCTCTCCCTGCCCTGTAGGCTCTCCCTGCTCTGTGGGCTCTCTCTGTTCTGTGGGCTCTCCCTGCTCTGTGGGCTCTCCCTGCTCTGTGGGCTCTCCCTGCTCTGTGGGCTCTCTCTGTTCTGTGGGCTCTCCCTGCTCTGTGGGCTCTCCCTGCTCTGTGGGCTCTCCCTGCTCTGTGGGCTCTCCCTGCTCTGTGGGCTCTCCCTGTTCTGTGGGCTCTCCCTGCTCTGTGGGCTCTCCCTGCTCTATGGGCTCTCTCTGTTTTGTGGGCTCTCCCTGCTCTGTGGGCTCTCCCTGCTCTGTGGGCTCTCCCTGTTCTGTGGGCTCTCTCTGCTCTGTGGGCTCTCCCTGCCCTGTAGGCTCTCCCTGCCCTGTAGGTTCTCCCTGCCCTGTAGGCTCTCCCTGCCCTGTAGGCTCTCCCTGCTCTGTGGGCTCTCTCTGCTCTGTGGGCTCTCCCTGTTATGTGGGCTCTCCCTGCTCTGTGGGCTCTCCCTGTCCTGTGGGCTCTCCCTGCTCTGTGGGCTCTCCCTGTTCTGTGGGCTCTCCCTGCTCTGTGGGCTCTCCCTGTCCTGTGGGCTCTCCCTGTTCTGTGGGCCCTCACTGTTCTGTGGTCTCTCTCTGCTCTGTGGGCTCTCCCTGCCCTGTAGGCTCTCCCTGTTCTGTAGGCTCTCCCTGCCCTGTAGGCTCTCCCTGTCCTGTAGGCTCTAGACTGCAGTGCATATGTGATATGCTGTAATTTCCTGAAGTTACTCCTCTCCCAACAATGCCTCTGCCTTTCCCCAGGTTAAACTATCCATTACGTCCAATTTTGTGCCTCTTATTTGCTGTTCTCGAATATTTGTTAAACCCATGATATGGTTCTTCTTACTGCAAAGTCAAACCTATCACCCTTTTATGTCCTTCAGCAAGTTCTTGTTTCGCAACTTAATCTGAACCTATTTTAAACAAATATTAAGTGTATTTAAATTATTGAACGTAGTTACTGTATTTAAAATGTTTGAATTGATTTGTAATCACTTGCGTATCAATAAATAGCAAATAAATTTATCACAAATTTGAATCGACTTTTATTTTTCTAGATTTATATTGGCGTCAATGTTTAGTTTTTCCTGTTCATCGTGTTTTGTCACCGTAATGAACGTCATTAATTTGAACTTTCTGTGAGGAAACTACTAATAATAACACACATAATAATCACTGGGATTCACTGACTATTGCTTGTGATAACAAGACATTATTATAGAAGGAATAATAACCTGGTTTTCACACATTGGCAGCCTGGAATTAAATTTCTCTAATCAACATAATCAACATTCATGTAATGAACTATGTGACCTTTGACCCCAGCCTCATTGTCCCCTTTCTCTGCTTCCTCTCGTAGCCATGGACGCGGCCAAGAACCTGACGGCCAGCGAAGTGAACCACCGGAGCGCCCTCATTTCCTGGCAGCCCCCCATCGCCGAGATCGATAACTACATGCTGACGTACAAGTCTGCGGACGGCAACCGCAAGGCAAGCCGCGCTTTCCCGTTTCATGACAAAACCGCGCAGCCTGAGCTTCCGTTTATTTTCATATCTCAAACATCTTTTTTTTTTCCTCCATTGTATTTCTGCACTCAGATATGCAACGCCACGCACGGCACTGTGACGGAGTTGACCTACTGCGATATTTACAATTGCACTGTACAATTCCAGTGCGAATATCCATTCAGCCGAGCACTTTAAACCTCATCATTTACCTTCTGGGGCTAACGTCTTTATTTTATTTTATTTTATTAAACTTTTGATCTTGCCAGTAGTATTAATAAAGTAAATTGACAGAGCCATTAGCTGTTGCAATATGTCTATTAATGAGTCTCTAGAAATAATTTCCCCTGACAATTTTCTCAAATAAGCTTCTTTTTTTTTTTAGCTCATTGCCTCACATATGACCCAGGCCAGTCTCTTCATCCTTCACCTATTTCACGTGATCGCCCTCTGATTGAATATACACTTAATGAATACCCACAATGTAATTATGATATTAATATAGTAATATAGGATTCAGTCAAACATTTAATATTTAATTCATATATGGTGCATGAACACACACACACACACACACACAGTAGCTATTGATAAAGTGTCATACTCTATAGAAATAAATACATTGGAAAGGCATATCTGTAGATGGATGTACTTTTGACCCTGTGAGTTGCCTGTCCTCATGATTGTCCAGTGGGTGGCAGTAGTGCACAGAGTATGCGTGTTTCTCTCGACGCACGCAGTCACATGTTGGCCACACTGTTGAAACTAATTGCTCCCCCGCCCCCCGCCCCCACAGAATGGCCTGTACATGACATTACATTCTCACAGGATCTGTGCTCCTCTAAAGCATTAGTTCATTTCTGCACTGGAATCAATGGGATCAGGGCTGCATATTGGATGTGTGTACGCAGGACAGCTAGAAACACAATTTGCATAATGGCTTTCATTTCTGTAGCCTTCTCATCATAGAATCTATGACATCACCTCCCCCCTGATAACTAATGCCATTATTAACCTCCAGGGGTCACGTGCAGTGTCACCAACAAAGAACGCAACGCTCGTTGTGTACCTGCCATTGGACCCAAAATGCTTTTCCAAGCCCTAATTATAAAAGCCCTGAGATATGTGGGATATCCTCATTGAAGCCTTCTTTTCTGCATAATTCAGGAAACATATTGCTATAAATGTTTGACTCTCCTTTAAACAGGTTGAATATTTCATACGATACTTCATATTTCATAAGTCAGCCAGAAGCCTCCATCTGCACTGTCACTTAATGCAAGCTGAGAGCCTGCTCAAGGACCTGTTTATTGCATCGAAATAAAACCCAGACTTAAAATAAAACCCCCCAAAAAATGATGCGTCTCTCCTCAGGAGATCAACGTTTGATTGAAATGGATTTGTCAAAAACGATGAGTCGGATGGAGCTGTCAGGGATTTGAGAGTGCGGGAAAAAAAATAGGAATCCCTCTCTTTCAAAATGGCTGCCTGCCAGCTTCTCAGCTGCAGTGTGTGATGAAAGCCTTCTCGGGCTTATTTTAATGCCGCTCGTCAAATGAGAAAACACTGATGTGGTACACACAGATGGAAATGCCGAAAAAAAACAATTTAACCATATTGTTTTCAACCTCTTGGTAATCACTGGGAAACAGGTGTACTTATTTCATCATTTTTGTAGACTTGCATTTTAAAAAAAAAACATAATTTGTTCTATGTTTGTATCTATAACACGAATTGGCTCGACAAAGCACACTCATAATATGATGATATATTTTTTTTGCTGATTGGCCATGTCTTGGTTTGTAAAATCTTTTCTGGCCGAGGTCCGGCTGCTCCGTGCAGGTTGTGGACAAAGGCGGGGAATTCTTTGATGTTTATGACCATTGTAGTCCAATTAAAGGAAGCGGTTTTCCTCTAAAACTTGTCGGAAATGTCACGCGGGTGAAGGTGTTCTTTTTTTTTTCCGCTAGAGGGAGTGTCACCGTGTCCAGTTTTCAGGACCCTGTCCTACCTCTAATCCGGTTGTTTTCCCCTGTTTGTGATGCAGGAGCTGATCCTGGACGCCGAGGACACCTGGATCCGCCTGGAGGGGCTGTTAGAGACGACGGAGTACACCGTCAGGCTTCAGGCCGCCCGGGGCCTGGAGACCAGCGCCATCGTCTCCGCCTCCTTCTCCACGGGTACGGGCGACGCCGCGCTTCCGGCGGGCGCTTCTGGCCGCGTGACTCGCTCCCCCTCTAGGCCCTTCCGCCACTGTCGCCGCCGCGGCAACACTTTTACACGATCGGTAGCTCAGGATAAACGATGCTGAGATCCCTTTATGTCGAGAAAAAAAAAAGAAAAAAAACGATGCTTAAATTCCTCGTAACAAAGTCTGAGATTTCATATAAGATTGACGACGGATTCCGCACAGGTCCGTGAAAGTGTGCCAGTATTTCTCGCTCATTTATATTTGTGCTCTGATAGTTTTACAGGATACCCCTTCCCTGGAAATAAAATAGAAAACGTTGAGCAGTACAAGATGTTTATGGAACTTTGCCCAGAACAGATGACACTCCTCATTTTATTGACACTCTTTCTCACACCGCTGCGTATCGCTGCCTTTCACATTTCTATCCTTTTCCGTCTCTAGGCTTTTCACCGGAGGTATCGATCACCTCAATAAATTTCCCCGTAAAACTTATTTCCTTCGGATTAATCAGCGTTTAAAAGCCGTTTGCGCTGTTTAAAATACCCGACCCCTCCTTCAGAACTACTGTCTGTCCTCGCAAAGAACAAACAAGTCAAATGTCTGTTCCACAGTTCCCCAAATTCAACGGCTTCCTCCTTCCTCTGTCGGACAAAGGTGCGTTAACCCCGATCAACGATCGCAGCTCACAGGGACTTCTTCTTCATTCTTTCTCTTCTCAAACAGGAAACCGCCTTTTTGCCACGCCCCAGAACTGCGCCCAGCACCTCCTCAATGGGGAGTCGCTGAGCGGCGTCTACACCATATACATCAACAGGGACTCCAGCCAGGGCATGCAGGTGTACTGTGACATGATCACCGATGGAGGTGGTTGGATTGTGAGTGTTTCCGTTGGTGAATTTGAGGAGCCTACAAGGGGGGGGGTGGGGGGGGGGTGGGGGGGGGTGTTGTGTTGGTCACCGGTCATCAAGCACAAAATAATGACCTTGACCGCAATACAAACTAGGGCTGTCAGAAAATATTTGCAGTTGGGATATCGTTCAAACTTTTATTTCTATAACTTTATTTCTATAACTTCAATTCTGAAAATTCAAATCTCTGTTTTAGATCAGTATCGTTAGTTGAGATAATTTCAGAATTGTATGAACAGAACTTAATACAGTGTAGACTACTGCATAATGCGTCACAAAAAAAATTATATTTTGAACAATGTTGTCAATGTTCTATTGTGTTAAACTATGCGCTTGTGGACGATAACGCTTAGGCCCAAGACAGGTCAAACGGAATGTCACTGCACATTATTACACATATTGCACAGGACAATATAGATTTAAAAGATATTCTAATATATTCTAATTCATATCAGTTTTATAAATTCAAACTAATTTCATGTCACTGTTGACAGTCATAATACAAACCACTGCCATGACAAAGGACCATATTCCCTCACTTTCAAGAATAAGCACATACATTCTACTTATTAGTATTTATTTATGTATCTACCCATAAAATGGATAATTGAGACCGATTCCTAACTGCCAGTCAGTCGACACAAATAACAGTAAAGTTGGCATCCTTATCCCGGCAAAAACAAATAAAATAAAATAGATTAAAAAAAACAAATACAGTTCCACTGTGTTTGAGCTTCTGTTACTTGGTTTCAGTAATACTTAGGGTTAGTGTTAGTCAGTAATTCAGACCTTTGGAAAACAAACTCCTAAGGGTTATCTTCCAGAAGAGACCAGGATTATGCCTGTAGTCAATGGGGTTCAAGAACAGTGACCATTTTATTTTTGGGCTTCAAAAAAGGTGGTGCTAGAGAAGGGGTTAATCTTCTGTTTATTTGCTACAATGCAGGTCTTCCAGAGACGCCAGAATGGGTTGACTGATTTCTCAAGGAAGTGGAGTGACTACAGGATTGGCTTTGGCAACCTTGAAGATGAGTTCTGGCTCGGTAAGCCATTATGAAATAGACTAACAGGAAAAGCTGATAGTTATTGGCAGACTAAAACCCTTAATTCTAGTGATGCTATTGTTAGGACCTTTATTTACTAAAAATAATTGCAAATGAATATAACGCACTACTTTCAGTTATCCCATGCTTCCATAGGGTCAAAGGTCATCCTCTGACTTCACTGTATAATCACTGTAGATATACACTCTTTACAAAACCCCATAGAACCCCTTGCAATTCCAAACTGTTTTATTTTTTGGTCTCTTCTTTATACCCACTTAAAGGTTTTTTTTTAACCATTCCTGCTGAAAAAGCAAGTACAATTTTGCCATGTTTTCCCCCCACTAAAATATGTATCCAGGTATATACAGTATTTGCATGCATTTTTTAATATTCTGAATTCTGAGGTTGGACTATTAGTCCTCTAAATATCCCAAAGCAGGCCGAGGGCATTCGAGACGTAGGCGTGTCTAAACAGGATTTTCTTGGCTTGGCTTTCGTTCAAGTCTGCAGCTGAGGAAGAATGAATTCTTTACCGTTATTTTTTTACCATTTAAAACGGATTTAAGCAGCGCCAGCAGCCCCGTAGAACGTCTCCCCCGCTGAGCCAAGTCCTGCTGGAATCTCACTGGGCCTATAGCTCCTAAGGGCTCGACTGCTTTACCCGGGAATCACATTCGAACGAAAGGTCAAACGCACCCACCACTGCGGACACAAACCAGAAGGATGAAGTAAAGAGTTCACGAGGCTTCAAACTGTGTGTAAGATATCCATTAGACGCTATAAGATGCCCATCTTCCAGACAGCTATGTCAGCTTTGGCTTTCAGTATGCTGTTTCTAGCCCTGCCTATGGCCTGTTTGTAAGTAGGTTACTAGGTTTAAGCCGTCACCGCGTCCAGAGATGCATGGGTTGTCCTCACCCAAACCAGGAGCATAAGGTTAGCTGCTGACGCCAGGTCTGGCACTAATGACTCTAATCAAGTGCTCAAGACTTGAAACACGACCAGCCGGGGTCTAGAGTCACCCGTCCTTGTCTTTGGACGAGCAACCGTGTATCAATTAGTGAGCAATTAGCGAGCGATTTGTGGAGACGAGGCCCAATGCCCTACAACAGCAGTGCAGAGGTGGTGAGTATTTAGTGACCCTCCTCATAATGGACATAAAAACAAACCTATTAGCGACCTAATGTAAATTAAAAGCATTTTAACGGCTTTCTTTATTGCCTAAGATCAGGATGTAGCAAGCAAGTACCGTATGTCATACTGTATGTACCCTTGTAAAAAAAAAAAAATGTATATACATATACAGTATGTAAAAGAAACGATATACAAACACATTTTTTGAAGGAGACCAGACAATCAATAATTCATAAGGAGGATGGATTGTCTGGTCTCCTTCAAAAATTGTGTTTGTATATCTATTTGTTTTTGTTTTTTGTTTTTTTTAAAATGTATGTACTGTATATGCATATACATTTTTATTTTTTATGTGGCTTATGTTGGATTCCCCACCTGGTTCTCTCTGTGCTGTGATCCCATCTCTGTATCTCTGTAGCTGTCCCTGCTTATCCCCAGCGGCACGGCGAGATTTGTATATGGGCTGAGAATCGGTCGTCTTAACGGTCCGTCCTGTAAACACATTTAATATAAATAAATGCAGAAATAGGTTTTTTTAAGAAGCAGTTAAATAAACACAAATCCAAGAGTTAAATCTTAAGATTTATTTTTTTTATTTTTTTTATTTTTTGTTTACTTGCACCCTATCAGTGTCCAGTTCATGTGCGGTGCACATACAGTAGACAATGATAGCAAAAAAGTAAAAGCAAAATTGAAAGACTTTCTTATTTCTTATTAACTTCTTGCTCGCAGTTTAATGTTTAATGTAGCTGTGGGGTTTCTCATATGGTGCGGTGCTACCGCCCTGAACAAGACACTTCAAAGACCCGCCATCTTTGCCTGTCGGCGGTATTGGCGGTAACGGCCCTGCAGTGCCCCGACATTGCCTGGGCGTAAAGCACGGGCGTCATTACTGCAGCTCGGACTGGTGTTCACCTAATCACCTAAACTACGGCGACCGTGCAATCGCTCCGTGCGCTATAAAGGTGCCATAAAAAAGAAAGCCGTGCTACTCTGCGGAGCGCTGCCATTATCCCTTTAATTTTCTTCCCCATTTCCCCTTCACCAAAAGTGCAAATGTGAGTCAGAAATTTAATGATACAAGATTGTTATATGGAAGAAGCAATGAAGAGAACACATAATAATAATAATAACACATTTTATTCATGCTCAAAGCGCTGAAATATATATATTTAAATATACACTGTATATATATATATATATATATATATACAACACAGTATATATTTAAATATATGTCAGAACTTTGAGCGTGGGAAAAGGGCTCTATAAATAAAATGTGTTATTATTATTATTATTATTATTTCCAAATAAGTGGGTTCAGAATGTCACATTGCGATTGGCTCTGATAATATCATGGAATTATGGGCTGTTGAAATTTCACACAGCACAGCTAATATAGCAGGACCAAGGAAGGCCAGTGGAATTAAAGCAGGACCAGCTGCTGGCCATACAATAAAGCAGGATATTCATTTATTTGCTTCTATGGCACTGTCATAACAAACCATCTTACACTGTATTCTGCAAATTGCAGTTTAATGTTTTACAGGTTTCTGTGCAATAATTCTTTTTTTTCCTTTTTTTTTGTCTACGGCGTAGCTGGTTTTAATGCCAGTTTCATCCCTCGCTACCATATTGTACACGGGTCTCCTCGGGATGAGAGAAAGGAGCATTTCTGTGATTGTGTTCGACCTCCCTGGTTTTTATTTAATGCGTTTGACGTGATCTGTCGCCTCCTTTGTTCCAGTGAAGTGGGAATTGGTCACTATGTGCGAAATGAGATCTATTCGGTATTATAACTTTGAAACAAGCAGCTCTGCAGCGCAAGAAACCAAAACAGAACATCACCACAAATTCTCATTCACTGACTCACAGAGAGAGGTGAAACCAAGACCGCCAAACGGTGAGGTAGACAGACCGATAAAGACTGCTGGAGACCTTGGTTTCCTCTTTTCTTGAAAGTATATTTCTCTCCCATATGCTCCACCGGAAAGTTTTCTCTGGGTCGTCACCTTGTACTGCACGCCCAAGTCTATAAGAAATCATTTTTGTCAGGTCGGGCTGTCTGTGTAGAACAGACGCGTTAAAATGACAAACGGCTCACCGTATAATTGAAATTTGAAAAGTCAGTCAAACTTTACCTTAAAGATCACTTTACCTTGTGTCTTGGTTTAGCCTGTTAATTACATTCATTCTTATCAGAGTGTTTTTAATTGTGTGGGGACTGCGCTCTCAGGAACATGGTGAGGGGATGAGAGGAACATCTAACCAGAAAGCTGCCGATTTGAAGGCTCAACGAGGCTTTGCCGTCATACCCTGAAGTTTTTTTTTAAACAAAATTGCTTCAGGAAATATCAAGCTGTATGTCAGAATTTCTGTCAATTTTACAAAATGACAGAAAAATTCAAAACTTTAAACTAAGTTTTAAAAAAGAGGAAACACTATACGTTTGGACACCATGCTAATGTGATCTACAGTCTACTCGTTTTAGTGAAGGGCCATTTCAGTCAGCAGTAGACAATTGAGAATAGGGTCAGAGGGTGACCTATACGCTCTTACAAACAGGCAGCAGGCCTAGCTACCTGCATCTTTTACACAGTGGAGCATTGCCTCTCTGGATTGCCATAGCGATAAGGCATGTTTGGCTAAATGAGTGAGCGTTTGGTCATCAGCAGGTCAGATTGAACACGATTCCTGTCCTCTCTCTCTTCCTTCAGGCTTGGACAACATCCAGAGGATCGCCTCGCAAGGCCGATACGAGCTCAGGGTCGACTTGAGGGACGGCCAGGAGTCCGTCTACGCCAACTACGACAAGTTCGCCATCGGAGACGCCAGGAACCTCTACAAACTCAGAATAGGAGAGTACAACGGCACAGCAGGTAAGTAGTTTGTCAGTTTATGTGTGAGTGTGTGTGTATATGTCTGTGTGTGTGTCTATGTGTGTGTACATCTGTGTGTGAGTGTTAGTTTATATGTGTGTGGGAAGGAGAGGTGTGGCAGTTTTGAACCTAGGTGAAACTTTGTCCCACGTGGACACATTAGCAGTAAACTGGCAGTAATCCCAAAAAATCACCATAGCAACTACAGTATCTCACCATTGCTTTGGCGACAAGCCCGGCTAGTCTGGCGACTAGGCAGTTAATGGAATGTGCTACTCAGTACCTTTCCAGTGACTTTGACAGTGTTTGTGTTATTTTATTTTTTCTTTTCTCTGACGTACGGTATGCCATTACACATATTAATGACAGACTGAAGTCATAGCATGAATAGCCCGCGCCTCCATAAAACCCTCGTACATTAATTTTGAATGACACAAAACTGTGACATATGGTCCACCGAACAGCTTCATTAGGGGATGGAGTGAAGAGTCCCTAAGCTTACAAAGGGTTCTTTAAAACGAATATCAAATAAAAGCATCTCAAATGACTGGCCTCTGGCAGTATGGTGTTCAGTACCCTATCCTATTCAGAAGGGTACTTCAGATCTTTGGAAGCAACAGTGCTATTGCTTATTTCTCCATTACACAAAAAGTTTTGTTTAGTTTGTTCAGTGTTTTGCTGTGTTGGGTTTTGTATTGTTGCCTGTTGTTTTTGTTGTTAATTTGGTGTGGTTTTTTTTTGTTTTGTGTTGTTTTTTTATGTTTTGTTTTGTGCTGTACTGGGCTGGGCTGAGTTGACTTGTATCGGGTTGTTTTGTGCTGTACTGGGCTGGGCTGAGTTGGCTTGTATCGGGTTGTTTCGTGCTGTACTGGGCTGTACTGGGCTGGGCTGAGTTGGCTTGTATCAGGTTGTGCTACTGTCTTGCCTTCTGTGTTCACTTCTTACTTCACAACTCACGAGGTGTTGCTGAAGCTTCCCCATTCCTCTCTGTCGCCCCCTGCAGGCGACTCGCTGAGCTACCACCAGGGCCGGCCCTTCTCCACCAAGGACAGGGACAACGACATCGCCGTCACAAACTGTGCCCTCTCGTACAAAGGGGCCTGGTGGTACAAGAACTGCCACCGAGCCAACCTCAACGGCAAATACGGGGAGTCCAAGCACAGCCAGGTGAGCCCCCTGGTTTCAATTTTACCCACCTGACCCCAGCCCCCTCAGACAGACTTCCTGGTGGGTGTAAGTTTGTAAGTTTGCCCCAGTTTCTCACCTCAGTGTGGCACACCGGAGCGAGGGAACAGTCTTTGCCCTGGGCTACGATTGGGCCTGTCACCTCCCCCGCTTCCCTCTACCCCCCCCCCCCCCCCCCCTTCCACCCCCCCCACCCCCCCCCCCCCGCCTCCTTCTACCCCCCCCCTCCTTCTACCCCTCTGTCACTCCTTCTACCCCTCTGTCACTTTCCTCAAAACATATATCTCGGACTCTGCTGTGCAAATCCATTAATAAGTCAATGCTATTAATCAGCAGAGTAATTAAATGTAGTATTTCTGAATGTCGGGCATTGACACCCCCGTGGTAATCATGTCATTTTTACTAAGGAAGATAATGATGTTTCTTGGCCTGTGTAGAGCCCACAGCATCGAATGCGCACTGTGATAATACAGACTGATGGCTCGTTTTGAGACGGTACCGTAGAACGGAATTTCCTTTCTGAATGAATGATTGGAAGCTATTAACATACTGAACATGCTATTTGTAACTGTGGCATCTCAAAAAAGTAGGTTCTGGTAGTTAATAATTCATCAAAGGGCATTCAATAAATTTATGAATTAATTGTGAATGCATTCCCAACAATTGAACACCTTCGTTTTTTTGTAGTTTACTAACTACCTATTGCTTACCTGTTCACAGTCTCAAGCTAGGGTATGTTGCGTTTAAATCTGTCCGTTTTTACTCAGGTTGGTGAGAGATATAACTCTACCAATAAGTGCAAAAATGGGGGAAAATATTGGAACCAAATACAAGCAAAAATGATTACTTTCGACAGAGACATCCATTTTTCAAGTGTTGACTACCATAGACGTAAAAGTGTTGACTTACCATAGAGGTAAAAAGCCATACATCTTAAACTAGTGGGAACCATGAAAAATGAGTGAAGCAGTTTGAATAGTGCCAACAAATGGTGTGGTATTAAATTGCTGAGGCCCTTTGGTACTATTGCGCCTGAAATATAAAACCAATAACATGATCTGTAGGGCCAGACCGTCCGAGTCAGTGTTGGCATCCCTGTGAATTTGACACGATTTACGCCAGTGCCCTTGGAGAATGGCGGGATGTGCTTTTTGGTTTTGTTGTTACTCAGAACTAATTTTGAAGGGGTTACAGTGACTGCCTGCCCAGTTACATCACCTGGCTTCTTGGGTAATTTTTTTAAATTATTTTGTGGTGAAAACAAAAAGCAGCCACCTTGCGGCACTCCGGGAGTAAGAGAGAATGCCACAGATCTAGACCAGCTAGACTGTTATTCATTTCTTGTTCTTGGTCTCCTTTAACAAAAGGGGGAGCTACGGGGGATTCGATTGAGGTTTTTTTTTAATTCATAAAGGGATTAATAGAGTGAATGACGGAGTATATTTTAGCTCACTTCAGTCGGTAGAGAAAGTGACAAGTGGAAAGGCGGGGGGGGGGGTGAACTAAATGTAAATTCCGCGCGGATATTTTTTTTTCATAAAGTTGTCCACGTGCTTCACGGGCTTTGTGGAAGAGGCAGAGACCCTCGGCTTGACACACTGCTGTTTTACTGTGATCTAATCTCCCAGTGAACCAGTGTTTGTGTGTACGGCCAATTAGCTCATTTAGCCAGGGTAATTGGTGGAAAACAAAAACCTGCATACGCACCGGCCCTCCAGGACCGGAATTGCCCACCCCTGCTCAAGATCATAGAGGGTGCTGCAGTATTTCATTCAGCTCAAAGCTTCAAATAATGTTTTTAAAGAAAATCGTTCTTAATCGTTCTTAGCTGGTGCTGATTCAGCAAGGTCTCTGGCACAGTCTGTATTGAGAATTCCATTTTGAGGGTTCCAAAGTACTTTATTGACTCAAGTCCAACTTGATGCAGAGTTTTGGTTTACAGGGTCGAATGGGTCAAATGAATAAAGGAATATTTCAGCACATCAATCACATGGAGGTTGTCAAAGTCTGGCAGTGTTTTTTTTTTTAAAACTGCCCCCTCCCCCCACCCCACACTCTTTTATTCAAAATTTGGAAATGGTAATTGTGCTACTGTCGCTACTTCTGTGTGAAACACACACACACACACATACACGGCAGGAGTGCTGCAGCTACAGCATATGCGCACCTTCAGTGTGCGCTTGCCTGCAGGCCTGGGCCTATTTTAAACTCGCAGGCCACACAGGTGTCTCTCCCTGACAACAGCTGGTGGCTGTCATGACTTTTGGAGGAACTAACGCAGCGGTAACCTGAGGAACCTGAGCGCAGTGCGGCCCCGCGGGTCGCACTCGGCTAACGACGTAGCCAAGGCCCAAACCTGAACTGCGGATCCCAGCATGCACTCGTGGTGAAGGCCTACATCGACTGAGGCCTACACTACTGCTGCCAGTCGTGTGTTCCCTGCCTAAAATCATCAATCCACAATCTCAAAATCCCCTGTCTCTGCAGGCTTATTTTGTGTCTGGCAATACAGCTAATACAAGGCCTCTTGAGTGGGTATTCTATTAAATAGATAGCTGACAAACTACAGTTGATCAGATATAGTTTAATCATTTTATTAAACTATATCTGATTAACTGTAGTTCTTTTGTTATTTTGACAGCTGAAAAATGTGTAGTGGACATGTGTGTATAACGTAGTAAAGTCCAGTAGTAAGTCCAGTAGTAAATTTTTTTCTCTACTAACATTCATTTGTCAGGCCGTCACTGTAAATACGATTTTGATCTTAATTAAATCTGCCTGATAAAATAAAGGTTAAATAAAATAAAATAAAAAATTTTATTTTATTGTTTCATTGTTGAGAGCTATAATGCTGAGAGCTATAATGCTGGTTTTTTCCTCAAAGGTACATTTATACTATAAAACTAATTATTGGCATGTCACCGTCCTCTACAGTCACATCATTTGCACTCAGTTCAGAGACACCTTTGTCACTGCAATAATCCAGACATTCTCAGACTGCCAAAAAAATTAGAAAATCTTCATCAGCGTCGAAATCACTATGCTCCGTTTTAGGCGTGAGATGTTTGTATTTGGTTGACTTTTGACCATGTTTTAGTGACTGATTGACTCATTTTGAGCGATAATGTAGTTTCAGCTTTTCTAAAAGCTTATCTGTATGTCAGGGGTTCAGCTGCTAGTGCTCCACTGGACCCTATGAAGGCGTCTATTGAAAAGAAGTTAATTCAGCACAGCTGCCAAATGGTGGTCCACAGCAGCCTCTGTGTGTGCTGGTGCTCATTGGAAATGTTGATCCTTTTGTGTAATATATCATCATTCGATCCTGATTAAGAATTACTCATTATCAATTAGCTACCCCGAGGCCTTAATGTATAAATATGTATTGAATGCGTATTAAAAATAATTGTTAATTAGTTGGGTCAGTTCTCGGGCATATAATGAAATATTCTCTGTGGATGTTCGTTTATGAAGGGACTATAGTTGCCAGTTTAATTGACGGATTGAGAGGACAATTACGCTGGGGCCATAAAAATTTTAAGTGTGGACCTGGTTTGTGGAGGTATGACCTGTTCACATCAGTTTAAGAACAAAGTAGATTTTTCTATTGCCTCAAACGATTAAGAAATTGGCCAAAAACAGCTATCCTTGCATATCCACGGCTATCCCTACTGCCTACAGGTGCCGTGGTAATACTTTATTACTTTTTTTTAATGTGTGATGTGGGACTATTGGAAATAGAAGCATAATTTGAAATGTAACGTCCATGGCATGTTACTAACGGGGTCACCAGTGTCTAAAGCAAGCACATATCCAGGTAATTACCTCACGTTTTTGCAAAGAGAATAACCCTCCGGCGTAATTGTGCTTAAATTGCACGTTAAATAAACTAAGGTGAAAAGTGAGCAAAAAAACGATCTATCTGCCTCCTGCTCCAGTAGACGGCCTTTATCAGAACGGTGTGTAAAAGTAATGAACACAGACAGTTAGCTAAGTCTTCTAGCCGCATTTCTATTTCCTGTGTGTCTGCTTTCATTTTGCTGCAGTCTGTCACAAGGGAAGCCTCCAATGTTTGAATGTCAGAATGTTTACGTCGGTGGTTTTGTGTGTTAAAAAGGTTATAGAGTGATCCTTTTCCACTTAAGGCCTGTCTGCGCCTCTATTAAAGCCAGTCAGAATTAATTATAGTTGTTGTTGTTGTTGTTGTTACAACTTTTGGGATGAAAAATTATGCAAATGTTGTTCTAGAAGCAGTAAGAGTTTGGGTAGTTTGCTCTTTAGTGGTATCAAAGCGTAGAAAGGCACACAACATTTTTAACTGGCTTTATGAGATTGTCTCCACCCAACAATACATTTCATATTTATATAAGGCAAAGGAGAGGCTCACATCTGTCCATTTTGGTTTTGGCTTACTGTCTATTAGTGAGTCACGTTTTGACCCAATCACTGTGATTGTATGTTACCATGGAGTGCGAAACCTTTTGATTGGTTGAAACAAATCGGTGATTGACAGCTCAATGTAGCCCCACCCCATTAGTGGGTACATAAAATGATAAAATGTCTCCCTTCACAATGATGCATTTCTAATTCTCGTCCCCCCTCTTGTTTCTCCAGGGTATCAACTGGTACCACTGGAAAGGCCACGAGTTCTCGATCCCCTTTGTGGAGATGAAGATGAGGCCTTTCAACTACCGCAGCATCAGTGGCAAACGGAGGAGGTCCACTCTTCTATAATTACCCCGCCCGCTCTACCCTGTCCTCTGCCCCCAAGGTTCCGCTAGCTGTTCCTATTTTTACATAGAAGGAAGTACAAAAGCTGTGTCATTTATTCAATAAAGACGGGATGCATACACGGATGATCTCATTGTAGGAAAACGTCTCCAGAGACAGGGGAAGTGAACCAGGCTGGTTTCAATACCACTTTCTTTTAAGTCATATTCTCCGTTGCAAAGATGGGGTGGGGTGGGGTGGGGGTCTATAAGAGGCTTTAGGTGGAGGTCAGATGAGCTTGCATTGAGTGTATAGAACCCGCTTAGAGCATTTAGCTTTTATTTTTTTTCCTTTTAAAAATAATTTTAACAAAAAAAATGGTATATGCCCTAAAAGAAGTGAGATGTTTCTATTTTTATAACGGAAAGTATAATCGATTCCCGCTTTTTTCATGAAGTGATTATTGGCCTCTTTCTCGAGTGTCCGGTGTCATGTTCTTTTCTTATTATTGTTTGACTGAAAACATGGCATAGGCAGTTCAGTGAGGGGTGCTGAGTCCTATTCAAGAATTAGTGTGTCTAGACTCTATCTCCTTCATAGGCCGAGCCCGACGTTTAACTCCATGTGACTTAGCATTTCCTGGCTAGCCGCTACCCACGGTAGCTATGCGACAATATGAGACGGTGTTATTTATCTATTTATTTGTGCGTGTCCGTTTATTTGTTGCATATGTAGATTTGAGCATTTGAAAGTCGTCAACGGAGTGCCACAGCAAAAAGAAAACTAAGGTTAAAGGTCGCGAACGGTCCCAATAACGTCGATACGTTCCGAATGCACTGAACCTTTGAGTACACAGTACATTCCAGTACGTCAATATGTCCAGTATGCCACCAATGTGAGTGACGGAGTTAACCAGATACTGGGCCAGTTGCTGCATTGTCATTCAACAGCGCTTTATTGATAAGATATTCACATCACTGCATCCGCTAAAGTGTGCTGTCAGAAATGGAACAAATAAAAAAATGAATAAGAACTAATGCTTGAAAATGAAAAATAAAAAATCCAACAGTTTTATTTGCGTTCAGAGTAACTGACTCGCATCGGATATTCACAGAGGCACTTATTGACTGACTCCGGCAAATACATTAAAGAATGTTGAACTGAACAAAATGAATATGCAAGGATATTTGAAACGGTACCGATTATAGGTGGTACTTGCGTACATCAACCATTGTCACTTGACATTCCCCCGCCAGCTAATTTGCACTAATCAAACGTAGTCGTGTCTAAACAATGGCCGCTGCTTCTTTTATTAGCCTGCAGATCCGTCTTGCGTAGTTGCACATGAAAGTTTTAGTTTCGGCTAGGTTCTAATTGGACTCGCTGTGTGTGCATTTCGTTTATCCCATTACCTTTTTGATTTAATACTGGAAGTGAGTGTAAATTAAGTTGACGAATTTGAATTAAAAACGAGGGCTGCCTTTTTTGAAAAGCAACGTGCAGGTTTCCATCTCTGTCAGCTATGTATGACTACGTACATGCTCTATGTATGACTACGTACATGCTCTATGTATGACTACGTACATGCTCTATGTATGACTACGTACATGCTCTATGTATGACTACGTACATGCTCTATGTATGACTACGTACATGCTCTTCTACACTGACCCTCATTAGAACCCGAGAAGATCAACCATGAATTTGTGTTCCAGGCGGTGTACAATTAATTGGCTGCTGTAACGACACTGCGATATTTTCTTGTCTTACTTGATATCTGCATTTATTTGTCTTTTCCTGAGATCCAGTGGTTACATTTTTGGGAGTTCAAATTAAAGTCTCTGTGTTTCTCTGATACACTACATTAGCTTTTGGCATGGTTGAGATTGGCCAGTCACGGCACTTTAGAGAAGAAACGCTTCAGAATTTCAGTTCTGTTGAGGTTAATTTTTCACTTGTTATCTAATTGCTTTTATGGTTTGCATTGGCATTAAACCAAAGATTTTCAGAGAGAGGCAAATTTCTGTACAGAAATGAATGGTGATCCTATGGAGGATTTCAGGCATAATATAACCTTATAACATCTGAATTGCAGTAACACCAGCAGTTTGCTTTTCAGACACACGCACACAAACACGCACACAAACACACGTAGGGTTGTTTGAAAGCCGTCCTACTCATATACCCCTTAATGATAGATGGCTTTGCATTTAGGTACACTGGCAGTGAAGTAGCAGCCTTGACTGAGTGTGGTGACAAGTGCTACAGTCCCTAGATTGAGACTAGGTGTGGTTAATGTCACGGGGTATTTCTAAACCACCTTTGCACATTTACAGCCATAATTCACCCAGTTAAGGGCAAAGCCAGAATAAGGTCAGTTTGTGGCTTCACGATCCCCAAATTTGGTAGAGCTATCTAGAGCCAGTCCGATCACTGATTAGAGCCAATTACAGTTTTGCGTTGTGGCGAGAAAAAGCTTTTTGAATAGTTCTTAACCCGTTTGAGAGTACAGACAGGATATCCTGTTCATTGCCCTGTAGAATCCTAAAGGAATGTTTTAGAAAAGATTAAAGGTCAAAGCGATTGACGCTCACAGCCTGACTTCATCCATTTTGTGACTCATGACTCCATTTCCCATCATCCCAAGTGAAGGCACACAGGGTCCTCTGTGATACTGAAACGTCCTTTGATCTTCAGAAACATTATTTTCAGTAGTCTGTGATAAGGAAGAGGAGGCTTTGCGGATTGTCATAGTCTGAGCCGTTTGAATCTCAAACACTCAAGACCAGCACCTGCACAATGTAATAGTGTAGCCCCATGTAGCATTTACAAACCTCTTATTTTTGACTACTAAATAATAACAGATACACCGATTGGTACTTGTGCATATTTACACTGTATTTATATTTTGTAGCATACAGTTAGAGTATTGTTATATGAATATAAACATGCACAGTCTAGCCATTAATTACAGTAATGAAGTTTGCCCAAATCCTACATGCATCGTACATACTGCGCAGGACTGTAAAAATACAATTTAGTTGAATTTGAATGCAACCATCTTAATCTACCCACACATAATATTGACAGAGCAATTTTCTGAAAGGAAGTGCATAGATTTTAAAATGAAAAGGAATTTGTCTTTAGGTACTATTTAAACAACTATGATTGGGAAAAAAATGCTTTAACACTTGAACCTATTTATGAGATCAAGGTTTTAAGAGAAGAGACCTGGTTTTTTTTAAAGGTTAACCTCAAATATACAGCATTGAATTATATGATGCTGTTTTGAATTCCCTGCAGATCACATTGGGGCATGTATGTTCACCTGTAAGTGTACATCAGATCCTTTGAGTCTGGGTGAGGCAGGCAATGTAACGTATCCCTGTCGTCATCACGTTGCCATTAAATTAAACATCACTGTGGGTGACCGGCCAGTAGAGGTCAGTCATGAGCAGAGGCAAGATAGGTTCTTGTATGTCTATTAATCATCAGACAGAAACGATATTCATGAACTCACAGTAATTATGGCTGCTGCATCTGATCCTCCTCACAACACGACACAATTGATTCCTTAATTGTGTTTTGGCTTTTTGGCATAGGCAATTATTACTTTGGAATGTGTTTTGCAGAAAAGTAGAAACCACATTTGCAATTAATCTGATGGAATTGCAGGTGTGTAATGAAAGAATTGCAGAGGTATTTTCCATTGTCTATTTGAAATTAATCTATTAGAATAGCACTTGAACAGTTGCAATGGTGCGTAGAATTTTTATGGATCTCTTAACACGGCTTTAGAAAGGGAGAATAAGTAGAAAACCAATAACTGCTTTGGCTGTGTAAAATTCGTATCTGATCTCAAACATTTATTCTTTAAATTTCCACCATGTGCACATAACTAGAAGCCTTTTGAACCTAATGAAAAAAGCATTATATTTCAAACCAAATTGATTCTACAGTATCTGCGGACCGTAAGACATTACGTGTGTGTGTTGGAGCGGTTTCTGTTGTCTTTAATAATTGTAACACCTTATGGTATTCGTGGAGGTCATGGTAGGGTTTCTTATAGCAACTGTTCTGTAGTTACTGCTGACTTATTGAGTTAATTTAAGTGCTCTGGTCTGGTATTATAGCTACTGCCTTTTTTAAACTGTCATTTTATTTGTGTTTAATTTTAGCTTGAAGGCTGGACATTACAGATGTAATTTTGAATATAACTCTAACTAAACTGCTTTTGATAAGAGAATGATTCTCTAAAGCAGAAACAAATTCAAAAAATACCAGTTTAACTGCAGTCTGTCTGTAATTATTTAAATGTTTACTGGCCATTCGAGTGGAAATTGCTTGTGACCATCCTTGTTTGTGTTAATTTATCCTTTCAATTAATAATACATACTTAAGGATCAAGAAATGGCTATAATTGCTGGGCCATGTGTTTTTGTTACTTATTATAGTTTCTTATCAAA
This sequence comes from Synaphobranchus kaupii, assembly GCA_029718625.1. NCBI lineage: Eukaryota > Metazoa > Chordata > Actinopteri > Anguilliformes > Synaphobranchidae > Synaphobranchus > Synaphobranchus kaupii. The sequence goes on from CM056381.1 coordinate 80,686,902, forward strand.
TAATTACCACTAGAGGTTAAATAATTGCATGCTACCCATAGGGTCACAACTACAGTGTAAAAAAAATAAATGTAATACGGAAAGCTTTATTTGAATTGCTCAACTGTCTCCTTAGACCTGACCCAATATTGACCCTCCTAATGCAACATGAAGGCCTGATTCTGCCACGAAGGCAATGCGTTTTCCAAAGCATTTGCAGATAACTCGGCTGGTGTAATATCCCCTCACTACATGTATTTGATTATTTTATGATTAATTCATTGTTTATGCTCACCCACATATGTAATACTGGATGAGAGTGTGAGCAGAAGTTTGAGGAAGATGCACAGATTAATAATGGAGCTACAGTATGTAACAAACCAGGACATCTTTGTTTGTGGACTCTCATTATAGTTACTGACAGTAACATCAGGCATTTCAGCTTTCCTCACACCACCATCAGCCTGGACATTTTTAAGCCGATGTTGTTTTTGTTTTTTTTTACTTACAAAAGAGAATAATAATGACAATAAAACTCTACTGTACAAGAGATGTGAACTCCCTTTCTACTACTGTAAACACTGAGATTTTTATACAAAGTACGTGTAACTTCCGATAGACTGTTCAAGTGCTACGCTTTGCAAAGCATTGTGGTCTGGCAAGACACACTCATTATGTGCAAAAAAAAAAGAAGAAGAAATAAACAGACTAAAGACACTTCCTGCAAGGCTACCAAGACCACCGACAAGGACAGAACGGATTGGCTTAATGCTCTGTCACATGTTGATTGATTGCAGTAATGATCTTGGCCCTTACAGTTGTCTCACTTTGACCTTAATTTAACTTAATCCCAGTTAGATGGAAGTGAGCTGGGCCTTGGTGAGAGTTAATGTGGAAGTCCCTCTCAAGGCCTGGAGTTTAGAAAGAGAAACAAAATCGGCATTATTTAATAAAAGCAGAAAGCCCATTCATTTCCCTTCGTGTTGACACTGTGAATAAAACACAATCTAGTATGAAATCAACTGAGATTAAATGCCTTGCAAACCCAATTAAACCGCTTCGAAGAAGAAAAAAAAAAAAAAAAAAACGGCAACGTACGTTTTTCTTGCTAGCTGCAAACATCTGCACCTCCCCCTCTGTCCCACGTCCCACAATGCTTTGCACATTGGCAGTGCAGTTCAGGCGGCCACCGGCAACAATGTAATTGACTGTGAGAGCCATAGAGAGAAAGTGTACCTTTCATGCACCGCGGTGCATAAAGCCATTCACACTGAAAATGACGTGGGCACAAACCCATATTTTGGCACGGCCCCAGAGTAGGCGAGCCTGCTCTCTGGCCGTCATTTATTTATTTTTTTTAATTGAGAGAAGCAGCTCTGCAGTTTGCACTAAGAGCGCCGGAGACGAAGGCCAGATTGTTCAGTTTTACCCATATGCTTCAGTGTCTGTCCTGTAGTTAGCGTAGCAGTCTTTGCGGCCACAGTTCAGCGAATTGCAGTTCGTCGACGAACCATCCCTAACAATGCTGCGGGCCGTGCGCCAGCCTCGTTGATGTCTTTCTTTCCTGCCTCTCTGGTCCAAACGGAGTCCTGCAGCGAGCCAGGATCCTCTGCAGGGGAACTGGCGTGGGCACGCTCGGCGGCCGAGGCGCCGTCGCAACGGCGAATGGCGCCGCGGGGGGAAAAACGCGCACGACGTGGATTCCGCCCCGCGTTAGCTCTCGATGTTTCGGTAAAGATAACCAAGCGCGAGATACTCTGTCAGAAAGCCAGTCAATACTGAGGCACACCGTCCTCTCCTCAAGGCCTTTTCCACTGAAGGGTAGACTTTCGACTTCCGTAGCCCACTGCTTTGACCTTGCATTGTAAACACAGGAAAGAGCAGAAAGGGAAAATATTATTGTGTCTTATGTTTTTTTTGTTGCCTGTGTTGTGTCTGTACTTGCTGCAGAGCCATACCTCCTAAAACCTTCATTCCTGAGCTCTGGGAGGAGCTGAGCGATTATGGTTATTGGTTGCGATCAGAACTCATCATTTGAGGATTATCTCCACAGACGAGATTGTGCAAACAGAATTCAGCCTTGTGAAACGGCGGGGCTCAAGCCGATAACATTACAGTAGATAATCATTATTAGTCCGCTCAGCAGACTCTTATTTTTACAACACAGACGTGTTGTAACTTATTTGTTACAGTAAAATAGAGTTTATGCCGGAGCGATTAACATAGGGAGCCAGTGCTGCCACAAGTAGCAATGTAGCACATGAGAATGAGCACAGCCTGGCAAAAAATTTGGTGATGCCTGAACTTGGCTAACTGTTTATCAAGAGAAGCTAACTCTTTCGTTTAAATTTATATGACAGATAAGGGAAAAATTTTGGGCGATTTCACTTAAGGCCGAGTGTCGCTATTAAAAGGCCATATTGAAACCCCCCCCAACATTCCTTCTCCTTGTCTTTTTGATCCACCGTCGGGTGCATTTGACGGGGACTTTTTCTCTTTAACGGAAGGCTTATTTTTGAACAATCTTTGGTGATCAAAACATGTCACAGACCAATGCAGAAATTGAGATGCGGTACGTTTACGTGAAGGATCATACTTCCCCTCTATGGCTCATGGGAAACTAAAATAATCAGAATTTTGCATGCCATGAAGGTGCTTGTTGAGTGAAACTGTGAAGGCGGGTATGAACAGCGGGAACGCTCTAACGCAGAAAGACAGGATTCTGTTGGATAATCTCGGATATTAATGTTTCCCGTCAGATTAGTTGAGTTTTAGCTTGAATTAACACATGTGCTACTGTATAGGCCCTTTTTTAATAAATTTTGTACACATTAATAAAATATTAAAACTGACCAATCACAGCTTTGTGTGTTCTTTTCTTCCAGACGTATTTCTGTTACATGTTGAAGCCCGTTTCTCAAGAGGAAGAATGGTCTGTGTGCGTGCGTGCGTGCGTGCGTGTGTGTGTGTGTGCATGCTTTTGACGTGATCATCAAACCTATTTCCAATTCAGTACATCTTTAAAAAAATAAAATAAAAATGAATCACTCAAGCCAATGCCGAAAAAACACAAACAAAGGGAAAATGTGCTTTTTGTGAACCGCTGCATTCAAACAAATAATGGATCTATTCAAACTACATTTTTACTTCAACATAATGGAATGCATTAGTGCTTTCAAAGTCACTAAAAGCACGCATCACCTCACACCCTCCCTCTCTCCCTTTATTCTCTCGTTCTCTCCGTCCGCTCACTGAACTTCTTGGTCCAACTCCTTGACAGCTGCTAAAGGGCTATACGACGGTCTTCTGCACTCCCAGTCAGAAATGCCAGATTGAAGCAATCCGCAGGCTCTTTAGACGTCTACGTGAGGTTGGCTTAAGTGCGGCAAATGAAGTGGCTATCCATTATTGAAGATCTTCACATAAGTACTGTGGGACGCTCCCTTCTTTTCCATTCCATGATTACTGTTCATTAGTAATTAGTCTTCACGGGTGTGTATCAAGGTGTATGATGTTTGAAAATGTTATCATTCAAAGGAAACGCATACTATTATTGTGTCTCTCTCGCTTTCTCTCTCTCCCTCTCCCTCTCCCTCTCCCCCTCTCTCTCTCTCACTCACTCTCTCGCACACACACAATATGGAATTATTTATCAAAATGCCAATATTAAATAAGGCCTTATAGAATTTTGTGATTTGATTCAGTGTTCTTTCCCATAACGTGTGTTTGTGTTATTTCCGTTTATTATTCTTGATTTTTTGATTCGATTTTAAATGGGAAAGGCAACCACCGTTGCACGCGTGAGTGACAGGAAGGCATCGAGCCAGAATAGGAGAGCGTGACGAGATTAAGGGTGACGGTAGCAGGGACGGGCTGGCGTCGAACATGAGTCCGCTCCGACATCGAGGCGAGCGGGGAAAAAGAGAGCGAGAAGAAGACTGAGAGAGAGAGAGAGAGGGAGTACGCCAATGCATCTTCTTTACATGGGCGTGAGTTTGGCGAGACAGTTCAAACACTATTGTCAAACACAAACCCTGTTATTTTTAAATTGAAATGGCTGTAGTTGTGTAAAACGGCAGTCACTGTAATGTAAGTTTCAAGCAGATGTGAAAGTCAGTGTCTGGGCTGCTTAAAGAATTAGGGTCGCCAAAGTGCAGGGCACATCCTTCTCATTGCTTTCGTTTCCTCCTTCTGCATTTAACATGTCAATCAAATCCCTTTCCAAGAAGTGACAACGAACATGGCTGCTTGCCGTATTAACCACATTAATTTAGAAACAATTCAGAACATTTAGTATGACAGAGAGGAATATGCCTGAAGGCTAGGTTCTTAGTCATGAGCGGGATCTTTCTGAGATTAAGCAAACATTTATGGTATGAATATGTATTTCACATTCAATCCACAGTGAAATGCACGAGTAGCCCTCCCAGCCCAACCGTTGCTATGCAGATAGCCAGGGTCAAGAGCTTATGTTGGAGGCCAGAAGATAAAGCTTTGATAACGCTCCGTGTGGCTCGTGGTCGATAGCCTGCCTGAGCTGGAGATTAAGGTTCTCCAGGTATTTACACCCGCGGAGTTAACGGCGCCCAGTGTGGGGTCGTCCCCTGTTTTTCCAGCCCTCTCGAGAACGGGGGAAACGTAGGAGGGCGCGAGAAGCCCCTGCATACGGAGCTTTGGGCCCCCTGTCACCACGCCCACCCCGCCACTGTCTCATCCAATCACGTCGTAGCCCTCCGGGGCAGGCTTGACGCGGGGCGGCAAGACGAACCGGGGCCCCCTCGAAAAACCCTCGGCTTTTCGCCGGCTTCACAGATCGCCGAGCCCTGGAAACAAATCGCGCCTGACACCTCAATAGGCGGCCGCTTTGCTCCTCTCTCTCCTCTCCTCCTGCCCCTCGGAGGGGCTGTCTCCGACCCGCGCAGCGACAACAAAAAAACAACACGGTCATGTGACCGCTGCTCTCCCGGGCGATGCACACGGAAAACAGCGCCGGCGTTCCCGCCCGCTCAAAAGACCGGCGCCGATAAAACCACCAAGCTCGCAGGACAGCGCAGAGGGGAAGCGGAGAAGAAAGGGCTGTCGCCGACCCTCAGGAGGTAAGCGAGGTTTCCTTTTCTTCCGAGAGACTCAGGGTAACTGGGGAGCTCTCCTCTCTGGAATTCTTCTGCTCCACACCACGGTCTGGGTCCGTGTTTTGACTGCCGGACACAGCTCAGGGAAATGAGATTAGCCGCGGTCCGAGGCACTGCACCTTCGAAGCCTTTAATACGCAGTGGCGCTAAAATGCACTCTGATGATGTACTTTCACGAGTGTCAGACTTATTAAACTGCATTGTCAAACTTTCCGCAGACAGGATTGCCCTTGATGTCCGGTGACCTTAAAAGTGATATCACTGCAAGTGTACATATTTCACTAATGCAATACAGGGTATCTAAAAACTCACACTATTAGCCGTTGCATTACTGGTAAGTAATGAGGATTTTTCTTTTGTGTTCAAACCTGAAATACACGTAAATGTTTTATGCGAGAGAGAGACACTTATTATGTCGGGCGGGAAGACGGAGAGAGGGGACACGCGCTTCTTTCCGTGGGTGAGAAGCTGACATTTAGCCTGAGAATGGCACCGCTGACACGATAAGACTCATCTGCCATTGTGGCCTCTTATCTAGCGCGACAGTTGCTCCTTGGGCATGCTGTGCGCGGTTTGCTGCCAGGAGATTGTAAACACTCAAGCCGCTTACAGCACATGCTCCACTCTGATGCCTCTCTCCCGGTAGGCTGCTTCAAAACGACGGCATTTCACCGATCGGCTCCTGAAGGTGATTGGATCATCCCTCATCTGCTAGCGGGGCACGCGCTGCTTATCCCGTTATGTTGGTAAACTCCAGGAGGGCGTATTCATAACAGCCGTGATTAACTGAAAAATACCCCGCTCAATGAGCAGGGTCAGTGAAGTGGAAATATCTGGGTTATGGAGTGCATTTTTGAGGTGCAGCGATCTGTAAACTTCTTCCACCCCGTGTGTCACCATTTATTTGAAAATATTCCGGTGACATTCATTAGCTGGCTGCATAATATTCTGTGTGTTGTGTGTGTGTGTGTGTGTGTGTGTGTGTGTGTGTGTGTGTGTGTGTGTGTGTGTGTGTGTGTGTGTGTGTGTGTGTGTGTGTGCGCGTGCGTACATGCGTGTTTTTGAGAGGACCAATCTGAGGGAGGAAAACTCTCTTCAGTATTTTTTTGGTGTGAATATTTTAACCCTTTTTATCCAGTTTGGAACAGGAATTACAGTGCTGTTTTTTTATGTCTCCAAAGCTCCGCCCACTCGAGTGACACACACAGTCCTGATAGGTGGGCTCCCCTGTCAGTCAGTGGCGATTGTACCACATTGCGCCCTGCACAGCTAACTGCTTCAGAGCTGGGGCCGCTCGGGGGAGGGGCACATCTCCCACCAACAACTGGTGTCCTGTGATTGGCGGCAAGGCCCCCAAACAGGCGTGACCTATGGAATCCTGCTCGACTTAAACCCACCTACCTTGGTGGCATCAAGCAGAACATGTCCCAGATTTCCACACGGCTCAGTGTATTCCACTGAGTGTATTCAATCATCATATTATTTTACAACAATTCAGTAATTCTATTTTGTCCCAGAGAATAAATGCATAACATGAATACTTTTTTTTCCACATAAATCCTTTGTGTTTTTGATGCGAGCATGAGCTTTTGTAAGGTGTGTCAATGGGCTTTGGAGGCCGATGATACAGACCTTGCTCCTTTTTTATGTTGTGGCAAGTGGTTTTGAAACCTCAACAGATTACAAAGCATAAAGCAAAATTACATGTCATGCACTGGAGATTCAATGACAGCGGAGAAGGTATTGAATACAATTCAATGGCGGAACTCGTATCGACTGGTCTCATTTTGAATAATGTGAACTGGAGGCCCTACTGAAGGATTTGCAAGCCATTTATTCTGAACTGAACAGGCTTATCTGGAGAGGGAACTGAATTTTCTGGGGTGTATGTTCAGAGGATACTGAGTTTAGTTGGGGCAGAATTAGTGGAGCTGAGCTCAATATGTTGAATTGCAATTGAAACTAAATTGAATAAGCTAATCCAGAGAGGGAGTTGCATTTTGAATGCATTTACACTGAAAGGGCAGCGGCACCATTTTTGGCGTAGCAGTGGACTCCACTCATGCACACATGCCCTTCCAAAGGTAAACAGTGCCATGATAAAGTGCCCTCTATGCTGCCACTACATAACAGTGTCCCAAAGGGTGCCCTTTCTGGATTGCCTACATAATGTTAATCAAGGACGAAGACTATTTCAGCACACATAACACATCATAGCGATGCTTTTTGGGCGCTGATGGGGCCCCATGTCGTGCAATAGGTGCCCTTTTTTTATTTTCGCCCCTGCCCTTCAAACAGCCTGAGTCCGCCACTGAACACACACACACGGAAATGGAAAGGAAATGACTGAAAATGCCTGTATGGGGAGCACAGTCACATCCACTAGTTTTTCTTACTTCACTTTTATTTCAAGAGCAGTTTGATGCAGTCTACCTCTCAGTGTGCCTTTGGCCTGTAATACCCTCTCATCTTCTGTCAGCTAGGGAACATGGTTATTTATACACAGCTCTGTACCTAAGACTTTTTTCATGTCATTTTAGTTTTAGAATGCTACGTTTTCAAAGTTGATAATATGCTTATCTTATAAGTAGGCTAATGACGCAATAGCAACAAAGTAAGATGTTTCTCCTGCAATGCCACAGTAAATGTTTCTTCATTCAAAACTGGAAACATCTTGGCACAATTCTCTAACAACGTGTATGTTGTATATCCATCATAGTCTTCCCATCATTGTGTGTGAATGATGTGTCTTTTTGAGTGGTGAGCTCGTAAAGATGCTCTTTTTAAATCATGCACCACTTTTTAATGCGCGCACCACTCTTAAATTGAGTCTTACAGGGTAGCACCCCCCTCTGGTGTAATCTAAAATGCCTACATGTGAAGAACGAAACAACTTCCAACATTCAGTTAGTCTGGTATAGAGAAGTACAGCCATTTTCAGTGAACATGGTGTAAGAGCATAGGACATAGACAGACGGTGAATATACTCTTAAGTGTCATCTGTCTGAAGGCCTTTACCCAGACATATCTTAATGAAGATGGTGTGGATGACTCACAAGTTAGAAAAAAATATGATTTAGAGCAAATTTAGACACCACAACATTCACGGCTGTATCCACCATAAGCAGAATGTCATACAGGGGCAGTTGATGTTGGGACTCCAAAGGTAATGTATTGCTGAAAACAATTTGGGGTTTAATCATTGGAATATACATTATACATTACAGTCACTTAAGTAAGTTAAGTAAGTAAATTACGGTTGATATCCTGTTTGACCAGAGGTGCGAACAGAGCCGAACGTGCGTGGCGAACATGTTTTCTTTGAACGGTTAAATTTGAACGGCTTTTTTAAGAACGTTCCAAATTGTTTGCATTAACGGTATCTTCAATTGAAATCTCCATCTGGGAACACATTTACCTCAGTCCAGCGTCCATTTTTGTTCGTCGCAAACTACCTTTTCAGACCGTTCGCTTATGTTTGCAAACGTTTGCGGCGAACACAAAGCTAACGGAAAAAGGTTTGGAATAGTTTGCAAACGTTCGCAAACGTTAGCCTTGTTGGCTGAATTTGAACGCACCTCTGGTCTGCCAAAAGGGAAACATTGATTTCAAAAGATGGGTTTTAACCTGCGTTATTACCCTTGGGTTTTATGTGTGTCTTCTACAACGTTGAAGGCTAAACTTATAAATTACATGAACGAACCACTGGAGACTTGCATTCCAAGCGGTCTACTGTTGCGAAAAGGTCGTTTGCATTCTGATAATGTACTTAACTTTTCAGTATGGAAAGTGCATTAAGCAAATAAATAGTCTGGGTCAGATAGATAAAGAATATGATTGTCAGCATAAAGGAAATGGTATGCTCTGCAGCCCTACAAACCGAACTCACCATCTGCGCTGCATAAGCAGACTGCACAACCGAACGCGTGTGGAGAAAAGGTAACGGAGGACAACCCTCAACTCAACGACAAACATGATTTAGCATCACATGTGCTGAAAGAGTCATGTCCGGTAATTTCATTCATGATAATTCAAACTTGTGAAATGAATAAGCAGTCCCACTGCTAGAGGCTTGCAGTCTATGTAATGAAAATGAGAATGGCAGATATTGGATTTGAGGACAAAAATGCAAATGGTATTAGATGCCTCTCATTCTAAATTAACAATGAGGCATCTTTTCTTAGGTAATTTCACACTATAGACTCCGTGGTTGTGTTCATCGGAGCTCTATCTAACTCCTTTTGCTGTGACGTATCACACTAAAACCAACCACAAAAGAATTAGGAATTTCTCAAAGGAACCATTTTGAATTCAAACTGTATTCAGTGCATTTGTTTGGCTTGAATTTGAAACAAACTTCTCAAAAAGGAAAGTGCAGGCGTGACGGCTCCAGACTCAAGGCCCTCTCAGTATTTTACCGCTGTTCATTTTTAAAGTATCCGTCTGAAACGTAAGAGCTCTGACTAAGGGTACGTTATAAGAGCAACATGTAAGACTTGTAATCTATCTCGTAAAATTGATCATCTATAGCAAGCAGTTTACCAGGAGAATTAACACAATTGGTTGATTATTTACTATTATTTATTTGCTGTTCATGCACCAGAGTTGTTTATAATATTTAAAAGTCTTGAATTTCATCTGAAGCTCAGGATTATGGGAGCTGGTGTCCTGTTGACCTTCCGCTTTCATTTTCATGGACAGACATAAACAATTAATTTGCATAAAATGTTTTTTTTTTTTATTATAATCTGCCAATAATGAGATGTAAATTATCAGTGCCTTCTGGGTACTGTCTGATTAGAACAAATAATTTTGTAACTTAGCAGTGCATGATCAGAAATAATTATGTTAAGTACAAAAACAAACAAAATGGTATTAATTCATTTCTGGAGAGAAATAGATTATGATTGACAGCATAAAAAAAAATCTATAGTTTATACCTACTTCTACCAAAAGTTCTGAAGCACCATATTCTGAGAGAGGACTGTATCGCTCATATAAATTTGAAAAGCACCACAGACGTGACAGCAGAGTGATCTCGCCTGTTTTGTCATGTCTTTCCCTCTCCAAATATCACCAGAGGGCACTCATTTTATCCCAAGTAAGTGACAGATTTACATCGTGGTGCATATATAATGATGTCACTATATATACCGCTGCACTTTAGTCAATCATATTTCATATTGCTGGAGGGAAGGGTGGGGCCTGTTCCAGGGAGAGCTGAGCTACACACAGCTTGAAAATCCACTTAGTCTTGCAAACAATACAGACACAATCAATCCCAGACCTGCCACTGTTGCAGTGTAAGGGGAAAATATCCATACCCTCTTAATTAATCCACTTCAGTTTTTCCACTGAAGGTAAAGTTGGTCACACTAGCCACACTCGTTCTATTTTTTTTTAAATTTCCACCCATTGATTGGACAGGATCTGCTAAAAAGCTTTTTGTTTTACTACAGAGTTCAAGGCTTTACCTTCCAACATGCAAAACTGACGACAGTAACTCTCTCAACATTGAACTTTGTGAGATAAATGAACAACATAAAATATGAATATGTTATGATAAACAATGTGACGCATAGACCATGTAGAGAGAATGTCAACTAAAACCAAGACCAAATATAGTTAAAGACTTATAGTATGATATCTATATTATCTACCACAACTCGCCCAATGTTCCCATGTTAAACCGTCCCCAGAAGTCGTAGCAAGCTCATGAAGACATTCGGGCGTCTTAGAATGTGAGAGAACCCTGTTCTTAGTCCTTGCGATGATTTTCTTCCATGATGAAAGACCCATGACCTAACAGGAAGCAGCCAGCCGAAGTGACTTTCCTATTTGAAAAGTGCGGGATTTGATTTCTGCAAATGTAACTGGGACTTGGACTTCAACTGTACTTAATTCTCGGAAAAGGAAGATCCAGTGTCCATGGCTAAAAAAAAGGCACATCTTCTGCTTGCAGCAGGAATAAAAAAGAAAACCTGAGCTGAAATGGATGATGTTTCACAATGACCACTTGAATCAGCTGTTCCTTCGCAACTCTGACATGAGCCAACAATGGACCATATTTACTTCTGGGTAGTAAAAGCACTTTGCTCCTCAGACACTTAGAAAGTAGTCTGAGATCAAAGCAGTTTGACTCTACCATTCAGTAAAATAAAGAAAAAAGGCAAAGCCACAATTCAGGTTTTTTTTACCCCTTTATACTATGGCTGTACATAGATCTTGTTAGCTATAAGATATAGTTAGCTATATAAGCTATTGTTAGCAGTGCACAGATTGTTAGCTATAAGCACAGATCTCCTCTGACACTCCATATTACCACTGAATAGAGCAATACACAAAGAAGGCAAAGCAAGTATTGACTGAACTGCTTATTTAGATTAGGGCTCAGGTGTATTTAGTTTTATTTTTGGAATGGAAAGGGTCGTTGTATCCTGGTGATCTTGACCTTATAAGACTTTTTTCTTTTTTTAAATCTAAAGTCAGTGCATTTTAGTGTAGTTGAGCTTCCCGAGCCAAAATTCTCATAGCATGCTGTGAGAAAATGACCTTGCATCGTTTGTGGGGTCCAAGGGATCCCTAATATCCTTGAACATAAAAGAGAAGGCAACTGGCCATTTCTACTTCTTGTGAACATTATATACATGTTGAAGAATGTCAGAGTTGACACGAAGTCGTGCGTTTTGTGAGTTAGAGTTGTCATGTCAGTGTCGGATTTACGCCACACTTAAAATGCTGCAGCAGGGGCAGAAATATGACTACAGGGACAAAGTATGATGCTGCCCCCCCCCCCCCCCCCCCCCCCCCCGCCGTATATAACATCTCTGGCATTCAGCGAAGGGCGGGTGGTTGGGAGGGGAAATTGAAATATCAGATGACCAGAAGCAAACGGCTACCCTTCAAAGCCTCGTCCTTTCTGGACTGCAGAGGCGTGTACTAATTCCTGCCACGAGGCATCGTCTGCTTTCAAAGGGCCCACTCTGGCTCCGGCTAGATTTACCTGTCGCCCTTTCCCGGAGATGTCCCCACAGACAAACACAAAAGAGCCTCTTAAGGCTAAGGTCCTATCCGGTGGTGCTAATGTAGCTGCCGTCCCCTTGTTTTTGTTTAGCCCCAAACACAAGCTGTGTTTTATCCCGAAAGCTTTGTTCCGATCTATTATTTTTTTTACTGTGGAGCGTGCCCCGGGTGCAGACTCATCTCTAGCCATACAGCGGATGTAGAACTCCAGTGCCGGGTCACTGCGTTTGCCAGAGGGGCCTGTCTTTTGAGTTGAGAGATGCTATCGCACACTAGGTAATGGAAGTCTGTGTAAAAATGCCCCAGCATGACCAACTGACATGTGAAGCCACTGAGAGAGAGAGAGACAGTGATGGAGAGACAGAGAGATAGATAGAGAGAGAGAGTGCAAGAGAGAGAGACACAGAGACAGAGATAGACAGTGAGATAGTGAGAAAATGAGAGAGAGAGAGAGAGAGAGAGAGAGAGAGAGAGAGAGAGTGAGAGAGAGAGAGACAGCAACAGAAATGCCAGCATATGTCATGCCAATAAAGCACTTTGAAATTTAAATTGAAGTTGAGACAGAGACAGAGAGACAGAGACTAGTTTTCTGTCGATTAGATTCTGTAGACCGCTGTCTACTGTGTGTACTATGCGTGCATTGCTATTGTGGAAGGTATTGTGTTTTACGCTGTCATAGGAGACTGTGTGTGTTCACTGGACACAAAACAAGATAAATATAAGCCACCACACATTTTCAGATATGCATTGTTTTAGATAATGCATTTCCAAACATACTCCTTCATGCACAATGGTACATGTTTCTCCTGTTTTTTTTGGTTGTTTTTTTGCATTATGCTTGAAGCTGGAAAAAACGTCATTATAAACACTTCTATTGTTTACAGAAAACAAGATTTATGGGGCAAATAACTGCTTCTCAGTCTCCTCTCCAAAGCCTGTCAATTCCCTTAATTGATAAAAAAAAACTAATGATAGCTAAAAGCCAAGTCAAAGGACAAAGGTGATTTACGTATATATCTGTTTTTTATTGACCTTGAATATCAATGAGTAAGAGTTAACAGGGTATTGTTTCCACTAAAGTGTTTTTAAATTTTTTTTATTTTTGTGTGACTGCAAAAAACAGCCAATTATGAAATTATGAAAACAGCCAATAGGTAGGCATAAGCTGAATGGAAGTTCACTTAATAAAAACTCTAGTCTAGTCCTTACTCTTAGTCTAAATGTGCTTTAAAGCTAATGTAAACAGTTGTGAAATTAACACGATTAACTTAACTCGCACCTTGGCTCCATGAAAGCAATCCACCGTAGAAATAATGAATTCACATGTTTGAGCACTGCAAGATGTGGGCTTCTCTCAAATCATGCTACTCTTCTATTCCCCTGGCACCTCGTGCTATCACCTTTCCACAAAGCAAGTTGCAAGCGCCTGCCTCACAAGTTGTTTTGCAGACAACCTGAAGTAATTGCTTTTAGCGCCCCAAAGTAAACTCACTTTGACATCGGAATAAAAATATAGCCTCTAAGTGTCTCGAGACATGCATGGATGGGATTCCATAAATCCATAAATACACAACTAGTTTAAAAAAATGTATTTAAATGCGTTTTTTTTTTCTCCTTCTTTTTTGTGGGGGGTGGTGGTGTGGGGGGGGGGGGTAATCATTTCCATGGAAAGCACTTTGAACTGCATTTACTTGTATGAAAGGTGCTATATAAATAAAGTTTGATTGATTGATTGATTGATTGATTGGGTATCCATGGCTTCAAAAAAACAGTGTCAGGTAGGTCAAAATTAGTGAGTGAGTGAGTGAGTGAGTGAGAAATAGCTATTTTCTAAAGCCCATAGAAACACTTATACGAGCTGTTTATAGGCCTGTGCAGTATTTCACAAATAATTGAATGTGAGAGTAAAGCTGTCATAGCGAGTCAATCCTCATAGCTCAGAGCCTTCCTCATAACTGAGATCTCATAGACATTCTTAGTGGTCCTTCTCTGACCTGCTTTAACAAGCTCAGGTTTTACTGTTTCTACAGAAAGTACTAGAAGCACATACCAAACTTCCATTCTGAAAACTGCAGCAGAACGACTGCACCCCTAGAATAAACGACACCATTAAAGTTGACACCCCTCATTGGCAGACGCTTATTAAATAAATATAAAAAAACATTAAAGAAAAAACAATTTATGCAACATAACTGAAATTATATGGATACACTGACAATAATATGTCATATTTTAAAGTAGCCACAGCAGCAGTACAGTGCTGTGCTTGATGTACAATGCACAGCATAAGGTGTCCTTGACTATGCCTGTGGTGAGTCAAGTGAATGTTGACACTTTCCACAGTACTGTTTGCACAATGACTCGGAAATGGGCCAATCGCCCTCTCCACCTCAGCTGATGTGTGGTGAGCATACTGGCGCAAAATGGCTGCCGTTGCATCACCCAGGTGGGTGCTACACATTGGTGGTGGTAGAGGCGAGTTTCCCCCTCATCATTGTAAAGCGCTTTGAGTATCTAGAAAGGCGCTATATAAATGCCATGCATTATTATTATTATCGCAGGCAGAAAGTAGGAACATTCATGTGTATACAATGAGGTGGAAGACTGTTCATACATGTGAACGTGTATTTTTTGCATGCATTTATCGTTCACGTTCTTGTCTTTTTGTGTACGCAACACAAACATGGAGTTTAAATGTGTTTAGGTTCATTTTTAGATGCTGGAGTTTTAGTGGTTGGAATACACTTTATATTCAATTCACCATTTGAAATGACTTTGTCTGAATAGTCGGCTAATTTTTGTATGTAGCCTTACATACAGTATATAGCTCATATGTTGAGGATATTGCAGCAAGGCAAGCACGCAAAATGATTTCTGACTTACAAACAGTTTCAAGTTTAACTTTTTCCTTTGCAATCCGTGTTTGGCAAGCTCAGTGATTTGTGACATAAACTAATGGAAAAATTGTGCTCGTATTGCTTTTGAGGTTAAAACAGAAGTAAAAGACTGACTCAAAATAGTCGGTGTCCAACTATCACGTTTTCAGCTGGTCCTCTTCCATAGAATTCCATCAGTCACAGTTCACAAACGATCATGTCTGAAAATGTGAACACTATGAAGGATGAGTCTATATCATTGAATGACTTTGACACTGGGCTGTTGCTTGAATTATGAATGTCAAGAAACTATGCATAATGCAGAGCAGATATGCGATTATCTATGTTTCTGCAGGGAAGAATTAATAGCAGTAGAAAAATATGCTGGGTTTTTTGAAGATGGATGAGCATAATAATTGGATTCTGGAGAGAGGATCTTTAATGCAGGGAAATTTACATGGAGGACAAACGCTTCAAATTAATCAAGATTAAATAGTTTATCTTAACATATTGTTTTATTTTTATTTTGCAAAAGTTTTTATAAATATGATTATATGACAGGGCATTGAGTGTGAAGCATATTATGTTAAATGGAACGGGAGGGGCGGTTTCGTCTTCATCACGACTCTGTGAAATTGCATTCCTCTCGGTACGCGAGGAATGAACTCTCCTTTGTTTTCGGGCCTTTTCCCGTTCCGCACATTTACACGTCCTAAACATTGTCCTCGGGACGGCCGCTGAGTTTTGAAGGCAGGGCAAGATGTTGACGAAAGATTAAAAAAAGAAACGGGAAGTCTGGCCTTAACATTCTAAGGAAGTTCCTGGTCACCCCGCTCTCAGGCACTAACTGAAAGTGATTTGGCAGCGGTATGGAAAATAGTTTAGATCACTGGGACCGAAGGGAAGAGGAATCTCAGTGCCTGTGGACTGAGGCACTGCAGCCGGACCCTAGAGTACAATTCAACAGTTAAATTAACGGGACTGGACTGTGTTCAAGCCTAAAACATTTTTCCATAATCTTTACCTCTGTAACTTATGTATGTCAGAAGCAGCCAGATGTGAACTTCTGCTTCCCTACGCTACTGGCTTGGAGACCAGCCTGTCACAATGCCATTAACCCAGTCAGTCACCTCCGTAATGTCGAGGGCTACTGAGAGAAGACAGGAAGTGAAAGGAAGCGAGCACTCTGTTTAAAGGCTGCGATGACTTGAGCAGGAACGGAGCTCAGAACGTTCTAGCATCGATGCTCGCACCGTAGCCACAAAGGAAATGAACTGAGCGCGCATTTTACATCGCAAAAAATGTGGCTTTATAAGAGCATATACAGAGTATTACAAAACCATTGCAATGCAAAAGAATAACAAAATAATGCAATGGTAGAAAAAGGAAAACACAAAAAGTTAGCTATCCTGAGTTCCAGCTTTACAAATGTAACATACATTTAATATAAAGTGTGCTGTATTTCTCACCATCATAACCCTGATGCAGATTGACTGTTTGAAAACAGTAAATAATAATGCACTGTCGTTTCCCATTTCATACGGCAGAGCACACTGCAAACCTGCCAAGAACTACAGGAGCTTTTCGCAGCTAAGGGTAATCTGTTATTGGCGTTTCAGATCAAAGGCCCCTAAGTGCCTTTAATACTGTTAGATAACATTTGTTTCCACTGAAGCGAATGTATACAAGTCAAGCTTATCAGTGTGATATCCTACACTGTAAATGCACAGTGCTGAAAGTCCCTACACTTCTCTCAGTGTTGTTATTTGTCACACAAATTTGCTTGTGTTGATTGTAAATTAACATGGAAAAACTCAGCAGTCTGGCCATTGCATGGCCTCTGTCTCCTTAGTAAATTTAATTCATTGACGGGGAAAGCCAATGAACTTCCAGAAGAGGAAACCAGACAAAAGTTTGTTGACCTTCACAAGTCAGGATATGGTTACAAACAAATAAATAAAAATCTAGATACCACTTTCCCCAGTTAGGTCAACAATTAAGAAGTTTAAAACCAGAGATGGAGGTAATCCTGCCTATTAGAGAATGAGAGGGCATCTTGCCCCCGCATACACCGAGGCAGATGGGTTGGGAGGCTACAGATGGAGATCTACACTAAACTTTTTGGAGACAAAAATGGTAAATATACCATCAGACACCATTCCAACAGGCCTTCTGGAAGGGTTAACATAAGGAAAAAAAAACATTATTGAGGGAAGGTGACAAAAAATAAGCAGCTAGAGTTTGATAAATGGCATTGAACTCATACTGGAACCAGGTTACCAGGTTACTGCCAAAAGTAAAAGACTAAACAGGAAATAGGTTTTGTTACAATTTAACCCACCCCCCTCTTTCTTTACTTTTGAAACAGATTGAATAATTAAAATGTTTTAAGACCCTCTTAATCTATGTGCAGGCAGATGGCCACTTACTTTTGTTTATGCATGTTTTAAAAATGTGAAGGTGAAACTGAGGTGACGAAACCGATTGTGTAAGAGCTGAGTCACCCTGGAAACTCCCTTCCATTAGCGTGTACATTCAAGTGTGCTCTTTTACAATACATCAAATTCCACACCGCATAGATGTCATATTTGAACACAAAATCATCATAGCTTTCATCATTTTTCCAGGAAAAATATTGAATAGTGAATGTTTATTTGATTAAGTTTGTGTGCATCAACTGAAATTATCAGAAATAATGTTTTCATTTAAAATGGAAAAACTCCCTTTAAATTTTGGACCTGAGAAAAAAGAAACACAGTCTAATTATCAAAGGCAAAAGGTACTACCATAAAGGGTATAATCTCTGTCAGATACACGCAGGGTATTCATAAATCCCACCCCTGTTTTCATAGCACAGGGCTGTAACATTTTATAAGGGTGACTCATTGCCTGGTTTGCTTTTCAGACTGGTTAGCAACGGTGAAGTCTATTTTTGGCGGCTCTTCGTCCTCCTGCCAAACTAAATATTACAGTGAAATTCCCGTTTAAGATTTAGATGCAGTTATCATTGGCTGCAGAAAAGGGTTTGCAAAACTGACTACTGAGGAAAATCCAAGTTTGGGCTACATCTCCAGGATTCGTGTGCATTAAAGAAAAGCTAAGGAAGGTCAGACATCAATCCGAATTGTCCAAGGTCCCACTAAATACTCTGGGCCGATCTCAATGTCCACCTTCGCACCCTCACAGACTTTGCCACTGACTTTTCAAACCCTTTATGCTGACTTTGCTGAGGGAATTACCCACAGTTCATAGCGATAGTGACGTCAAAAACAGAAACGCAGCTGGAAGCGTCTCAAAAATTACAAACAAATGGCACACACGGCAGGTTCTTTCAATGGGTGCTTTCACCTGCCCATGTCCTATAGATCAGAGGAAGAAAGGACTGAAGAAAGAACATGGCTTTGGGGTTTTCATATGCAGCCCTAGTGTGTGTGTGTGTGTGTGTGTGTGTGTGTGTGTGTGTGCGTGTGAATTCTAGTCTCTATCAGATGGGACAGTGATAGCTGACCCTTCTGGTCCGCTGGAGAAGTGACAGATGTGGGGTCTGGATTTTGGAGGCTGTGGTTATTCACTGCTCTTGACCAGCTGCCAGCCCCGCATTATGAAGTGTGCTCCGATTGGACGCTAACAGGAAATTGGGCCACTAAGGCCCGCAGATGGTATACCGAGCTCCTCTCACACAGAAACATTTAATTTGATCATTTACGTATGTCAGACGTAGCCAGGCCTAGTCCTAGAGAGCCACAGGGTCTGTCGGTTTTCTTTTTTGTTTGTTTGTTTGGTTTGTTTTTTTGTGCACCCAATTAGACCCTTCAAACCAGCTGAAGTAAGCTGACTGTACTTCATCAAATAAGTGCTGAGTATAAGAAAATCAGCGGAACCATCCAACTCTCCAGGGTCAGTGTTGGCCACACCTGATTTATTAAAGTTTTTTGACAAAGACTGTTTTTTTCACTTGGTTTTCTCTCAACCAATAGGGTGTATCCATCATTGGCAACAGCAGATTCTATCATCCGCCTGGGTTCATTCATCATACTCATGTATGTTAATCGTTCACAAGGGTGTTTCATCACTCAAAAAGGAATGTGCAGGTAGTTAGTAAGGAATTGTAGAAAATGTCCTCGCCTCGTGCTGACAGCAGGCGTTAAAAGAGCTGGGCCATTGAGATTACAGGAAGCTTTGCACCAAAAGATGCGCTTACATTTACTGCACAGTGTTAACTTCTCTAATGATGTGAAACTGTGAAAATCACAGCAAACTCTGCAGTACCAGCACCTCAAAAAACTGGAGCTTTTTCATAAACCCCAAAAAGACGATCATTTGCAGCGGATCTCACCCCTGATGTATTACAGCGGCTTAGAAAGTTTGAAGAAAGTGTAAATGCGTCTGTTTCTTGTCATTTCATATTGGCCTTTTTTAAACATGAAATAGTCTAACCGTGGAACTAAGCTGGTGTACATTTCTCCCATAGGCTCCTATCATGTATGGATTCTAACACAGCCAAAGGTTGAGGAGCTACATTCATGCACACAAGGGTCTTTTATGTTTGAAACTCGTCTTGGATGCATATATCTGAAATATGCCAATTCATTTCAATGGGACGTTTTCTGTTCAATTAAAAACTGTACCAGTAATTTCACAATGATCTTACCTATGTTATGTATTAGTTACAGATTCTACTGCTATAGTCACATCCCATTTATCCATGATTGACAATCCTGTTACAAGAGAAACAATGTAATGGGAATTTTAACTTAGAATCCACTCTGAACCAAAGTGCAATCACCCACATTTAGCCAATCACTCCAGAGCTCCCCTCTAGGAGCCAATTAAGAGGAGAGCTACAGTAAATTAGGCGTTTGGAGATGGTGTTTTGGTGAAAATGTCTACAACATGTAGCAAATGCAGTTTGCATCCGTCATTGGTTTTTTATTTACTTTATATTTGTTTTATTTGTGATGACGGGGACTAAACAACGGCGTCCATCAAGGTCCCATCAAGGTCATGTGACCCCCCCGGGCTTCCTGCACGGTCCCCACCCTGTGCGCTCGCAAGAACACACACACGCACACACACACACGCGCACACACACACACACACACACACACACACACACACACACACACACACGCGCACACCCGCACACACACTTTCATTTCTCCTTTTTCATTAAGGGCAGAAGGGAGAGGCAAGGGCAGGGCAGTTTCAATGACATTTCATTGCACTTAATTTGCTTTTTTCCATTTGCTCTGTGGACACCCTTTGACTGGGGCAATCTTGCATGGATGGAATACAGTGCAATATATTATAGAAATGTGGATTTAAAAAAAATATATATATATACTATAGCTGTGTATTTTAAATAAAATACATTGTGATATTTTAAAGCGGCAATAATTTGTATATTTTCCCATATATTAAGTGTTGCAATATCTTAATGCACTTTATCTCAATATACAGTATTTTCAGCATATTATATTTCCATAATGCGCAAAGCCTATGTTTTTCATATTTTTTTACTCAGGAATATAGCTTATAGAGCTATTTTTACAGCAATGAAGCATGTGGGCTTATGTGCAATATTCAACAGCGCCCCAGGATCCATACCTACCTTGTCATGGTTTGTTTTTTTTGTCCATTTTCAATTTTGGCAATCCACCTAGTTTTAAAATCATTTTTATAACTTATTTTAAGCTCTCTTCAAAAACAGCTATACATAAATTTCATATATTGTCATTTAGAAAGATTCAGAGTTGTGTGCTGGATGAATGCCCATATTTTAAGATTGAGTACAGTCACTCATATGACTGTGCTCAGTGTTCTTTAGCAGGCTTTGGCGAAGCACACCGATGATGTAATGTGACCTTTTTAACGTTTAAGTCTGCGAAGGAAATGATGGTAATGCATTATGACGAGAAATCAAATCTGCGCTGGAACCTGGTAATTAAAAGTCCCCGTGCACCCCAATCCCTGCTAGTTATTTCACCCTCTTGTAGATTCGATTAGATTAGCCACTGATCCATGACTCTGTATGTCAGCAAGATGTCATGCATATTTCAGTGTGGGTATGTCTCTAAGGGCAGTAAGGGTATGTCCAAATGCACTGAATGTGGGGATTTGGTAGAAAGTAAGTGTCACTTGCAATACGTACACAGACATACACACACAGAGAGGAAGAGATGTATTATCAATAAAAGGGGAATTCTACTTTTTTTAAATGAAAAATGTCTCATGATATGCACAATCATATTTAAATAACGCTGAAAGAGAAATGCTTAAATATGTCCTGGCTTTATTTACATGCCCAAAATAGCCATGGTTCAAGGCTCTGCACAAAAGTGAGCGAAACAAGAAATAGGCCAATCTTCTCTGTGTAGAGGTCTTATACAGTCATAAGGTACCCAGGGTACGCAGAAACTGCGCTTTCAACATGTTTACAATTCATCCCTTTAAAGAGATGAAAGTCTATCACCTGATCTCCAAGCCAGACTTCCTGAATGCCTTAGAACAACCCATTTCCTCACATGTCCACGGGAGTTAAAATAACATGTGCTAAAGCAGATGTGTTTACTTGAATATTGTAGCTGTATATATAGTCGTGGTCCGTCTTAAATTAATCATATCAATAGGATATGGGAGCAAGCAACGGTAGACAATGCCTCCCACGACTATACTCTTCTCATGCCTTTGGATCTCTCTCTCTCTCGCTCTCTTGCTCGCTCTCTCGCTCCACCCCCCCCCCCCCCCCCCCCCCCCCCCCGCCCCTCTCTCTGGAGTTTACAGGAAGCCAACTTTGTGACATCACTGAAAAGTTGTGTGTGTATAAACTAACCGCAAGAATGCAGGGTGTCAGGCAAGGGAGTGCGCTCGCAGACAGAAGGCCCTTTCTTACAGAGGAAAGGGGGGAGTGTCATACACGCACAGCTAAGTGAAGGAGGAAGAGAGAGAGAGAGAGAGAGAGAGAGAGAGAGACAGAGAGAGAGAGAGAGGGAAAGGGGGAGAAACACAGAGGGGTGAAAGGGCTGCTCCAGCAGTGCAAGCGCACAGTCCAGGTGAAATGGAGGAGGCGCAGAACACGCTACTCTCTCAGACGGCGGAACGGATCTAAGGCAGAATCAGCAAGAACTTAAGAGTGCGTTGGTAAGATGCCACTTTTTTCTCTTACATTCTGTAGCGATGCCAACATTTCTCTGTTTCAGGCCGATGGTCTTAAGTTAGGCATCAGTGTACTTGGGTATAGAGTGTGGGAGTAACTTCTACACGCAATGCAAACCTACACTAACTTTAAATAGGCAGCAAACATAACATCACGGTGCCTCCAAACTGGAGTCAAGTTCAGGCAGCTGTGACACTGGTGAGGTGGAAGCCCTTCATAATTAAAACTAAATTGCTTCAGGTAAATGCAGAGCCAGAATTTGTTTCTGTTTCAGTCACAACTGAATTTCATAACCAGTGGTTTTTTTCCCCCCCGTCCATTACACAAGATATATATTTTCTCTCTCTTAAGATGGTTGATGTATTATCCAAGCTCTTTTGCAAGGGTTGAGATACTTGTGGGAGTGCGAAAAGACCACAGGTTATCTGGCGATGATAAACACTCCCTCATTGCCATCTGGACTATTATTATTCACATCCTGCCATTTCTGACATGGCGGATTGACATCTGTTGTTTGCCACGGCAATGTATAACCCGTTTCCTTTCCATGGCTTGTGCATCAACCTGAAAGGGAGATAAAGGACTCGATTAGAGAAACGAAGGCTATTTTCTTTCCTACTTTCGATCGCAATATCTTTTTTTTTTTTTTGCCTCTAAACCTTCCTGAAAGATCTTTTGAAAAACAGTGGAATGGAGTTTATCCCCAACCTGGCACCAATCTATTTTTCTAAAAATAAAAGAAAAAGAAAAAAGCTACTTACTTGTCACTGATTATTGTATACGCATGAAACATGTTCAGATTATATCAGGGACAATCAAAGAGAAGGATTATCCTTCTATGCTTTTTTTAAGAATAATCAGGTTGGTATTTATCGGCTTTGAATAATCCTGTCTTAGGTGAATCATGTAAGTTTTGCACAGTTTAGCCCTGGTGTGCTTGATTCCCCCGAGGAGCTTATGGGCCCTTTTAAGACCTCAGTTTCACCTCACATTCACTGGATGTAAATAAATCTAATAATTCCAATTCGCGTTTCAGCGCATTCTCTTTTCCCCCATGCAAGTTCTCAGAGCGAAGAGGCTTCCGAAATAAAGTTTCCCCCCCTTGGTGATTATATGTTGGGAATGGGATCCCTGTTCTATGTTAATAGAAAATAAAACTGTCAGACGGCCAAAACGGTACAGCTATCTGCAATGTGGAAAGAGCTTCGGCACAAGGGTATGTGCAGCGCTGTTTACATTTCCAACCCACGTATTCAGGCGACTTAAAATAGATGTAAAACGGGGTATATTTGTGGGTCCTTGTTTGTCCTCGTAGTGAGAATGGTGTCTACAAAGACGAGCTCTGGCAGGATTTCAATTCCACAGCTCAGACCAAGGATGAGGCACGGCAAAGCACAGTCATAATTCTTCAGGAGCGGTGGTGAAATTGAACAGGAGCGGTTCGTGCCGAATGGCATTCTTTTAAATCAGAATTAGCCAAGATGAACGGATCGTACTGTTGATAGTGGAGGGAAGGGTCATGTTTGGGAGAAGGTGAGTTTGAAAACAAAATCTGTGCAGACTGGGTTTAAATCTAAGTGACAGCAAAATCATCTTCAGATTGTGCTCTTCTGCCCAGCTCTACTCTCCTCTCTTCCCTAGTCTTGAAGGAAGCCCACAATCTGTGGTAATACCCCATAGACAATGTCCTTTCATATCGTGAGCAGGTATAAAAGTATTCAGTATTCTCCAAATACTTGTCTGGCCTGGTTAACATACAGTAGCAACCCCACCGGTTTCCCATAATGCTCGAGCAGCATGCTAATGTCTCCACCATATAACTGAAATGTTGTCGGAAACTAATACACTACAGAAGTGTTGTACATTTGTTGAATCTTACCATGAGAGAGCAATGACCTTTTCGGATTGAGAAAAGGTCCAGTCAAGGGTTGGAAAGGCCGTAGCAGGCATTTGTTTTGAACTTTAGTGTCAATAATGTAAACTAAATGTTTTGGATAGCAAGGACTGCAGCAATCCTGCTAAACATTGATTTTGACAGATAACCTCTTGTGTATTCTGAGGCTCTTTGTTGACAGTCTGGATGAAGCACTTTGCAATCGCTATGCGCCCCGAGCCATACAATACACATTTTATATTGCCTCTGGTTAAAATCTTGAAGTTTTGCACTTAAGAGTTCCTTCAATAGCTGTGCCTAAGCACGACAGTCATTCTACTCACATCCTGTTTTTGTTGTTAGCCAAAAGTGACTTCCTATTTACTGTTTATCTTGCGGGATATTAATATATCAATATGAGGGGGAAAACTATTCAGTGGAACATTTTTTTGTAATCCATTTTTTTAATAACTTGCTAATTTTAGAGGCAAGCCTCTTATGTCCGACAATTCAGTGTAATCATTTTATTTGTTTATTTTTAACAAACTAAAATCTCAGAATGTGGTTACAGCCGAGATCAAATCCGTAGAACAAGTATGAATGGATCCAAAAGCACGATTGGATCTTTTAACATCGTGTCGCACTCGTGTTAATTAAACATGTGGTGTTTTACTGGAAGAGAAGGAAGTGTCAATGACACTCAGCACATATTTGATGAGGAGGGTTTCTGAGTCACCACAGATACCAGCTTTGTTTTTAAAGCTGTCCTCCCCTCTCGTCAGATAAATTGTAGGAGCACATGTTCCTGGTCTTATTAACTAATCTTTGCAGATTCTCAGATGACACTTCTGGAAATGCGCGAAAATCCTCTTGATGGAAATCCAAATTATGCGTATCACATTTGTAAACGTATCGTTACACATTTAATACTTTGGATATTGTTTTTATATCCTTAGTTATTTATTTGTTTGCTTATTTATAAAAAAGGTTACTCTTTGTTACCATGGAAATAAGAACACAACATGCCCATAATATAAAATGATGTAATGAACAGTGATATTTTTCGATGAGTCCCCTTCTTTAACCTGATAAAATGTCACTCAAAAGGTAATTCGTGTTGATATTACCAGGTTAGCTACTGCAGAAGATCTGTGTATTTTATATCTTCAACACTTCAAATTGTTTTTTAATATGGCAGCAGTGGGAACGGCAGTTTCCTGTTTGTTCGAGTTGGCTTGCGTCAGGCAGGAAGTTTAGCCGATAGGAGGCACGGCAGTTTCACACGTGGGTTGGCGTGGCCTAAACAAGACACAGCTCCTATTTTCCTCCCCACTACTGGTATCTGTTGGTTGAGAGCTCTGAGAGTGGGCTTTGAAGATCTGCAGTCGCTAGATAACAAAGTGATTCTAGTTTTCATTTGATCCTTCAAACTGCACTTTGATGTGCCCCCCTTGAGACTGTTGTGTTTTTCGACTACCGTCTGCCTCCTTAAGCTCGTTCTCTTTCACTCCCTCAGTGGAGCTATAACCTCTCGGCAGGTCAAGCATACGCAACGACCTATGGCCTCGTAGCCTTAAATAAGCCTCGTGGCCGTAAACGTCTAATCCGGAGGTGCCGGCCTTTGACCCCACTGGGTGTTGTTCAGCAGGTCCTCCTTCTCTCTGTAATATCTGCACTACACTGACTCCAATCTTGGCAGTAACGATGTGTACTTGGGTGGTGAAGTCCTAAAATTAAGCAAAGCCCCCTGGGCCCCAGGCTTTCCGCGGAAGGGGCTGGATACCCCCGGACTTCGCATCTCTCTTCACAACCTAACCTACAAATTTAATGAGGGAGTCCGGGGTCCAGTGCTCCGAGCTGTCCCTCCCCGTGGGCACTCGTTGTAGAAGAAACAGGACCAGGTCCTCCAACATTAATGACAGTCAAGCTAAAGTCAAGCTAAATAAGACATCTAACTGTGAGTGGGAGGGAGAGAGAGTGAGAGAGAGAGAGAGATGTTGTTCATGTTTTGTTTTGTTTTTTTCTCTCATCCTTCTTGGGTAAGCGTGTTTAATGTCTGTCATTTATGTATCAATGCTTGTGCAACACAAGTTTACTTGTCATGCAAATAAAGCACATTTGAATTTGAATTTGAGATGGAGAGAGAGAGAGAGAGAGAGAAAGGGAGAGAGAGTAAAAGAGAGAGGGAGAGAGAGAAAGGGAGAGAGAGTAAAAGAGAGAGGGAGAGAGAGAGAGAAAGGGAGAGAGGGCCCACCGGGGACCTGAAAAACAACTGGAAATTCACTTTTCTCCTCCTCTGTTTTTCTCCACAGAAATGCGCTCATTCCCGCAGGTTTCCCAGAGTCTGAAGAGGCGGGATTAAAATAGAGCAGAGGGGGCCCAGGGGAGCGCGATCCTGAGGGGAATCCATCGCATCGAAACAGACCATCTGCCTCCGCCAATGCCCCCGACCTTCCCGGCCTGAGATCGGAAGCGCCTGGCCCACATCTTGGAGCGATCGTGATCGTAAAGAAGGCCCCCTTCCGAACCACCAGCGGGAGGAGCAGGCGTGTGTTTGCCGAAATACTTAACAGGTCCTCACAACATCAAGGGGCTTTCTGAGAAACCTCACCCCCCCTGCCTTCTTCCTGCATGAGATACCAGCCTTCTGTAGGACATCCTGCCAAAAAAAAAAAAAAAAAAAGCATTGAAGAAACACAGTCCAAATAAGAAACAGAGAGAACTGTGCATTCACGATCAAGTGACCCACGCAAATATTTGCTGGTGGCTATACTCCTTGTTTATTTGTTTGGACCTTTCTTCTGTTGTCGTGGAAACGCCCGAGTGCCGCGCCCGCAGGCTGTGTATTCGGGGAACACGCCCTGGCTCTTTCTATATATGACCTCTAGAGGGAGTAGTGAACAGTCACGCTAAGTCATGAGGGAAGAGGTGCATCGCTTCTTCAATGACCTGTGGGGCATCGCCGTGTCCAAGCACGACCAGGGCGCTTACAACAGCGTGTGCCTGGCCGTGCTCCTGGCGCTGCCCCTGGTGGTCCTCATCACCTCCCTGATCGTGTGCTGCCACTGCTGCTGCTGTCGCCACGGCGGCGGATGCTGCTGCTGCTGTCGCCGGGGGGGAACCCACCAAATCCACCAAAAAGAAGAAGAAGGATAAGAGCCCCCAAAATGAGGACCTGTGGATTTCGGTCAAACCTGGACCCATGACCCCCGACAGAATGGCTCTGACCACGGTGTAGCGGGCAAGGCCTGATCAAGACTATTCTCTTTGACCTATTTATATCTGTTGTTGCTTTTTTTTTACTGCATGGTACATTCGAGGGTACTGACCTGTAGCCACAGTGCGCGCGCACTATCCTCAGGGAGGAGACCCTAAACGCGTTTGAAAGGGAACACCACAGTCCACACGGCATTCTTTGGGATACGGATTTCGCAGTTATTGCAAGGCAATATGCACGTCTGTGTGTCTGTGTGTGTGTGTGTGTGTGTGAGAGAGAGAGAGTAGGAGGGAGAGGGAGAGAGATGTGACCTGCACATAGGTATGTATGTTTGCATGCACCTATATGTGGGGAAATTACAGCTTGAAAACATGATATTGGACAGTGACTCCATCAAATGCAGGAGGGCCAGCATTCAAGGACTGTGATGTGCTTAGGGCTGAAATGGTTTTGGACATTGAGTGAACAGATCAGCCAGGCTTGGACTTCACACTCACAGCACACTTCATTGTCCCCGGGTATTAACGGTCACTTTCAATATTTTACGTATAAGCGGCTCTCGCAGAACTTTGTTTAGAACTCACAGTGGACAAAGTAGTAAGCCTCCGTCTGTTCCAAACAAAATGGAGGGAATGTAAAATAGTCTAACATTAGAGCTGCCTGAGTTAACCCCTGTGTGGTGTTCGAGTCTGTGGGACTCGTATTCAATGTTTACTAAAAGAAAAATTATACAATTCATAATTTTTTCAACCTGAGACTCATTGGCCTTGGCTCATTTTCTGTGATGAACATGTAAAAGAACACAAAAAATCACATTTTATCACAAAAAACAAATATCACCTTTATTGATAAATGTGATCTAGCAGAGGTAAATGGTCAATATTAACCATGCATGCTGTCGATATTGCTTGTAATTGAGATAAAGTCAATATCTGTGAAGTATTTTTTACGTAAAATTGTCATGGTTTTATTGTTTTAAAAACCCAATAATGCTGTGGGTCCACCAGACCCGCAAACACTGGGTGAGTAAAAAAAACGCCACACATGGGTTAATTTCGTAACAGCGAACATGTCGCATTTTATCGCTTTCGTATGCACTGTTCTGAGAGCTGTGTGTAAGTAATAAGGCTCATTGCACCGAAAGTCACAAATAGCCAGCAGCTACATAAGACATTTAGTATCTCGCAGTGTTGGTCAGCGGGTGTAAGCAGAGATTGGGATCCTCCTGCAAAAGGCTCTCCTTTTTAGTCGGGGGCGCGCAGAAGCACAGCGCTCGGGGGTGGGGGGGGGGGGGGGGGGGGGGGGGGGGGGGGGGGGGGGGGCGGGGTGATGCCACCTTCGACCTCGTCCGCTCGTCCGCCTCTCGCCCAGACGTCCTTTACACAGAGCCTGGATTCGACTTGGCGTTCCCTTTTTTCCTTATTAAGTAAAATTTGCATCACTGACCGACCCCCATCGCTCGGTTTCACCCGCCTGACTGTCTTCCTCTGTATCGGCAAAAAACAATTTTCTGCACTGTTCCCACTTTAAGTGTCTTCCTGCATCGAATGATTGCACTGACTGACAGACTCAAAAGCATGAATGACGAATTTTCCTTGTTATCTACATTTTTCAGTATTTATAAGTAAACACCACCCAGGTTTTCTTTTTTCTTTGTGAACCAAATGCAAAAAAAAATTCAGGTTGGAAAAAAAAGAAAAAAAAGTATTTTCAGTCAGCCTTTTCAGTAAATATTCCATATTAAATATGGTAGAAAATGTCACTGAAATTGTTTTCGATAACTCCTGTCTCTCAGAGAGGGTGGAAAATGACTTGGTCTCACGCCACTTCATTGGACTCAGAAGGGCAGTCAGCCACTTGTTTGAACAGCAGAGCTGTAAAATTCCATGTACCGCTAATATTCCAGCCATCCAAGTTGGAGACACTTTGATCTGGCCAAATTATGCTTTTTTAGCGTCCTTTGTCCCAAAGCAAAAGCTGGAAGCAATCATATTCCTGGTCAATAACCCTGTCCCTGGCCACACTGATTACCGCATGAGCATTTTGTTTTTCACAATCAGTGTTGTAAGAGTTATATACAGACGACCTGAGAATTTTACAAAAGAAGGAAAAAAGGTATTTTTCTAGAATTGCTTTTTTGGGGGGGAGGGTGGGGGGGGGGGGGTAATTTAATCTATTTGAACCTTTAGAATAAAAAATGTAATATGAAATATGTGCCTTTGCCTGTCTGTAATTTGGGGTTTGGGAAGATGAAAGAAAACTGTTCTCCGTCGAACAGTCTCTCATCCCGTCTCTCAAAGAGAGAGAGCACGACTCTTATTGAGCTTGTCTGGGCTGAAAAACGTCCAGTCAGATCGACCTCACCAGCCTTCCCACCATAGGTGTTGCTTTCATTTCAACTTTGGGGGGAGACACACTGCTGCACCGCCAAGTCTTGCGTAGTCAAACGTCAAGTCTCGCAAGCATGCTAGCTAGTCTAGGAACCAAATCATATGGAAATATTGGGGGTGACATGTCTCCCCCCCAAACATACGCGTATGCTTCTCACACAACTCCACCTCCAGCACAAACCGCCCCCGTTATGTAGCTTACACAGTAACACACACACACACACACACACACACACACACACACACACACAAAACAGCTCACTCTGGACATGCCTTCTCTCTCTGAAAACAAAACAATCACACTTTACTAAGGAGCTTTATTGAACAGCTCTCCTCCTGCTTGTTTTCTTTTGACCTGGGCGGAGCTGCGCTGTTCCGGACCGCCTTTAATGAAAATCTAATAACACCTCTCCGGCCGCCTGGAGCGGCCCCGCCCCGCAGCTGCGTCCTCGCCGTTCGACGACAGGCCCGGACGCCGCGAGGTGCCGGAGCCGACTTGCAGTGGAAATTCTTCGCAGGGTGACGGCATACCCTTGAAGGAGACACACCCCACACCCGCGCTACCCCGCCCCAAACAAACAGCCCTTGTGTCAGCTTCTATACAGCGCGCTGAGGTGAGAAGGCTTTTGCGTCATACAAAGCCATACAGAGGGTGCTATTACTTATAGTGGAGCTTAGCTCCAAACTCAGATCGCTCATAACCAGCGGTTGATTTGTAAAAGGTTTTTTTCAAGGGGGATGAAAACCTCTTACAAAAAAAACCTGCCATCACTCCTTTCCAGCATTAACCCAAAGGGGATTGAAAGAGGAGACGGCATGTTAAGAGGGGGGGGGGGGGGGGGGGGGGGGGGGGGTGTAACCCCCTTTGCATCGACCCCTGCTCATAACTATACATTTATTCAAATCTAACATTGGTACTGGCTCATTTTTTTTATTACTTCCTTATAGTTTTGCAATGTCTTGGCTAATTGTTTGGCTATGTTTGCAGTTAGCTGGATATAATAACCATTTAAAGCATGACTTAATCGCATGAATGTCGACGACGGCGTCGACAAGTTGCCACGCTACCCAAAGTACAGTGTACCGCAAATGTACACAAGTTTGGATCAGTGATTTTTCAAACGGGCGACTGTTGAAGTTGAAAGGGCGAGCGGTTGCAGAAACATTTCCATCCTCGTTAGAGTCAGTATACCATTAGAGGCAATTGGCCCTCCAGTGTTTTCACAGGCTCCGACATCTCGTTAGAAATGGGTTATTTGCAATCAGCGCGGCTAAGAACGGGTCATTATGTAGGCTGTTGCTAAATGGCTTCCTTCGCAACGCCACAGAGAGATATTCCCACAGTATGCAGCAAAACCTCACACCCACCGCAGCCAGCACACCACACTCTCTTAACCACATGTTATCACTTCATGCAAACAGTGTCTTCACTGACTCGCTCAACACAGAAGAAGCCAGGGCTTTCTGTATGCACTTTGACATGTTATCCTGGGTCTGCAAGATTATCGACCTCACAAATCTTGCAGAAAAACAGAAAAAATACACCCACCCAACAGACTCTTGGCGCAAGCTGGGGCAGGTTTTACATGGTCATCTGTTCTATTACAGCCATCGCAAGATGACACGACTGACAAAGCCACAAAACTACTTCTCCTCACACTATTTCAAAATAATGTTTGAACATCTTGGTCCTGCTGTTGTGTTCAATGGTTTACATGATATGGTCTCAACATGCTAGTCTAATCATGAGCTTAATTGAATAATAATTGCATTCATGAGCAGTTTTGGGTGTGCATTAATGTTTATGGAGTGATCAAAGTTACATTTAATTGAATTACCTTCAAAGCAGTCCATTACATTTGATGAACATCTCTAACCTTAATTACTAGTTGTTTACTGGAGTAAATATTCAGTAAAACAAATAAAATCTAATTTTCCTTTCCACAACTTTTTCATCCTATGAAAGACCCTAATGAAGAGATACCAGATCCACATTAGTATCAATATATTTTTGTAATAAAATTAGAACATATATTTATTGGGGTATACTATGATTCCTGTCTCAAGAGGATAAATAAAACAGATTTTGACATTGTGTATAGTATATGAATATACCTTTCTATCAAAGGTGCCAGAAATATACGTGCAAAAATGGTGCTGTTCTATTAAAAATATTTGGCGATAAACAACTACCGAACATGCAAACGTGTCAGTGGACCATGAATTGTGGCTGAAACATCCTTCAAAGGCAATCTATGAAATCACACTCGTAGCATACATATAGCCAGCGTGTACCACACTGACCTCATGACCCCCTGCTTCAGAGATACCTTATCTCTGCTGCACCACTGATAACCCCTCAGCACACCCATACACACCGGAAATGTTATTTCTCAGAACATACTGAAGCGACAGAAGTTCATCTGTGTGTGCACTGGAGAGTCATATTCAGCTGTCGACACGCCCTTGTGGGTGGATAGCCTTCCTGTGCTAAAGTTCCGCATTACGTGCTGCATATATACCGTGGTCCTCTTCTAACACTCCATCTCCAAAAGTGTTTCCATGAAGTCTTACTTGCGGGCACAATGCCCCTCTTTCTGATGGAACCCCCCAAATCAGCAGTGGAAGCTTGAGAGGGGAATCTAGCGCTCCCCAGCCAGCTCACTAGAAGGCACCCCGGTGCCTCTCGGCAAGGAAATGTATCGGTGAAAAGGGTAGCCTATTGGGCAACTTCTAAAAAGAGAGACTAGCCCAAATTGACTAGAGCACAGGGTTCAAATAAAGAAATGGGATTTTAATGTGCAAACAGAGACGCGTTTCACCCATAAGGGCTTCATCAGAGTCAACAGTGGAAGTGTCTGTCGTGAAAAGACTAGATATGTATTCGCTCTTAGAGAACTCTTCGTTTTTGTAAAAAAATTGTCCCTCTGGATGAACCTTTTTTGGGTTCTGTGCAGAACCTTGTAAGAACGGACCTCGGGGAGATCGCCATGGAAACATTGATAAAGGGCCTTTTTTTAACGGCAAAGGGTTCTCAAGTGGACAAGGTACAGAACCATCACCCATACTAAAAAACTATTTCGGACTCTTTTCTTCTAAGAGTGCGTGATGCGAAGATGATGCATCGATGAGCCTACTGTGGGCGAAGGAAGACCCATTGATTGCTTGAAACCAGTGAGTCAGCACATAACAGCTTCACTCATGCCGGTGTTTATGAAGCCCTGACATCCCGTCATTACTTAACACCAAAAGCTGAGGCCTGGTGTTTCTTGTATGCACTTGGATCTTTTGTCAGAACAAGACTCTGACGCTGAAACTGCATGTCAGCAGCGGAAAAGGGGGAGTGCTCTGAAAGTGGGAATTGCGGAAAAACGGGGCAGTTATGTTTGAAAACAGCGTGAAGCGCGCAAGCGTGAGTCGTCTGCTACATTAAAGTTAGACATCTGGCGCGGAGCTGCCTTTGAATGCTTCCCCCTCCAAAACGCGAGAGCAGCTAAAATACGTTTCGGTAAAACGGTGCCTCTAATCAGGTCATCTTTGCGACTGCTGTTATGAAATTAGCGGCGCTTCGCATCGAAGCTCACATTAATTTCCAAGAAGAAATTATGACAAAAAGAGCCTGGGATTGAATAAGTCTCATTCGGTTAGGTTTTGATAAACGTCTCATTTATAGCTACAAGTTACAGTTACAGCGGGTCTCTGTGTGTTTTCCATTTGAAATTACAAACAAAACAAATGAACTCAACATATTTATTTAGCTTACATCCTCCATCATGGTACTCTAACGAACAAATAATGCATTACATTTCGCGGGACTTAATGACTATGAGAGTGCCTGACAGCGGGTGACAAATGCAACACCACACACGAGTATGCCTATATATTACAACAACTTTGCCGAGGATATTTCGTACAACATATAATATAGCCTACGCGATATCAGATATTTGGTAGGCTATGTCTCAAGGCCACCCCCTAACATGGCGCTGACCAAAACAAAAACAAAAAAGACAACCAAAAAATAAGAAAATGTAAAAAGGGTATTTAAAGAGAGCGTGCCTGGGAATTGGGGCCGTCAGAGTGAAATTGGGTGGTGATCCTGACAGGGTGATGCCGGCTCCTCCGGCAGCAGCATGTGACATGAGGGGGACAGCTGGCCCTGCGAGCCGTCTGAGGGTGTAGCAATTATAGTGCAGGGTGCCATTGATCTGACGCTTCCTGACAGCTAGCATTCGGCTCCTCCGTGACTGTGCGCGCCCTCAGAGTGGTAAAGTGGAGGCTGGGAGACTCCATCGCTCCTTTGGCTCCAGTGATTGATTTCGCATGTTTTCGTCATGTACTTTCATGTAAATATTAAGAAACACGAATAACGCATTTTTACGAAGGGTCTTAAGCGTTGAATAATTTCTTTGTTGTATACTTACACCTCCTGACATGGATTGCAATATAATCCATGTAAAATATGGTTTGCTATAATATATCAATTTAAAGTATCACAGTAATACTACTAATGGTAGGTGTGGTGACATAGCACATCCGATAATAGTCTATAGTGATTGGCAACAGTGTGTTGTGAAGGCTCTGGCAACACTTATGAAGGTATCATGCAGTTCTTATTAAGGAATAAAGTCGTTTTTATGTGCTAGTCTTACGAAAATACAATAAAAATGGCCTATTCCAAAGTATAAGTACACACAGCGAAAGAAGCATAACTTGGTACAGAGGAGAGATCAGCAACCCTGGTGGTGGAGTACCCTGTGGTTCATGTTCTGTCCAAACCCCTTAATAACTTAATTGGATCAATTATGGGGGCGGAATAAGTGCAGGTGACCAGTTGCTCAGGTTACTGCAACATTCCGCTATATGGAAAGACCCAGAAAATCCGCAGGATTATAGCACTGCAGGGGCAGGGTGGCCTACTTCCAGAAAAGAATAACATAAATTGCATATGGAAATGGGAACGGCGGAGTTTTAGAATCATTTGTATGCTGCCTTGTTTGAATGCAAGGTGCGTGAAAGTTCCCAGTGCTCTTTGTTGCCCCCTGGTGGCTTTATTTGGCCTGCACTGTTCTCCTCTTCTCTTCCAGTGACCTCCGCTTCCTGCCCAGGACTGAGCCACTGGCGCCCACAGGTCGGAGCTTCATTTCGGTGAAGTCGAGGGGGACGAGGTGGCCCTTCCATGGTTCCCAGTTCACCCCCTGTGAGAGGAATAAGAAAGGGATAAATCTCATTATATAACTCATTCAGTATTTGCTCTATTGCCAGGAATTGCATATTAGTGTATTGCAATACCACGCAGTGCTATCTGTTTACTATCTGTGCTACCTAGTTCTTTATAAGATTACAGTATCACTTTTGGGGCCCAAAACAAAAACCTTGCACCACAGTAATTTTCCAACAGAAATTACAATGGCATTTATTCCTAGATTCCACAGATGCATGCACATGCACACGCACACACACACACACACACACACACACACACACACACACACACACACACACGCATACACACACGCACAGAGGTATAATACCGCTAAGATAGATTGTTCTAATGCCACGACTGTCTCTTTTAAAGACACCTTTCCCATAGCTTCATATATCCTTCGCATCCACACTCATTTTCCTTGTTAACCGTCAGTGGAGAATGGATTGGAAATGATGGCAATAAACTCCCTCCTGCACCTTAGAGACACATTGCCTGAACTGTGGTTTTTATGGGAGATGATAGATTCAGGGCATCAGCATTCCTAGCTTTCATTGGATACCTCCAAAATAATCTCATACAGTCTCAAATTGCCAATAATTCTAAGGGAGATTCTGCCCTCTGCTGGTTAGCCTTGACATTACACCAAAAAAAAAAAAAGGCTTTCAACATGTCATTATTCATTGGCTGTGAGCTGAGACCCCAGTTAATTCTTCGTGTGGTTTCAGTTACCTAGCATTTCAGTCAACATATCATTTAATTATCGCCATGCACAAACCTCATTTCATAGTCGCGCATTGTGTTTCTACGTGTCTCTTGGTGTCTCAGACCTTTGCAACTAGGTTTCTGTTTCCCGTTTTATCAGAATGAAATTCGGTCACACTTTAAACAAAGTCTCTATATGAAGGCTTTATATATGCTAAAGCCTTCATAAACATAACATCATGGCTTAATAAATGATACATAAGTAAATGTCATGCTTCATAAAGGGTGACATAACACCTTCTTATGCAACATGTTATGCCAGATGTGTCACAGTTAGCCGAGCCTACTACATAAGCGTGTTATATGTCACCCAGTATAATGTTTAGCAATTAGCCAGGTGACTATTGTTGGTTATGTCACATTTGGCATAACATGTTGCATAAGAAGGTGTTATGTCACCCTTTATTAAGCATGAAATTGGCTTATGTATGATTTATGAAGCCATTACGTCTCGTTTATGAAGGCTTTGTATATGCTATATTAAGCCTTCATATGGAGACTTTTGTTTAAAGTGTGACCTGAAATTCGGTGTGTAGTGACAAGAGACTTGAGTTTTGCCAATGACTGAGCAACAGCACTATAGCACACAGTTTGGAATGCCCAACATACCAATAAGAAATGTATCAAAATTGAATTCAAATTAATTTTTAATGAAAAATTGCAGTCAAATATTTGACCCTTTAACAGATACACATCGTGCTCCAATTAGCGCAGGATCGGCCTAGAGGAATTTGTTTAGACTAAGCATACAAAGTTAGACAAAACTTATCAGAAACAGGCAGGACAGTTAGCTTTTCCCTCTAACCCACTGTTCTACATTACTTAACTCCTGTATTCAGCTAGACTATGACCATTTAAGAGGGTTTAAGGGTATCCAAGTGGACAGTATCTTTAAAGGATCGGCAGTTTTCAAAATGTTAGCTGTCTCACCATGCTGTGTCTGCTGTCGCCCCACTTCCCGTTCAGGTTGGCTAGGTGGCAGTTCTTGTACCACCAGGCTCCGCGATGTGTCAGGGCACAGTTCCCAAGAGCGATGTCGTTGTCCGAGTCAATCGTGGAGAATGGTCTTCCCTGGTGGTAGCTCATTGCGTCCCCTGGTAATCAGCCCACACAGTTTAGATTCACAGTACAGAAATGCACCATTTTAACATCCAGCACCAGAAAAATACATTAGTCTCATTAGACCAAATTGAATTAGCTAAAAATGAATTACTGAACTCAATAGAGGGCCATTCGTAATAATGTTTCACACTCGCTGTCTCTTCAGAAAATTCAATATTCTTTTGAAAAGAATTAATTATGTCTTTGCATAGATGTATGCATGTGTGCGTGTGTGTGTGTGTGTGTGTGTGTGTCTGAGGCCTCTGTGCTGACCTACCAGCATTTCCTCTGTAGTTGCCGATGGTCAGCTTGTACTTCTGCCTGGACGGTGCAAGTTTGAAGTTGTCGTAGACGGCGTATGCAGATTCACCACCCTCCTTCAGGTCCACGCGCAGCTCGTACTGGGTCGCAGTGTTGGTCAGCTCATACATCTTTTCTAAGCCTGAGAGAAAACAAAAAAAAAAAAAAGGACTGAACTAATAAAGGGTGGGTTGGCTTCACCCCAATGAACCTCATTGCAATCTGGACACATGAGCCACTGGGTATTTTCTGTTTGGCAGGTAAATATCATGACAAATGGGGGCCGAATTCACTGAAAACCAGAAGAATCGCAGCCATTTTAGCCAGCACATAACACTCGCACTGTTTCCGTGCAGTGTTTTCCAAATGTCCTCACAACATCGCTGCAGCGTCAAACCGCAGTGCTTTTCAAAGTGTTCTAAGGACGCTTTGAAAACACTGCACAGAAACTTGTGAGTTATGAAATGCAGCCATTTCTGTGCAGAGCAGAGTACAGTTAGTAGCTACTGACCCAGCCAGAACTCATCAGTCAAGTTCCCAAAGCCCTGGACATACTGCCGCCAACGCTTCATGAAGTCCAGCTTCCCAGTGGTGCGTCTCTGAAGGACCTGGAACAAGGGAAAGGGGCCAGACTTAAATTAGAATGCACACATTCTGTTCATTCAACTTAAATTAGAATGCACACATTCTGTTCCTTCAACTCAAATTAGAATGCACACATTCTGTTCATTCAAACGTAAATTAGAATGCACACATTCTGTTCATTCAACTTAAATTAGAATGCACACATTCTGTTCATTCAACTTAAATTAGAATGCACACATTCTGTTCATTCAACTTAAATTAGAATGCACACATTCTGTTCATTCAACTTAAATTAGAATGCACACATTCTGTTCATTCAACTCAAATTAGAATGCACACATTCTGTTCATTCAACTTAAATTAGAATGCACACATTCTGTTCATTCAACTCAAATTAGAATGCACACATTCTGTTCATTCAACTTAAATTAGAATGCACACATTCTGTTCATTCAACTCAAATTAGAATGCACACATTCTGTTCATTCAACTTAAATTAGAATGCACACATTCTGTTCATTCAACTTAAATTAGAATGCACACATTCTGTTCATTCAACTTAAATTAGAATGCACACATTCTGTTCATTCAACTTAAATTAGAATGCACACATTCTGTTCATTCAACTCAAATTAGAATGCACACATTCTGTTCATTCAACTTAAATTAGAATGCACACATTCTGTTCATTCAACTCAAATTAGAATGCACACATTCTGTTCATTCAACTTAAATTAGAATGCACACATTCTGTTCATTCAACTCAAATTAGAATGCACACATTCTGTTCATTCAAACGTAAATTAGAATGCACACATTCTGTTCATTCAGCTTAAATTAGAATACACACATTCTGTTCATTCAACTTAAATTAGAATGCACACATTCTGTTCATTCAACTTAAATTAGAATGCACACATTCTGTTCATTCAACTTAAATTAGAATGCACAGATTCTGTTCATTCAACTCAAATTATAATGCACACATTCTGTTCATTCAATGCACATTTTGCTTTGGATTCAACTGAAAAGTACAACCAAAAAAAAAACACGGCTCTTGCTAATTCTCTAGCACCCAATGCATAGGCCCAATACAATTACACAATGGATTTGCCTCGCTCACTGATCCAGTCAAGTCTGTCATTTAAAAAATATTTGTACGTACACTTTTCACAGCCTGGCAGATGAAATTAGCCTCCCATTTATCAACCCTCCCATGAAACGGCATAATTGTTTGAAAAGCCTCACCATAGCAACGGCACTGACAGCTTGGTTGAAAGCCCACAAAGTCACTAACTCAACAATGGCACCATGTAAATACACCCCACTATGGAATAACCCTCACTTTGTATGTGAGCGAAAACCAGTGAATTTCACAGCTTGGAAACAAAAAGGCATTACACAACTTCAGCACGTTATTCAAAACAACACTTTTATGACATTTGAGGACCTTGTCCAGAAGTACGACATTGGCAACAAATCATTTCTTCAATATCACCAACTTAAATCCATTATCACATCTAATATCAATACAACAAAACAAAATGTACACCCCCCTGCTCTAGTAGAAGAAATTCAAATAATCTCAAATCAGCTAAAAATTGTACAAACTACTCAACTACTCAGACTTAACAACATCTCTTCCAATTAAAAAATGGGGAAAAAAAACTTCCACCCAATGCCGACTTCTGGACCCAGATCTGCAAAAATACATTTTCAATGACTACCAACACTAATCTGCAACTTATTCAATATAAAATAAATCACAGAACACACACCAAGCACAAACAAATGCACCAAATGTGTGTTTCAGAATCAGGCTCCTGCTCACTCTGTTCACCTATACCCTGGATGACTACTTTCATGCAATCTGGCAACCTCCACCTGTACAACACTTCTGCCAAGAAACAATCAGTAAACTCTCATTTCTCCTAGGCTGCCAAATTCCACTCTGCACCTCCCTCTGCCTACTAGGAGACTTATTAACAACCACTATTCCCAATCACCTCACCAGAATGTACTCATTGCCATAACTATTGCCAAGAAAACCATCCTCCTCAACTGGAAATCAAGGGGAAAAAAACTAAACACCTCGCAATGGACCAACCTCCTCACTGAATATGTATCAATGGGAAAAATAACCGCCTCCATGAACAACCAACTACACCACTTTGAGCAAACATGGAATACAGTTATTAATTCCCTTCTCTCCAAAAGCTAAAACCTGTCTGTCACTACTGTTATCATTTACTGTTTATTTATTATTTTAATGAGATAATGCTCTTGTTAATTTGGCTATCATGCATCAGCATCCCCATTTTCCATTCTCCCAGATATCTTCAATATATTATTTCAATCAAGTCATTTATGCAGACACATGCACACATGGATATCTTCATACACACACACACACACACACACACACACACACACAATAGAAACACAACCTTATCATTACAAAAGATGCACACCCTCTGAAGCATACGGTTCATAAATCATACTCATTACAATAAGAAGAAAGGAAAATCTCTCTAATAATAATTTTTCCCCTTATTCCCTCAGCAGTCTTCTCCCTGTCTGCTTCTATTTATTATTATTATTATTATTATTATTATTATTATTATTATTATTATTATTATTATTGTTGTTATTATTCTTCATAGTTTTTTTTTTCCTTGCTTTATGACATTTTGTTTGCTTAATTTAGTTGTTTACTTAATTTTGTTTTCCCTCCCTCTGAGAGGCTCCAGCACAATACTTTTTTGTAAATAACACTATAGATAAAAATAAAGTTGACCTCAGAAGAGGGGGGGTGGTGGCGGGACCCCTCAAAAAAATAAATACAAATAAATAAATAAAGCCACCAAGATGTGTAATCAAAATTTGTAATAATATTAATAATAATTACATTTTCCTATTATTTATCAATAACACACTTGCACTAGGCGCCTCATTTATCAACCATTCAACAAAATGTTTTCTTCAGAACAAACTGTGGAAACGTAAGGATGGAATGTTTTTAAATTGACCAACATTTCAACACAGATCCGTGCCCTTAAAAATGTATGATTTATGATTTGCATTAAACCGCGCACGTCCAGAAACATACGTGCTCACTGGGGAGTGCCCTGAGTTAAGAGATTGTTCTAATTACCATACCTTTGAACATAAACTTAAGATGTGGCTTAAAGCAAACCAAGCTTGTAATCATCAGTAAATATACCCGCTTATCTCTAGCACTGCCTTTATATTTTTGAATTGTTTTTATGCATTTCTGTAATCTCTGTATTTACATATTCTATTGTTTTTTAGTATTTGCTGAACTATTGTATTGATGACATTAGGTCACTCATTTGTCATAACCTGCCCAGGGACTACGGATGAAAATGAGCTCATTGGCTAACTCACTAACGGCACATTTACATTGATGTGGAGACTGATTAATTATGATTAATGTTCATT